>CM057811.1:46291580-46669080 GCA_030067965.1 Latrodectus elegans | reverse complement strand
CATAGACCGTAGTGACTGGCGTTTGGTGACGAGCCAGTCGCTCGGCAACCATTGACCAGACGTTTTCTATTGGTGAAAGACCTGGAGAACGTGCTGGCCAGGGCGACAGCCGAACATGTTCCGTATCAAAGGAAGTCCGTACAATACCGGCAACATGCGGTCGGGAATTATCCTGCTGAAACGTAGGATTTCGCAGGGCTCGAATAAAGGGTAGAGCCACGGGTCGTAACACACCAGAAATGTAACGTGCACTGTTCAAAGCACCGTCAATGCGAACAAGAGGTGACCGAGACGTGTATCCAATGGCACCCCATACCATCACGCCAGATGATGGGCCAGTATGATGATGACGAATGCACGCTGCCAGTGTGCGTTCACCACGATGCCGCCAAACACGTATGCGACCATCATGATGCTGCACACAGAACCTGGATTCATCAGAAAAGATGACATCTCACCATTCGTGCGCCCAGGTTCGTCGTTGATCTCACCATTGAAGGCGCTCTTGTCTATGACGCAGCGTCAAGGGAAGCCGCGGCCATGGTCTCCGAGCTGAGAGTTCATGCTGCTGCAAACGGCGTCGAACTGTTCGTGCAGACATTTGTTGTTTTCCAAACGACCCCGTTTCTTGACTCACGGCTCGTGACGTGGTTGCACGATCCATTACGGTCATACGGATAATATGCCTGTCTTCTCGGCTGATAGTGATAGGTGGTCGTTGAGATCCCTCATGGCGTTCCGTATTACCGTCCTGAACCCATCGATTCCATATTCTGGTAACAGTCATTGGATCTCGGCCGACGCGAGCAGCAATAGTGCGATAAGATAAACCGCAATTCCGGTATGCTACAATTCGACATTTATCAAAGTCAGAAACGTGCTGGTACGCATTTTTGCTTCTTACACGAGGCATCACAACAACTTTTCACCAGGCAACAACGTTCAAATGCAATTTGTGTATGAGGAACCGGCTGAACAATTTCCTCATTTAAACACAATGTAGGTATTGCTACTGGCGCCTGCTTTGTCTGAATGCGCTGAAAAGCTAATCATTTGCATATCACAGCACCTTATTTCTTTCGTATAAATTTCACGTCTGTAGCATGTCGCCTTCTTGGTGTAGCAATTTTAATGGTCAGTAGTGTAGATATTATCTGGCAAAATTAAAATAATACTAATTCTGTAAGGTTGTAAATATTAAACTTATGTATGTAGCATATTAATGCATAGGAGTAATTTGATCTGCTTATTATGAACTTTGAATTTACATCCGGGCTTTTCACATTCAACCAAAATAATCTACAACAAAAATGTATATCTTTGGAAACGCTTATTATTTTTCCATTTTACTTTAGATGTATAATAGACATCTTTCTAATTATATTATTAATAACCCTCGTAGAAGTTATCGAAATTGATAAAAATAAAGTCACTATTAATTTTTGTAAAACAATTTCCTTAATGATAATATTTCTAAAATAAGTTTGTTTAAAAAACTATCTTCTATTTTTTTCAAGGAGATATTAGTTTTTTTGCAACATTTATAATCACCTTTTCTGAAAATTTTTATGTGGTTAATATTTGATATTCCATTGAATTTTACTATTTGCGAGACAGAAACGACTTTCTGAATCTAGTTATGAAGAATAAAATAAGTTTCGTACAAATCTGCAGTAGAGCATATTAACATTTTGTGTACCAATACGAAGTATTATGAATATTCTTTTACTGATTACAAAAATGAATGATTTAGACATTGTTTTATTTAAAATAGAAACTAATTGCTTACAAGTGACACAAAATGCATTAGTGTGCTTAAATTTAATAATATATGTTCACCAATACATGCTTTTTAATTACCTTCCCATGCGTTCCAATGATGTTAAAATGTAAAAAAAAAAAAAAAAAAAAAAAAAAAAAAAAAAAAGCGTAAATAATTATTTTACTTAAATAAAACTTAAAACTGATATGATATATTATATTTTTTATGTATGATTCAAAATATTAATCAGTTATTTTCAACGTTTTTTACTTCATTATAGAATTAAGAAGTTTTTTATCAATAAATGGTATTTTTGGTATACGAAGATTTTCCAAGTGTACAGGAAATACATTGCTTTCATAAAGAGATTTGTTATTTCTCTTACAGAATAACTGATGAAATCAAAATGAAGAAATCAAACGTCTTACAGTGTTCTACATTAACTGGCTATATATATATATATATATATATATATATATATATATATATATATATATATATATATATATATATATATATATATATATATATATATATATATATATATATACATATATATATATATATATATATATATATTATATTATATATATATATATATTATATATATATATATATATGTTTGTATGATATGTGATATGTATGTATAGAGGGAGATTCCTTTTGTTTTTTATATAACTATTAGAATAAATTATTTTATTATATTTTGTGCTTCATATTTTAAATTTTTATATTTATGATTTACATTTCCTCAAAGTATGATAATTAAATAAATCTTTCATAATGGATTAATTTCCTAGATAATAAATGTAAACATATATCAATTTGGAAAGTACCAATACATAAATGAATGTAATTCCGTCTGAATAGATAATAAAATAAATACAGTTGTAAGTCAACGTTGTGCATCATTAAATATTGCCTCAAAGCAACAAATTTTATTGTGCAATATTGTTTAGATAGTATTGGAAAAGAATTTCTTGTAAAGTTTCCATTCTTACATTTAAGTACTAATTTAATCAGTCCTATTCACTTACAGCAATTTACGTAACTGTCCTCTGTGCATATATCTTTATTTTAATATTATTTTGGCATTTGCTAGCATAATTGACACGTAATTAGAAATTTCACATTTGCTTATACCAGAATATGATGATTGCTTATCTTATAACTATGATTGAATATTCCTAATTTAAAATATTGTGTTATTTATTTATCATGATGTAGAGTAAATCATTGAAGATACTAATTAATTCTTGTCAATTGTTATGTTTCAACTAAAGTTTCGCAGCATTTAGAATAATATTTTCTTATTTTCAAGTTAATGGAGAATAATGCACAAATAATTAGTTTACATTATTTTAATAATTAATAGAGTCGTCATATGAAACGCAATGACATATTTTTTTTTTTTACATTCCTATATGTGTTAGATGTCATAATAATTTTTTGAACACATAGTGTTTAGTATTTTTTAAGTTCTTAAATTATGTAATTTTTTAAATTAATTATCAAGCGCAAAATTTGTAACTTGAAAATATATAGTGCATTTAATCTTTTATATTATGCAAAAATATTGGTTTTAAAGGGCAAGCTGATGTAAGTTGAATTTAGGAGTTCAACATGGTTTCATTATACAATGTGATAAAATAGCAATGTTGATGATGCTGACACAAAAGGAAATAATCACTAATTGAACGACAATCTATTTTTTCTCTAAATGAAATAATAAATTTCCTAAATTTTTACAAATAACAGGTAAGCCTAGTTAAGTCTCTCAAATAACTCTATGAAATTATATTTTGTACATTTATTTAAAAAAAATCATGATTAACTAAAATTGCTACTCCATTAGGAACAATTTAGACCTAGATATAGATTACATGAAGTTGGCTTGAAGAGATGGATGCTCATTTCAGCAGTTTATTATAAAATATTGTCATAATCTGATGTGTTATGATTCAATTAATGCTATGTTTAAAAAGAGAAAAGTTGATATAGAAAGTCATATGTTGTGGTAAACGTTAAAATTTAATCCTAAACCTGGAGTAGATAATAATTCTCAGCTGATTTAATTAGTACTTTTCTTTAATTGTTCACATACTTCATAGGGAATTATATTGTGGATGTGGGAAGTGGAAATCTATTAATTACCACATTTTTTGAATATAAGGAATATCTAATAAATATGAAATTTAAATACGTTAGATACCATTTCTTAAAGAGTATGAATCTTTGTTCCGAATCAAACTCTGCCATGATTAAAAGAGATTACAGGTATTATTTTTTAAATTCTAAGAGGAAGAAAAATCGCAAATATCACTTTATTTTTATTAAGAAATAAGAATCACGTGTAAAATTAGATTTCCGTGAAAAATGAGACTACAAAGCATATTTTATCATATAGTTAGTGCTGTATGGTTTGAATGATATTCTTATGCGTTTTAAATATTTCGCAAGGTTCTTCCTCCAAATAAATTACTGGGAATTCATAGGATTTATTTTATGAATTTTCTTAGAATTTTTGGTAAAATGAAGTTTTAAGACAAACGAGAAAAAGAAATATATATATATATATAAATGAAATTCATTTTCTTAGATTTTTCTTAGAAGCGTTTTTCAGTAGCAGCGGTAGGGAGGAGGATTTTATTGCTCATCTTTTTCCAGCCCCGTAGTTCTATCATAATCATTCGTTGATTTCAAGCACAGCGCCAAATGGATTTTCGCTGTAATCCCGAGGGAATTTTCTAAACAATAATTCCCCTCAAAAGCTCTCCTCCAGCACTTTATCTTTAGGTTTTTTTTTCCTCTCGTTCATTTTGGATAGTAGTCTCTTATTTCGTTTTCGATCTTGTTGCTGTTGCCATGACGAGAGAAATTAATTTCAAAACTATTGCGCGTGGTATTTCTATGATATTTGTTTAATTTAGGCTTATATCTTATCATCCTTCTTCAAAATTCTAGACCATTTTGAAAAAAATTTCCTTTTTATGAAATAAATTGAGTTAAAACGATTTTCAAGTGCAAAATTTATGATAGTCCTATTATAAAGAAAAGTTAAGTGATTAGCTTAAATTTTTAGTCTCCGCATCATAGGAACTGTGAGAAAAGGCTCAAACACAAAAATGATCATTTAATAGTGGAGTTTTTGTCAAATGGAATATTTTTAAAGAAACTTTTTATTAAATTATAGGGTTTCATAACTGTTAAAATTATTATAAAAAGGAATTTCAGTAATACGTTTGACTTTCTTAGTTATAATTCAATCTAATAAAAAAAAAAGAATATTTTCTGGCCATGTTATTCGTATGCCAACTGAACGCACCCCTAAAAAAATCTTTCTTGCAAGACCTACGGGAAAGTGTTCCAAAGGTAGGCTCAAAATCAGATGGATTAATTGTCTTGATAGGGACTTTAATACTATTGGAACATCTAATTGGAAAAGTGCTGCTGAGTACAGGCCAAGATGGAATACGCTAATTGAGAAGGCCAGGACCCACACAGGGTTGTAGTGTCATTGTTGATTGATTGATATAGTCACTAAGCCAATATGCTTAGTCTCATTGCTCTGAAACTGCTTTTGAAATATTTTGTGATACTTTTAAACACTCAGAATGCCCTATCTTTTATCAGGACTATTTATCAGAAAACTGATTTTATTGTCAGATTTTACAGAAAGAAATATGAAATTTATTTATTTCACTGAAAGATAAAAGGTAGAGTAAATTATGTTACTTGAGGAATAATTTTCTATTATTTAATTGTGATTATGATACAGGTTATACTATTCTAAGCAAATAAGTATTATTTCCTAACAAAAGTTACGCTTATTTAATTTTTAACTCTTTTGGAAGTGTTAATTAAACAGTAAAGGAAATATTCTTATCGATGTTAGTTTTTTGGGATTTTGAAACCAAAAATTATTTTTAATATAAATATCATATGATCTTTAGTTTTGAAATAATGTAACATATATATATAGATGGTATGTTCTTAAACCTTTTAAAGATATTTTGGGAAAAATATTCTTAAAAAATCTTGCTATTTTTTTTGTCTCAAAGCATGTTTTCGTGCATGTATAAAGAAACAAGATTGTGTGAAAAATACTAAAGGTACCAGAAATAAGCCAATATCGCTTACAATATGGCACCAAATTGTCAAGAAATTGATGGTTATACTAAAGTATAGGCTAATAAAATAACATTTGATAACTCAGTAATATTCATTTAACGTATAGTAGCAGAAAGCATATAAAGTAGCAATTATAGATATGATTGTCTGAAACAATGTTAATATTATTTCAACGGAAGAGATTAATGTAATTTTATGACTTGTAATTTTAAGAAAATAATAACTTTTCGCTATTGCTTTATTATACAAATTTAAGCAAATATATTGAATTTTGTGAACAATATTAAAAAGTTTTATTAAAGTAAATTAAGCTATAGAAATGTTCTTAAATTAATAACCATACTTATATAATAAATTTTAGAGTTTTGTTATATAAGTAGAAATAAAGTGAAATATTTGTTAAATTAGAATTTGATTTCGCTTACAAATATTTGGTATAAATTTTTCAGATACTTGGAGTTATTTTGTATAAATATCTACATTACAAATATAGGTATTTATACCAAATAATTCAAAATTTACGCAATTGTAACTTTTAAAAATATTTTTATGTAAATAGAATACTCATTTTATGAGAAAAAGTCTATTATTATACATTGACATCTTTTAGTATGTCAGATGATTAATTTTACTTAACAATGATGAATGCATTTGATATTAAATTTTCTACTAGTCTTTTGTATACATGCTAATTACTTTAAAATTATTTCTTACAAAATTCACCCACACAAGCTTTCTAATTTATCAACGCTTTAGTAGTGTTAATGCCTTCCTTAAAATAATCTATATTACTTTTTATTGTATTTAAGTTCTTTTATTTGACCTCAAATATGAATTATGAGCATATAGAATTACATAAGTAATTTATGTCTATAAATATAAAATTAATTATTAAAAAATAACATTTTGTTAATTTCAATCAAAATTTTTAATTTTGAAAATTTTATTCATGGAGAAATGTTAATATCAAATTAATGTAATTATTATTTTGTTACACAATTTTTAAGAAAAATATCAACATTTTCCGAAATTTATCGAAGGAAGTTTCAAAATATGTCTTGACATTCGATTACAATAGAAATAAAAACTAATAATAAAAATCCTTAACTGTTTAACTTTCACAATTTTTATTTTTCTGTAGAGAATTTTGAATAAAAATATTATTCTCAGTAATAATCAGAATAAGTTCTCTTGAATAGATATACAAATATTTATATAATGTAATATGAAATAGCTCCCTAACATACTGGGATCATAGTTTGCTTTGTAAAATCAACGTAATTTTCACCGACATTTCCATATAACAATAACATATTCCACTTCGCTTCCAACTATTCATAACAGCCATCATTCCAAGAAACCACAAAGTGATTGCTATATTATGCATGGAAATCATCCACTCTGTCTGCGAATGCAAACAAAGCTCCACGACTAAGCGGAAATCCGATATTATTTCAAAGCAAATAGATCCCATCTTTGTCTCGATATCCTGGTCAAGACGTGTACAGGTAAGTGAAATATATATGCACACACACGCATAAGCGGGATGAGATACTGCCTATCTTAGCGTTGGAGAAGGAAAAAAGGAAGGAGACAGTCAGAGGAGATGGATAAGCCGACATCCGAAAGGTGGAGTCGGTCTATCCTATTTGCCTTCTTGTATGCCTCTTTCCCTGCTCCATTTGGAGAGGGATACAAAGTTGTTCCCATTTCGTGAGCCTATCAGGCGAAATGATGCTAGCGATCTCAGTTTATTGTCAACATTTACCTCATTCCATTTTAGCAAATCGATGATTATGTCTGCTGGAGTTCTTTCTTTGGTGGGGAGAGTCGCCGCTACCTACGCTGTGCTTTAGGGTGCTAGAGGCATGTTTTGCATCCACACATCAAAGGAAGTAGAGTAATTTAACGTTGATGCCCAATAGAGATCGAAAGTGAGATGTTAATAGGCGGATTGGAATTAAGGTTGTTCGAAAGAATATGTTTTCCTTGAAAATGGGTTTTTGGACTTCCTTGTAACAATAAGAGTTGAAATCAGTTGAATTATTTAACAACATCGTAACTATACGATTAAATTTTTTGTATGAAAATAGCGATAATTAAGGGACATTTAGATAACGTTTTTTTTTTTTAAAAAAAAAAAACTGAAATAGAAGAATGCTATTTCTTATTTTTTTAAAGTTATATTTTGCTTACTTCTACTGAATAATTTCTTGTTCTAGGAAAGTTCTTAAACTGATTTCATTTATCAAGAATCAATAATTTTAAAATTTATTTTAACTAAAATAATAAGTTAAAAGGTCGTTCTTTTGAGTGATTAAGTTAAGCATATAAATACACCCTATTCATCACTAGAAGACTTTTATTCATTTATAATCAACTATGTAGAAAAACATTCTAAGCTGAAGATTGTGTCCACTGAGCCGGTATCTTGTAATAAAAGAGTTTTTGTGTCATCGCACACACACACACACACACACACACACACACACACACACACACACACACACACACACACACACACACACACACACACACACACACACACACACACACACACACACACACACACACACACACACACACACACACACACACACACACACACAGTGCACAACATAGTTGAATTACCACTACAGTTCTTAAAGTTGCAAGACTCAAGTTCTGGCCACTGTTAAGCAATAATACATGCTTGTAGGATATCCATATTTATATGCATGTCTGCAAAGGTAATATTTTAGAAAATGTCTACCTTTCTTTCATTCCACACATAAATATGGCCTACTATCTATATAACTATTGTAAACATCACAGACTAAACTGAAAGTAAAACATAGCTGAATGTTCAAATAACTTCAAACAACTTCTAGATGATAAGTTGTTCACTTGGCAAGATAAAATATATTTTTTTCAATATTAAACTAATTTAACATAATTCAAATACATTCAACTTGTTATAAAATAAAAAAAAATTAAATTACATAATTTATTAATGATTGTGTATAATGTTGTAACTTAGCCTTTTTTTATTCAATAATAATTATTTGTAAATATATCTAATTTATCTATGCGTGAGCAAGAGCAAGAGCAATAGCATCATACAATGCCAGAATTTGAAGGCAGAACTGTTCCTCGGCGAGAAAGTTTTAATTTCGCTCATAACCACTTTAGAACTAAAAGTGCATGAAATTTAATATGATTAAACGATTAGCAGATGCTCATGCTAATAATTTTGCATTTGACTTACAGTGGTAAGTGATTGAATTTTGTTTATTATAACAGTCACTTGTCTCTCATTTGTAGCCAATTTTGTTGATAATTAAATTAATTGTCCCATTTTTGGTTATTATTTTTTAAATCATTATTTGTAAAAAAATCATTTTCTTTTTATAATATTCTTCCATTATTTAAATTTAAAAAAATCATTTTATTTTCCACTTCCTGTTTCTAATTAAAGTTTTAATTAATCTTATAAAAATTTAATTTTTAATTGACTTCACAAATTTAAAACTGTTTCATTCTAAAACATTATAATCTATCCCTTTATTTAGGTTGTATTTAAATTTTCAAATTGATTATTGATAATAAGGAAAAAAATCTGAGAAATTCTTTCTCACAAAAAAAAAAAAAAAAAAAAAAAAATGAAACATCAAAATCATAATTATCTGAAAAAAATGATGCAGTTGGGGATCAAAGTATTTTTATATTTTCTATATTTTTACCCTGGGATTTGAGATATATATATCTCAGCTTTCCTTAAAATATCCATTAATATTCGGCTGTGTTTAGAATACTGAAAGAAGGGAATCAATTCCTCATAAAAATAAATTCACATTCTCAGTGCATTAGACTAAGGAACCACTTTAGTAACATAAACGGTTAACAGAATAAAGAAGTCTTTTTTTTCTTTATGTAAGGTTTTCAAGTCACGTTTTGGGAAACAAAGGCTGCCTTTTCTCATCCTTTCAAATCTTTTCCATAACGATGATGGAAGGGATAAAGAGAGTAGTCGTATCCTCATCGAGTAATCCCACAATCATCCTTTTGTGGGGATAAAATCCTAAATATTAATTTTCACTCTCTAAATTGTTTTTCAGATCGTGATCTTCATGAAAACACTTCTCCTGAATCATGATATATAGAATTAAATTTAAAATTTGAATATTCCCATGAATCTTTTTTAAAATTCATATTTTGTGATGGAAAAAATGTCGTTATTAAATTATTAGAAGAAAATGTAAAATTGATGAAGATGAACAAAATAATGTTTTAGCTTTGTATGTATAAGTTTTGAAACCAATAGCTTTTCTTTTCAAGTAGTAACATTACAAATTACCATAATTTAAAGTTTTAGTTATAGGAGATAAATTTTCCTTTAGATTATATTTTAAGTGTGTAAGTATGAATTCTTATTCTTCTATGATAACATTTTTCTTTATTAATTTTTTCTTAAACATTGTGCATTTAATCACATAATACGTTAAATATACAACTAATTAATTTCACCTTGAAACTTCCTTAGTGAATATTACTACACATGTGTGATGACTATAAGTACATCTTTAAAGTGAAAATTGCTCGTCATCTTAATTTTTGAATAGAACTTAATCTTAGATATGATGACGAACATTAATCAAATTAAAATTCATAATGAATTCTGATACAAATGCTCAAATGAATGTAAACGATCCAAAAGAAAAATAAACTATTTGAATTAAAATATTGTTTTTATGTAGTGGAATTTGAATATTTTCCAAGAACTTTAAGTGTTGTGTGGAAATCAAAAAGAAAGCATTCACTTATAAAAATGAGCTTTTAAAAGTTAAAATGCATTAATTCAGTAAAAAAAAATAATAGTTTTATTTTCATGAGTCACTCTTTTTTTGCATTTACAAGAAATTTACTTAATTTTCTGAATTTTATGTTGGGATTTATAAATATTTTCATAAAAAATTTGTATACAGTCTCACTTTTAAAAAATAAAATTAATTATTTTGAAAAAAAAACGTATTGCAGTAATTTTTATCACTGCTGATAATTTTATGATTTAATAAAATTTTTAGCAGGAGTATCTAATTAAAATAGTAAAAATATCATAAGGTTTTTCAGAATGAGGCAAATTCTTTTTCATTGCAATAAACTGCTGGAAATTTTAGTGTTCACCAGTGACCCTCAGATTGGGAAGAGGAAATAAAATAAAAACATAAATGAAAAATGACCAGCTTTCGAGTAAAAAGCAGCAATAAAAAAATTGTAAGGCCTCTAGATTAAATAAGTTTCTCGCCAAATAAAGTTTTCCGAAAGTATTCTTGATGTGTTAAGTGCTGAGGGAAAAGTCCTGGAAAAAGTCCTGAAACTTGGTTCGAAGTTAAATTCCTGAGCAATGTCATAAATAGAGTTAGAAATTTTGCCCTCGTTCCCCTCTTTATGAGACACTACTTCCAAACTTTGGCGATTCTAAAATAAAAATTCAACAGCTTTAATCAAGACTAATCTAGAGTTCCTTTAACGACCAAGCCATCAAAACAGGTCCAGAATAGGTTCCAAATATTTCGAAATCGTTCAAACAGCAATATAAATGGCACAACAGATATGTCTCAGTTTCTTAATACAGATAACTTTTATGACTCTACTATTCCTTATGTTTTTGCTACCTATTTCAATTTTTATTATTTTGCTTTCAATTAAGTTACTAAGGATAAATCTTGCTTTGTGCGAAATGTCAGTTTTATTTGAACTGTAAAAATACTGATATTTTTTGTGATATTGCACTGTAAATAACTGAATGACAATTCAGATTACTATTTATGTTTCCTATATTTCGTTTCTTAGGAATTGCTTTTATTCTTTAGCCAATGATGGCGAAGAAATTTGTCTGAAATTTTAATTGAATTTGAGATCTAATTAATTATTGAGTTTGCTTTGAAAATTATTAAATTCCTATGAATATTTTTGTTAATGTAACAGAAAATTACTTTATTTCGAGAAGACGGAATTTGCATAAACAACACATGCGTTTGAAATGCTTAATTTTATTTTAAAATCTCTAAATAAAATCTAATTAGAGTACACATTTTATATAAATAGTATTAAATTCCTAATTGGATCCAATTAGCTTAAATAAGCTTCTTTTAACTTTAATAAGAATTTAAGCTTTATGAGCTTAATAATTTACTTTCGCCGAACATTTAACAATTTACTGGTATTAAATGGAAATATTTATTAATTTTAAAAATAAGCTATAATTTAGAAAATTTAAATTCAATCATAAATTCTTTCAGAATTTTAAATAAGTATTTACATATCTGCTTAGTTAAAGTTACTTTCATATAATTTAAAAAATTTCCTTTAGACCTTAAATATGAAATAATTTTAAAATTTATGAACTAGTTTTAATTAAAATAATCAAATTAATTATCAGAATATATTTTCTTATTGATTTGCGTATTTCTCAATTATGTTGAGATTAATTGATGGATGAAAACTCAGAAGATATTTTCTTTCACTAACTTGTTATAAATTTAAAATTTACTTAAAAAAATTATTGAAATTATTGAAGAAAAAAGGTAAATAAATGAATGTTTTAAATATAGAATTTTCCCTATTTTTTCCATAAAATGTAGGATTATAATTCAAAAATTTTGTATACAATTGTTTGAAAATTTACGTTTGTTTAATTTGAAATATTTGCATCCAATCTTGACGAAGCTTAGTAAATCCTACTCTTTGAATAATTTGATACCCTGAAGGAAATTCCAAGAAAATTATTAGTTATTTTTTTTATCAAATCTGAATTTTTATATTTTTTCACATTCAATTAAGTAGAATTATAGTTATTACAGAAAATTATTGATGCTAATAGCAATAGAATAAAATATGGATAAGTCTGTAGATTAAAAAAAATCCTTAAGGTAGCCTTTGATTATTCTTAATTCGTATAAGAATAATTGCGAAGTCTTTCAATAATTTTTGATATTATAATCGTACTCTATGCATAGAAAATGATATAAAGGCAAAAAAATAAAATTTTCTCTCTGATCTATTCTGTATCATTCTATGAATCATTTCAAAATGGTTTAAGTATTATTTTGCTTACGATTTGTTTGAAACTCAAATTGTGTTGAACATAGTAGATGCACTAAAACTGTTTTACATAAAAAGATGGTTTATAAGAAAAATTATGCAATATTGCTAAATAAATATATGTATATTAATTATATTACCAGAAATCTGTTCAGTTGTTTGTCCTCATGTTTCAGTTGCATATAATTTCCAAATGTAATCTTGTTTAATGGGTTATTAAAGTATTTTACATATTTGGCAAAATATAAAGCATACTAATGAAAAATAAGAATTTAATAATAAAACAGATTGCTATCTGCTAAATATAAAAATTGTGTGTAGTTTAATTTCTTTCACTTTCTTATAATAAAGTAAATGACAAGATTTCTGATGATGCATCATATTATTCTCTTGCGAAATTCAACCTGTGTCATTAATATAGTTTCATATTAATGATGTGATATAAAGCATCCTGGGAGTACAGAAATTAATGAGAAAAAAGACCACAGATAAGATTGCAATTTGTCAAGAGGCGACATATTATGCTTTTATATTAATTATACATCTTAAAATATATTTTAGATTAATCTCTAATAATGTGTCCGGAAACATTTTGTACCATGGACAAAATGCATTTTCTTAATTAAAAAAGAGAAGATTTCAAAATATGGGTTACATATCAAAATTGATTTCACTTTTTTCAAATCTTTATATAAAAACTGCATATGAGACATCTGTACATAAAATCAACAAAATTAATTTTCGGATTTTCATGTAATTTCTACGAATTAAATATTCTTTCTTAATTAAAACAATAAGCAGATGTCAAAATTAAAATAAAAATTGTAAAAAGTATCCTTTGAATTTAGATAAGTAAATTTACTATTCAAAATTAATCGGAAAATATTGAATGAATCATGAGAAAGTCATGATTTGGGTTGCAAATGGCATGAATTAACAAAAAATAAGAACATACAAAATTTGATTTTTCCTTCTAGAATACAAAGTAAATTATTTGATCATAAATAATAAAAAAATTGATAAATAAAATAGGAAGCAATGAGTAGGATTCATTATTTCATTTCTGATATTAATTATAAACCCTATTTTATTAAAATTTCAATAAAAATACTGAAAACATAAAATTAAAGAATTAATTAGTTTCAAATCAAATATACTGTATTTATGTAATTCAGCATTTCATTTTAAAAATATCTTTTATTCAAACTTATTAAGAACTGGAGAAAAATTACAAATTTCAGTTGTCAGAATTATTTTGATCTTAATTAACGTTCATTAGGTACTTTATAATTAAAGCTAAAATTTAAAACATTGTTTTGAATTGTTAGACTTGTTACAAATGCCTGATTTGATAAGAAATCTCGTGGTAACATTTTCCTTTTGATAATTCGAAACAATGCTTAAATTCGTATTTTTTTCTCTTAGTTATTTCAAAAATATAACTTACTTGCATAGTTCTCTCTACAATTGGTTTGTTTCACTTAAAATTGTAATTCTCAGTTAAAAAGTGATATTCTGTTGGTGCTTTACATCTAAATATATTTGATTTTCATATTTTTTGCCAACCTTTCCATTGTTTCCAAATTCAAATATAGTAAACAATGACATTTGGCATTATGGAATGCGTAAGAACAAATTGTTATAGAAAGAATTAATCATAGGTGTTTTTTAATTATAGAATTTTATAATAAAGCCTTTGAAGCTGAAGAAAATATAAAATGAATATGAAATTTTCCTCACAGGTAACAAATAACCTTTAAAATATAATTTTTAAATTTTATTTAACTATTTCATTTATCACACATTCAACATTCGTTTACTTTCTATTCAACATTTAACATATATACATACAACAAAAGGCAATACAATGGTCTTCAAAAATTTCTAACTTACAAAAACATAGAATGTTTACAAACTTTTTTGATGGCGAATTTAGATAAATAGAAAGGAAATGTTTTCTATAAGCAGAAATTGTAAAAGTTTGAAAAGTTTAACATTAAACTTTAAGAAACATTTACTTTTAAAATTTATAAGTAAAATTTTCATAACTTATCTTTAGTGTAAAAACATTTAACTTTATTTTTACGAGTATCCGAAATTTAGGCTATTTTTAAGCAGAATGAACATTTTTGAAATGGAATTTTTAAAATTTATTTAGATATAAAATTATCAACTGAAAAATCTAAATTAATGTAGTAAGCATATTAACCAGAAAACTTTTGACTCCTGAATGGTATTTTACATTTTATATTTCATCAAAGGCTCAAAGAATATTAAATATTTTTGATCAGTATTTATACGAGGACAGATATTTTAAAGTTTGTTACAAAAACAATTAAGGTGTATAATTTTAAAAACATATTGAATGGAATATATTATTTTTGTAAAAACGAAATGTAACTAAATCTGCATAGAAATGCAAGATCATTATTGTACATACATTTATTCACGGATGGATAAATATATTGTATAATAGTAGAATGTGGCTTGCTTTTTCGAAACATTTTGTTTTTTATATTTTATACTAATTTTAATTTACACAAAGACACACACACACACACACACACACACACACACACACACACACACACACACACACACACACACACACACACACACACACACACACACACACACACACACACACACACACACACACACACACACACACACACACACACACATATATAGATATATATATATATATATATATATATATATATATATATATATATATATATATCCTCGGAATGGGAAAGTTTGACTCAGCCTTTCATCTTTCATCCCTTCTGCCTTCTGTTGGTCGATAAAATTTAGCAAAAAGCCTGCTTTGGGACTGAACACTGGGGATTTGTGTTAAGATGACCTCCTAACCTTAGCATACGCTCTTCACCCATGACCTGTGGTCAGGAAAGAAGATATAAGCATTATTTTGACTGTCAAGCCAATGAATTTAGTTTATTTTAATTAGAAATAAAATGCATATTCATTCATTTATGTATATATATATAACATTTATTTAAAAAGATAAATTTTTATATGAATTAATGTAATATTTATGTGCAATGAACACATTATTATAGCTTTTCTCTTTGAATTGATTAAAATTACATATACTACGCAATTATGTTTTGAATGAATGGATGAAACTAAAAAAATATCGCGAAAATAATTGAGTTAATTTAGTAACATATCACAAAGGGACTTATTAGATTTACGTCAGATAGAAACAATTACAAATAATGGCTATACAATGCGTAAAATAGTCATTAAATCGTACAGTATTTAGTCAAATTTCATTCTAATAAATTAAAAAAATAAGAGATTATGCTTCTTATTGCATAATAATTAACAAATCTTTAACTGCTGAAATTTCTGAAGTATATAAAATTATAAAATGATTCCTTCTCAACTAAATCCTTGCACTTTAATTACTAAATCAGCTTAAAATGATTATGAAGAATACTATTTCATTAAAGATCGTTATAGATAAAACTTACATTAAATGTTTATTTAACATGAGAAATAGTCACTCAAGCAGCAAATGTTACGAAATTTTGTTAAAACACCTTTAAAAGTAGCACATTATCTCATGTCTTATAATAAGTAATGATTCATTAACAATTTGTGTTTCTGAAATGTTTGTCATCATAAATTATATATTCTTCGTAACTCCTTACACTTTATATTTACTAGATAAACTACTTACTTCTATGTTAAATACTCTCCCCTTACACATCATTCTGGCAATCTATTATAAAGCATGGGAATTTCTCCTTAAATCATTTAATTTTGAGGAGTTTTATTACAGATACAGAGTAACACATTCGATTTTACAAGGTATAATAAACAACAATTCGTTGAACGTTATCGTGTTAATTGTTAAATCTTTTCTAGACTAGATTAACTTTTGTTAAAAATAAAAATGCTCTTTTATTAAAAATGAATAATTCTTAAAAACAACGATAAGATTGATTATAATGCAAACATTTTAAATACCTTTTCTATTTACATAAATAATTTTCTAACAAAACTTCTTTCATTTGAATTTATCGAAATGCATTAACATTACTACCTTTTTTATTTAGGGATTATTAATTTGTATTTCTCTAATTGCATTTGTTCATTTTTCATACAAATTTTCACATTATATTCAAATAATATATTGTACATAGCTTATTGAACGTTCATTGCATTTTTTTAATTACCAAATATATTTAACAATGTATTCAATATCATTTTATTTTCAGACAATTTAAATTTTTTAAAAAAAATCTTATACATTTTAACCTACGCATTTTAATTAGTGAATTTTATATAAAGAATTTAAGAAACTAGTAGACACACACACACACACACACACACACACACACACACACACACACACACACACACACACACACACACACACACACACACGCACACATTAATTACCATTATCACACATACATTATTACACTGCACTATATATTATATACTTATTTAATAAAGTTGATATTAAATATCACTTATTTGAAAAAAATGTGAATCAGTAGTCGATATATCCACCTGACTTTCTTAATTATCGTTATAAAAATATAATTTTAATTAATAATAGAGCTTAATTAAATAAGTAGTGACAAATGACAATCATTTGATTCAGAATTATACAAATTCTTATTACAAATCAAACTATTTTAAACTTACTGTAAAAATGCTTGTATGCTTGAAGTTGCTTTAACGATGCTTTATTTTTTTAATAATATCTGATTTAAAATCAAAGGAAGTGCATGATCTGATTGGATGCTATATTTTACTGTCATTTGTGAAAATATTAATTAAACTTCATTACGATTTATAATCGAGCTTATAAAGTATTATAATTATATTAGGGATTAAAAATTTAATTGCATTATTGAATGATTGACGTTTGTGTAACAGTTTCGTGATAGCTTTACTTTATATAAAATTATTAATAGCGAAAATGTAAATAATCAAAGTCAAGGTTAAATAGAAAGTGAAAAAAAATAATTTACTATAAATACTCTAATCCAAGAGATTAATTGATCTATTTTGAAGTCAATTAATTGTTATAAATAATTTTATGCTGTTTAATGCTTAATTTTATGCTGTTATTTTTAAATAGAATTAACATTCATCACAAACTAAATCTCCGAAATAATAAATTTTTGACAAAAGTTTTTATTAAACTAATTAACTTCTAATTTGTTTTTTATTTCTTTATTCATTTACGTGACACAAAACGTTTCATTTTCAAACTAACAAGTCTTTTTTACTTTAGAAATATATGCTATGTTCTATATAATTCAATAAAGCAACATTGAACTCTGGTTCATCTATTTTTTCTGAAAATTCTTTATGACACGTATTAAGTAAATAAAAAATTAAAAAAAAACTAATTTGGCTAACCTTTTTTGTAAAAGCACATTTAGCAAATGAGTGCTAGTAAAATACAGTTTTTAAAATTAAAATCTAGTATCATGATGTATTAATACTTCATAAAAAGATCTTTTAATAATTTCATATTTTACTGTGAGAAATATTTTACAGAAATATGAAAACAATAAATTAGCATAGGGATTATTAAAAATGAATGCACGATTTAAGAAGTAAAGTGGATTAGAAGCGCAAAGGAATAATCTTGCGCTTAGTAGTATTTTAAATAAAATAAATATTTTTAAAGTATAATTATAGAATCAAATGTTTGTGCAAGTAAAAATCATTAAAAATATAAAAAAAAAACGTGACATAATCATTATTTAACAATTATTTGGATCATGATTATAAAAAATGAAAAATGGGATTACTATTATAACAAAAACTAAGGGAAATCATTAAGAAAAATGAAAAAAAAGATAATGATAAATGGAATGCACTCTTCTGTATGCATTCGTACTTATCAAAAATTTATCCATGTACTACGAGGAAAGAACTCTCGTGGCTGAGTGGTAATTCTTAACAAGTCAAAGGTTCAAACTTATAGCTGGGCAAACTCGACTCTGCATTTTATCATTTCAATGGGTCGATAAACTCAGTAACAAGCTTGCTTAGAAACTAAATCCTGGTTGTTTCTTGTAAGGATGACCATTGAACGGGAAATTGTGCTTCTCCTCTAAGATCCATCGGTCGGTCAGAGAAATACATATGACCACTGTAGGCCTTGACCCACATATGGACTACCACGCTGCAGGTTTTATATGAAAAAAGAAAGCAAAATATCTTTATAGTGAAGCTAGAAGGAGAGAAAAGTTTATAAATTCAATTTCATTGTAATCAACTTGCATGAAATCTTTCCTAGAAGGAAAAAGGAATCGTTACTTACAAAGAAATTAAAGCTTGAATTAATTTCATTTGATAGAATTTTTTAAAATTTAGCTAAAAATGAAGCTCAAGAAGTAGTAAGAAGTCACGAAAATCATGATATACTAGTTTAATAATGGGAATAGAATTATGTCTGTGAACATCCGTTCATTTTATAATTTTTTTTTCAGTTGATGATGAGAAATATAGTTCTAACTATGAAAGCTGCATTAAAATTTTGAAAGATTATAATTTTTACATATGATAAAATAGCTATTCACATATTTATATATTTTTTAAACTTTAAGTAAGCATTAATGACAGATTAAATGTTAATTTTATTTCATTTTGTATTATTCGTTTGAGTAATCTTTAATGTTAGGAATAATACTGATTAAATTCAATATTTTAAGAAGATAAAAAATATATAAAATATTTAATTTAAGAAATAATATTTAATTCATATCTTCTGAGTCAGAAACAAATTACTTTCGACTAAGAAATCAAAAAAAAAAAATTATTTTTTACAATCACATATTAGTATATAAAATAATAATCTGGCAAATTATTTTTTTAATTAAAATTATCCTTTATAATTTTAGGTAAATAAGAAACAGAGACAATAATATTAAGGTTATTAATTCTATCAAAAGAGAGTCACTCATTAAAAAGACACAGAATTTTTACTTTTAAAATTATAAAAAATCTTTCTGTATTAGTAAGGCAATTCGAAGTGATTGAATAATTTTGCTCTTTTTATGTGTTGATCGATGTTATCCTCAAATAATTTACAAAGCCTGAAGTCAGATTTCCTAAAATAACACGCCTGACTTTATGTATAATAATTGCCATAACAAATAAATTCCAATTGTATTACAGTTTCGTATAAAATATTTTAGTGTCTTCAAGAGATTGAAGGTCTGATACTAATACTTCCATGTACTTAGTATGCCTGGTATTATCAAGAACTTTTACTTCCATCTATTACTCAGCTGTTTTTGGTATCTAAAACATGGTTTGAATTGAAGACATTTAGTATAATGGGCCTCCAATTCAGTATGACATGTTTGTCCAGAAAATCTAAAAACCGCTTAATTTTGAAGCAGGGATCAAACAAAAGATTTTATCCCTTAGGCTGCCTGCCCCAAAGAATTCTTTCACTTGGTGGACATTATAATAACGACTTTTTCCATGAAACTCAATTGCTTTTACTGAACATGACAGATAGATTAGGTTTGGTATAGAAATCACTTCTTATGGTATCGAGAATAACCTGATACCAAATAGGTTATCACAGCTTCACTAATTATTAAATGTAAATTAAGTGTTGTAAATTTAAATCTAGAATGGATTAATCAAATATAGGGAGTAATTGTCTATTGCCAGAAAACTTGTCTAGAGGTCAACAAGCCTGACTGCGGATAGGGAGGTCCTGGGTTCGAATTCCGGTTCGGGCATGGATGTACTTTCTCTCTCTATCTATCCTGTCTTTGTCCTTTCCTTATGTGAATAAGTTGTGAAATGTTGCCTACCATATAAACGGGTCACAATGGCATGTGTGTACTGAGGAAGTCGGACTTCGCACCAAATATTGTTCAGTTGCAAAAGTGGAGCAGCGCACCCCATATTGTCAGCCTATATATATATATATATATATAGCTGGCATAAGACAAAAAAATGATATTCCTAATCTTTTAAGCCGGCCAACTTGTCTAGTGATCAGCGTGCCTGAATACGGATAGGGAGGTCCTGGGTTTGAATCCCGGTTCAGGCATGGATGTACTTTCTCTCTATTTATCCTGTCTTTGTCCTTTCCTTGTGTGTGAATGAGGTGTGAATAGTTGCATACCTTATAAACGGGTCCCTATGGCATGTGTGTGTACTGAAGAAGTCGGACTCCCCACCAAATACGGTTTAGTTGAAAAAGTGGAGCAGCGCACCCCGATTTCCCATTCTAGCTGTCACACGAGAACAACAACAACTGTCTATTAATGTAGTAAAGTAGTATTTATAAAATTACATATTTTGCATTCACGAGATATTTAATAAGGAACGTACAATTGTTGGCCTTAATAAAAAATATATGAATTGTTCTCAAATGCACAGCGTTTAGGGTCAATATTTTTAAATTTAACATAAAATATTTGTTTTTGCTTAGTTATTCAATTAAAGTTTTATGTTCAATTTATTTCTACCAATCATGAAATTGAATTAAATTCCTATCAAGCAAAATACTATTTATGGTAAAATTAATTTCAATCGATATCAATTTAAAAATGCATAACCACTTCAAATAAAAGTTATGGTTTACATATTAAGTTAGGTGATATTAAATTTAACAATGAAAGCAGAGAAATGAAGGTTTTTCAACTTCCAATAAGCAAAAGTATTTTTCCATTAAATTTTTCATAAGTAAACATGTTTAGCAAAAATCATCCACAATTTATTAATAACCTAATTACGTGCTTTTAACTTATTAATATTTACATAATATCATTGGTTTTATGTTTTTGAAAAGCAAAAATTGATTGATTAAGTATAAAACGCAAAATTTTACTTACAGAAATAATGTATTTTTAAATCGTATCAAACACAGATAATTCAATTTTAAAATGCGTGCAAATGCAGTCACTTTGTTGCACATTAAATTTGTATTTCCTTAATTGAAGTTTGCACTTTTCTGCAGCCTAAGGATGGGAAATTTAAACTGAAGAAGATTAAACCAGGTTTATTTTGACAAATTTGCTTGTAAATATTGTTCCTAATTAATCGAAGGGAAATTGCAACCAACTAAAGCATAAGAAGCGGCTTTCTATAATTAAACATCCCTATCTATATATTCTTCCCAAATCAAGGGTAATGCGAACCACATCCCTTGCAACAAAAGAGAAAAGTGATATGGATACAAAACTCTAATAATTACTAAGATGACGATAATTGCAACAAACCCAGGTCCTTTTCCTTGTAAGTCTGGATTCCAATCATCTTAGAGTACGTACTCCAAAAGTAATTCGATTCCACCCTCTTTCTTTCAATTTCATGCCAAATTAGAAAACCAGCCCCACAAAAGTATAACCGAAGGTCATAGAGAAATAGGAGAACGAATAAAGATTACCCTAAGGGCGATTTTATTGGAAAATGAAAGGGAAATGTATTCTTTAGAGATTTCGAAAGGGAAGATGACGACCGCTTAAGAATTCACTGTGGCTCGGGTTCTGTGTTAAATGGTGCGAGAAATTTTCTCAGCTTGTTGTATTCATGTTTACGCGAGGGATGATAGAATGTCCAAGCTGCCAACTTTCTGATTAGTTCTGCATTCAAGCAGAGTGGAACGATGTTGCTAAACATTAAATTTAGATAGATAATTTTCTTTTCAGTTTCAGAAATCGATGTAGTTTCAAATCACTTTCCTAACACAGATAATCAAATTAATAGCTTAAGAGTTTTGATAAATTTATGTGTCTATAACTATTAACACTTTTAAGCAGGCTTTTTAAATGTAGATAATGGAATAAATGATGAAAAGATGTTTAAAATTATTTGTTTACAATATAATAGAAAGTAAATTGGCTTAAGAATATATTCATTAAATAGAAGAAATTAAAGTTTATTTAGAATAATAATATAAATGTATTTTGTATGATAAAATTGAAATAATATTTGAAAAGTGCTTCATTTTTTAATTGAAATTAAATTTTTAATGCTTATTAAACTTATAAAATTTACTAGATCCTTTCAATTAACACATTTGAGAGATGATGTCAGAGGGAGTTAGTTAATATCATTTATATAATTTAATGGCTGTGTTTTCTTTTTCTGTTTTGATTGTAGAATATGTAGAATGTGTTTTACCTAATCTCTGTAACAATCTATCAAATATATACATATTAAATATATCGTATACAATTTTCATTAAAATTAAAATTATCTGCTCTTTTACAATAAATAATAATTATTCTTCTTCTGAAAAAAATATTAACATTTATTTAATGAATGTTAACCAACAAAATTATAGCATTCATTTGTGCTTCACATATAAAGATTTTAGAACTTACACAAGTATATAACTTTGCAAAAATTGTTAGTTATAACTTAGTTATAAAAATCTAATTGTATTATTGTAGAAAGTGTGTTGTTATATAATGTTCGGCTACCCGTAATTTCACCTTTCAACAATACAAGGGGTGGAAGAAATGGCACCTTATATAGTACGGTACCTAGTACGCGTGCCCTTTTGCCACCGAAAATGGACTTTCGTAATTTAGAAGCAGGGACCATGAAAAAAAAACCCCTCAGATTTAGCCTGTCACCCCGGAAGTGTAATTTCACATGGATGACTTTGCGACAGTGATTTACTTTATGCGTCTCAGCCAGGATTAGTGAATACGACAGACCTTTGACAGGACGGAATTTGAACTCACTTCTTTTCGATAACGAGAATGAACGTTCTAACTAACCAAGATTCTGTTATCAAATGAAAAAAGATAATCTAAAAGTATATATAAAAATATATTTTCCATCAATATTTTGGAGTTAAGGCAGTCCATGTGATAAATCTGTCCAATGCTTATAACTGAAAGGTTATAGGTTTGATTCTACAGCAGCCGAAAGGTTATGTGCTAGAATGGATTAAAACACAAAAACAATCAGGAGTTGTAAATTCTCAGGATTGAATAAGTCTTCAATAAACGATGTAAAATGTATCTTCTCAATCTTAATATCATACGTCATTATTAATGATTATTTTGGCTAAGTATTATATGTTTCTTATGCAATTAATGGTTTAATTCTGAGATTTATTAAAAACTCTAATCATAGAACAATAAAAATAACAATAAAATGTATGTGAAAAATTGTATAGTCTTACTAAGCAATTATGTATATAAGAATATCATTTATGCATAATTTCACGCAATTTATATGATTTCAAAATAATTTTATGATTTTAGAATAAATTTAAATAACAGAAAATTGTTACGAGATTTATTATTTTACATATTATTTAAGCTCTATTTTTTAAAAAGTTTTTATTTTCAGTGATTTTAAACGAAATTATCTGCGTAATATTTATTATCACCACAATTTATTTATCGAATAGTTTCCTCTTAATATCAAATGACTGCTTTATTGAGCTGATACAATAAAGCAATGAAAATTATATAGTCAAATAATTTATCCAAGCAACTCATATAATCTTATTACGAAAACTAATTGGAAAGAATTTTACTGCTCGTTAATTTAAACAATTTACTTCGGTACGTTAATTTACTATAAACTGATTATTTAGTATTCCAAAACTTTATCATCTTATGAATCAAATACAGTTAAATCACATATAAATTTTTTAATAATATGTAAAGGTATTATAATAATTTCTACGTTTATAAGTCATTATTATTATATTATGATTTTAATAAACATGCTCTTATTATACAGCTAGAATTTAAAATTTTCATTGTAAAATCAAGACAATTAACATTCATTTAAACTAATTGGCTAATTAATAATAGAGATGAAACTCCCTGATTAAAATAAAAGGTACTTAATTACCAGCATACTATCACATTAATTAAGATGGTCTTACTTATTCTAAATAACAATAATTAAATATTGTACTTACAATTTTGTATGAAGGAAACGTCAAAATTAAATCTATAACATATTGTTTCTTTTCATATTACATATTTTCATTAAGAAATATGCTATTTTAATGCAAGAAATTTAAGAGTCATCAAATTTTAATAATATCTAGCGAGATTAGGATAGTATTATATTTTTAAATATGAAACTATCAAATATTTTATGGATATTTCCCAGATGAAAAAAGTATGTTTTCTAGTTTGAAATCTTTGTAGATCAGAGGTGATAAGAGAAAACAAATTCGACCCTTTTTCTCAGTCTCTTTTTCAACTCCCAATTTTAAGGTAAGAAGAGTACATAAAATTTTAATTTTTATCAGTGTTCTTTAATGTAATATAAAACAGTAAATTGAAAATTTTAGTTTTTTCCCTTCTCTTCAGAATGGCTTCATGCAGATAAAATACATTATTTGCATTGTTTCTCTATTTTTTTTTCTATTTTTTCCAAAAAAATGGGATGCAGATTTTATTTTTTGCTTATTACTGCTATTAATGCAATTTTGTCTTCTTACTTTTTTGTCTAGCTCTTAAATATCTTTTTTCATTGGTCAAATAATACACTCCTTCAGTCGAAAGATATAGTTTCTCTAGCAAACCGTGTTTATTCAAACTCAGCAAAACTCATTCAAACGTATTCTAATACATTGAAATTCGAAGACAAAAATAGCTTAATTGCTAAAATATGACATTTGTTGGTAATGATCAAGTTGTTTTTTAATGCTGTTTGAATTTTATTTTATTTTAATTTTGTAATAAATAACCGTGTGAATATAAATTTCTGGGAAAGCAATTACTTGAATTAAATTTTAGTCATATAGCAACAATTTAACAGTTTTTTTTAGTTTTTCCCTCATTTAAATGGTCTTAATATGATTGGATACAAGAGTTAAATACCTATTGTGTATTACGTTCTATTTAAAAAACCTTCTACTTTATAAAAATGTTTTCCTAGTTAAGATAACGAAATGGGAGGAATACAAAAAATATCTCTTTTCATCATTATTATGCATTTTCACTTAATGTTTCCAAATACTACCACTTTTCTGGCCATTCTAATTTAAGTGATCACAGATTTCGGTTGTTAGTGATCAATTTCATTCTCTTCTGTTCTATGGTGTAGCTAGGCAGTTTTCTCTTCTCCATGTAAGAAGTCTAATTTACATAAGAAGAAATAAATTTTTCTAGGCATAAGTATCTATTACTTTCAGTTTTCTAAAATTAAGATTCTAAGAAATTGAAAAAAATTTTACCCGCGTAATTGTGGGCGTTTCGATTGTCAACATGTTTCTCAAATTTTATATAAGGAGTAATTTTTTTTTATCTTTTTAAAACTTCTATTTGTGAACACCATATAACAAATTTTTAAGTATTTTTATGGCTTGCAGTTTTTTATACTTTTGATTAATTGTTTCTCTAAAACTAAAAAAACCCCTTTCATGGGAATATGAGATACAATAAAATGGTGTTACAAAATATCATCAGCTAGTTTTTAAATTTTTTCCATCCTGAGAAATTATTTTGCTAAATTGATGCATATGTTAATCTGAATCCGATTATTGAAATAGTGGGACTTTTTCCCCTTATACTACTAAAGTATTTATCTCTATCTGCATCAAATTCTGCTGAGTTGAAAATTATGCAGTATTCTCCAATTAATGCTGTAAAAAGTTGATTTGATTTGGTTTGAGAACATAATACGTAATGTAAAGTGATTGTTACTACCAAAGAAGATATTTTCAATAAAATCATTAAATACTCTCTATTATAATATTAGATATAAAATTATTTATGAAGAAATGATTAGTTACGTTAAAAGAGTAAATAATATTTTTTTAAACTTTTTTATATATAGAACTTATCGCATAGAAATAGTTTGATATTAAATTTTTTGATCTAGCATCAGTTTAAATACATAGTACAAATTAAATTTTTGCTCAGAAATATAGCAATATATATACGTTCATTTAAAGGAACATTAAATTAAATGTTGTGATACAAAAATTTAAAAGTCTATTAATAAATATTAAAAAGATTTTTCACATATATATTTTATGCAAGGAGTTGCTAAAGACTTTTCATTTTCAAACAATACAAATAATAATATTTTAATTAGAGATAACGTAAAAAATAATGTTTTAAATAGCTCATCAAATAGCATGCATTTTATAAGCTGATTGTAAAATAAAAATAATATGTGACGAGTATAAGAAATTACAAATAAACACATCTAATCTCTTTAGTTACAAATATCTGTAGGTTGCAAAACTTTGCAACAAATTTTAACATTATTAAGAATCAGAATACTTGGATTTCCTTAGTTGAAAGAAAATCTGCTCATATTAAGAAGCAAAAGTCGACTCATTAATTGAGAATCAATATAGATGTGTGTGTGTGATTTATCAATATAGAATTTGAATTCTTTATATAAAAAATTTATCTTAATCAATCAATTTCATTTAATCTTAGAAAATTTTATAATAAATCCAATATATTGTAAGTAACTAACTTTTTTCAAAAAGACCTAAAACCAGTTTTTAGATGTAGAATTTCATTGCAGCTTTTTTACTTCTTACACTTATCGCCCTTTTAATATTTACTAATATATTATTTTAAAATTAGGTGTGACTTATATTTCCTTTGTAGAGTATCACAATTTCTTTTATCTTATGCTGAAACTACAATTCTAAATTCATATGTACATTTAACAAGTGCAAAATTGTCGTTGAAAATTTAGATGAATTTTATTTTATTAACTCATTATATGCAATATATTTTAATAAAAATATCTTTTAAGGAATTCTAAATTTCAATTTTATTTTCATTTTACTAATTTCTTTTAAAATCAAGCAAGGTTTTACAATTTCAAAGTAGCTTTATTAAGAAGATAATTTAATAACTAAATATTTTAAACTTTTTTCATTTAGTTAGTTGCTAGATACTTTTCTTTACTTGTGCTTTAGAAATGCTTATGAAACATGATATCTCCTCTCAAATTAAAGTTTCTTTACAAAATTTATTTGTTTAAAAATACATAATTGAATAAATTACAATGCATAAATACATTTATCAAAACATTCAACATAGTAAACACTTATCGTGATTACTTAAAATATATAAAAGTTGATAATTTCTCTGAATGAAAATGAAATCTATATTTTGCAAATATAAGGTTTGTCTTAGAAGAGAAAATAGAAAAAAGGTATACCCCTATTTGGAAAGTTGTAGTCACTTATATTTTTATACAGACAATTGTAACTTTGAATTAAAATGTGAATGTAACTATATTGCGTTTTTCATTGAATTGAAGAAAATAGGAAAGTTAAGGCGATTATATATATATATATATATATATATATATATATATATATATATATATATATATATATATATATATATATATATATATATATATATATATATATATATATATATATATCAATGCTATAACTATATATATATATATGTATATGTATGTGTGTGTGTGTGTAGATATATTTCATCAAAATAAAATTATAAATTATTTTTTCATGCCAGAGCAGAGAAATTTATGACTATTTACAAACAGTGAAATATCTCTGCACGCCCACACACACAGCATGTTAACTTATCAAATGTTGCTCTGATCTAGAGTTATACCTATATGTCATTGTTGTCCTAGAAAATACAGAATTCTTAAAAAATAGTAAGCATGATTTTCAACAAGAGCTTATGTTTCTGAATGAAGTATTTTTAGAGAGTTCTTATAACAATTAGAGAGTAGTATACACTTTAAGCTCACATAAAATAGGTATATAAGGTACTAAATATATAAGTAAGAAGCGAAAATGTAAGACACACAATTAATGCTGGCGACTCGCATTGAACTCTGAAACTATATATCATTGCAATTGTTCCTTCCAAAACATTAGATAAAATATCGGGTAGAGTAAAGAACAAGATTCTGAAATCATGAGAAAAGATTTATGTAAAAGATAGCCGATAAAGTTCTTGCAATTTTAATGAAAAAAAGAAAATTATTTAAAGGAAATTAGCCTCTTATTAAAACTGCAAGTAAACTCTATTGGTATGCAACACTTTTTGTCAATATGTTTCTAGCTATGCAATCATTTTAAGGTAAAACTTGGAGAAAAACCAGCCCAATAAGAGTTTGGTGAAAACCTGTTTTATTGGCTTCAATTTCCTTACCTGAACTTTTGAAACCATTGCTTTGCAAAACGTTTATTCACAGCAATATCTAAAAAAGATTAATATATTTGGAGATTTGATGCAACTGCTAATATCCTTAACATGAAGTTTAAAGCAAACAAGAGGTACCAAGCTCTTTGGACAATTCCATTTGTTTTCCTGATACCCAAATTACGATTGATAAAATCTAATTTTTGGCCTGCTATTATAACGACTACCATTCCTATTCTCAAGCAACAAATTTTAAAACCTAGTGATACACTAAATTGTGTGTATATTTTCTTAATATTCTCCAAATTAACTAGAATTTTATTGGCTATTTTGTACTTTAAATATATTTCTGAACTGAATTTAATTAATTTTGTTGATTTCCTATTCTCTTAGCATCTGCATCTCTTATTAGATTTAAATTTTTCTTCATTGAGTTCAAAAAATACGTTAATTAGAATAAAGTATTGTTATTTTATGATTTACATTGTAGAGAGAAAAAGTTTTGCTTTATATTATAATTACTCTTTATCTTTTGCTTGAGCAATAAAAATGGTCTTGATAAATTTCTTGAATTTAATTGCAATGAAAATAGTTATAACAAATATAAAACTTGAATAAAAGATCTTTGAGACTTAATTTTAAGAAGTAAGTAATACATTTTTAAATAAAAAGAAATAATTATTTTATTTCATAATAGATTTTTTATTTTTAAAATAGGATTTTTAAATAATTATGAAATTCATAATCATTACAATATTTGTTGTTTTAAAAATAAAAATAAATATATTTAATTTGAATTCTTCGTCAGAAATCATGAATCTAAAGAATAAATTACGAACATTGATAACAATACATAATAAAAAATCCAAATGAACAGAACTTATTCTTGCAAAATTCTTTTAGGAAACTCTTTTTTAAGTTTATCTACTACATTAATGTGCTTCCAGTAACGTTCTATATTCCTATTTTACAATTAGAAAACTGAGATAACATTTTTTTCGATTCTAATTGTAATACAAAATGAACAATACACTTTTTCATGATTAATATTATTCATTTCATTTATAGAAAAATATGTTGTGCTGGAAAAGTACTTATTAATTTATTGTGCTTCAGTCAATTTTTAAAGAATAAAACTCTTCTTATGTCCATTAATTGTCATTCTATGAAATCAAAATTCAGTTTTTTACCATTCTTAAATTATTATTAAATGTTACAGAAGTTTTCCACAAATATTGTTTAAATACTTATGATAATTAGTTTAGTCTTAACTTTTAAAAGCTTTTTGCTTAAAATATTATTACTTTAATGCATAAAGTCACTTCAGATTCTTTTTTTTAGTTTTTGATATTTGGCAAGGATTGCACTTATGAAAACTAAGTATTTGAAATTAAGAAAAGGATTAGCTAAACTTGAATCATGAAGAGTAAATTCTTAAAACATGTTTTTTCAAAAGCTCTTAAAGAATTCAAAAGCATACCATTTCTATTATTCTTCATTCATCACTAATTATAATTTCAGTATAAAATTAATTTATTTGTGAAACTTGTAAAAAATTAAATGAATTTTTACCATAAATAAAAAGAAAACGTTAACCATAAATTTAGATTATTTGATAAGTTTTTATAATAAAATTGTCTTGTTTAAATTTTAAAATGTTGACTTGAACGAGAATAAAATGCAAAATAAGTTGTTTTAAATGACTTCGAAGAGTAATCATCGAAGAAGTAATAAGAAACATATGTTTAATGATAAGCATTTTTCTAATATTTTTGTTTTTGTTATGCAAAAAATATAATAATGTATTTTTTCAATATTTAAATCCATGTACTTATAAGACAATGTAGCTTTGTAAACAGAATGGTTTGATTTCCTTGTTGCACTAGTGCTCCTGGGCAAAAAGTAACAGCGGTCACTTTTGCGCATGAACAGTAGTTAGAATGAGATCTACCATGTATTCTATACCATACAGAAATCTGGTTCAATGTGAGAATCAAGACCACAAACTGTTAAAACTATAGCTAGAACAATTCAAGATGTTGACTCCTATAAAGTAACAACTAATAAATTTTAAAATTATATTAATGGAAAAATCATAATATCAGGATAGTGTAATACATTCAGTATTACATCTTATAAACCTTATTGTATAAAATTAATTTCGATGGAAGTAATATCATATGACATTTTTCTATTATATTCTTTAGAAAACATATTTATTGATGAACATTTTATTTACTGATTTGTTTTTCTTGATAAAGTCCGACCATGTCAAGTTTCTATTGTTACTGGTAACAGGTGAATATTTTACTGAGACCTGAGCTCCAGTGGCTCAGTAGCCTTACGCCGCTTCCTGTTAAGATCAGCAAAGTGAAGTATCATTTGCCATAGTGAAGGAAAATAGTTAGACCATCAACCTATTACCTATCTCTAACTTTAGTAGATCAAATTTTTTCTAGAAATAATAAGAGAAATAAAATTATGATATTCACCTGCAAATGTCAGTTTTAAATTAAGAAAGACATTTCCAGTTTTTGTCTAGTCTTTTTCCAGTTTTTCCTATTATATTTGTTTTAGCCTTTTCTGTATTTCATATTCTAAATCATTTCGTCTCTCTGAATTTCTGTTCATTATCAATTGTTGCCAAAACATCTGTAAAAAGCAGCAAAATTTTCTAATTGTTTATTCTGAAAAAAAAAGTTTTTTCAATTCTGTTATTGCTATTTTTGAGATGGTCTTCCTAAATTCTTCATGGACATACAAAAATTTTTCTGAAATCCATTTATTGCTCGAACATTTTTCCAAATTAGAAATAAGGTCTGTAACTTGACTTCAATGAAATTAAAAATGAATGACAATTCATTCAGAAAAAGCATTTAAAATCATCACTGCAATTAATATTAAATGAATTAACTAGTAATAATAGACAGGTGAAAAAATATCTAATTTCTAACATTTCTATTTGTTAGAAATTAGATATTTTTTCACCTGTCTATTTCTGACATTAATTATCAAGTACCTTGAAATACAATCTTAATACAAATTGAATTGAACTATACCTTGAAATTTTGTGTATTAATAAAAAATGGAATTAATTAAAAAACTACTTTCCCGTCATTTAGGCTACATTTAACCTAAAACAGCTCTCAAGGATTATAATATCTCTCGGTATTATTGTCTTTGTTTGAGTTAGATATGAAGTCCGCTGTCTTCCCATTTTGTCTTTATCTTTTATAATCAAGGAGAGAACAAATATGCATTTGCATAGCTGCCTGGCTTAGTGCAACAGTTTGTTATTTGCATATCCAATGAGCAATGTTGGAAGTAGTAGCAAAATTATTAATTATATGTAATGACTACAATTTCTAAATATTTTTACTAGGAGAGAAATTTATAAGCATTTAGATTCCGGAAATATTACGTAATTTTTTACTGCATTTTGAAATTTTTTAAAATAAATGCTTTTTAAACAAAGTTAGTATTTATTAAGTCAGCACAAGCATTATATTTTTAAAGCCTTTGTCATTTTGTTGTCATTTCTAATACGTTTCGTTAAATAGAGTGAGAGAAATCACACAAAACAGAAATTATTTAATTATAACAGCTATTTTAGCTTTCTTTTCTTTCTTTTCAAATATTTATGTAATTATGTTAAGTTAAATGTTACCGGATATTTTTTAATTCCAGTGTTTTACATGACGTATAAGACTTCGGCTTATTGTATTTATTAAATTGGCTTTATAAACTAAAGTAACAATATTTTGAAATTTCTCCGGGCATGTTTTAATTTAATTAATATTGTGTTTCATCAAATTTTTTAACCAAGCATTTATGCAATGTATTTTGTAAATATTATGGTTATTCATTTTTAAGTATAAAAAAAACATTAAAGAGTTAGAAAAATTTAATGCTTATGAAGGAAAAGTTTGAAGGCAAACAATAAGTATAAAAGAAAGTTAATTATTCTGCGCAATGTAAAATAATTTATTTCAAAATTTATGAAAATATTCTTTCAAGTGTGATATGATACGCCTGGGATCTCTATGCCTTAATAAATAAAACAGTGGTCTTCAGTGGCAAAGCCTAATTCATTCCAAGACCATAGTATGAAATAAACATAGTATAATCTTCATTCCAATACCATAGTATCAAACCAAAGAGCAACTGGACGTCATCACATTCGATCTGCAAGACACCAACGTAGAATATTGCAAAAAAGCCTACAAACGGGTCAAGCATAAATTCAATATCATGCCCAATTGGTGGACAACAAACCTCGAACATAAGAAGAAACTATACACACAAAGAAGGAATGCTCAGTAAGCAAGCAAGCAGTGACTGTAAGTTGAAATCTTGGCTGCATATAAGAAAGACAAAGCTCACATGGTCAAAGAGGTAAGACAAGCGAAAAAAGCCTGTTGGAGAGAAATATGCTCAGCAGATACTAGCACATATGGAAAGATTTACAAATCTACCTTCAGGAGCACAACGCCCTCAAGATGCCTTTTCAGCACCAAGAAAACTACTGGAAACACAGTGAACTTTGCCACTCAAATCCTTCAAGAGCTCTTCCCACTGCAACCACAGAGTAATAACCAGTACACGTATGAGGACGGAAATACAGAACCTGAATTAAATGAAGGAGAAATTAGGAGACTAATTTCCTCACTCCCGAATGGTAAGCCATTGGGTCTTGATGGAATGACAATATCAATCTCAAACAGATCAACATGCATGTACCAGAATTTCATGTACCAGAATTTCTCACCACCTTTCTACAAACCTGCTGGAATCTGATCTACTTCCCGAGGAGCTTGAAGACTGGCCTTGTGATACAATTCCATAAACAAGGCAAGGATAAATTCCAAGTGAGCTAGTATAGACCCTTTACCCTACTACCAACTTTGTTGAAAGTCTTAAAGGAACTCACAGCGATAGGCTCACCTACTACCTAGAATCTAATAACCTCTTTCATAACGCCCAGTACGGTTTCAGGTAGGGAAAATCCGTTAAAGATGCCCTTAGCAACCTCATGTTGAACATACAAAATCCAACTCCAATCACTGCTCAATTGTCTCGATTTATATTAAAAGGGTATTTGATTCGGCTCCACATAAATCCATTAGACAAGCGCTTGCAGGAAAAAATTGCTCAGCCAAAATAAGAAACATCCTGTTCAGCAACCTAGAAGACAGAGTAGTAGCCATTAATATTAACCAGGGATTAGTCAAGCACAAACAAGAAATTGGTTTTCAACAAGGATCATACAGATGTCCAATAATGTGGAACCTACTAGCTGATGAACCACTGCAACTAGACTGGTCAGCAGTAGGGAAAACAACTGACCCAAATTCAGCATTACCCTGTAAGTGTTTGCTGATGATTTTACATTTTTAGTTGCAGCAAGTAACGAAAGAAAGTTGGGGGCAGTTGCAACTGAATCCCTTACACTCTTCAGGCAATAGTTGCAACTGAGAATCTTCGTAGAAAAGTGAAACTACCTACTACTCACGAAATTATACTGTTGCCCACAAATACACTGGGATAGCCGATAGCCAAAAAGTCAGTAGATCCGAAACCATGAAAGTATTAGAAGTCACAATAGACGAGAAATTAAATTGGTCCCAGCATATCAAACATCAGGGAGCCAAAGCCTCCAGAATGCATCAACAGCTTCTTAGACTGGTGGGAACTAATTGGGGATTTTCGCAAAAGCAGTGATCAATACTATAAAAAACTATGATCAATACTATAAAAAGGATTATTGCCCATGGGGTCCTAATCTGGGGAAAGACTTTTCGAATAAAAAATCAACTCCTCCTAGATAGAATTCAGAGAAAATTTCTCTTGAATATCACGGGCGCATATAAAACCATAGCCACTAATGTACTACAAGTTATAACTGGCATCTTACTCTTGCACTTGCAAATTTAGAAAAAAGCCCAGCTGAAACACATTTTCAAAATCACTGGTACCAGCAAAGTGGAGGGCAGCGTAGCAATACTCACAATACATCCGGGTACATTCAATATAAAAAATAAAATTTGCATAGAAAAGGAAGCCAATCTCGCAGATACCTGCCACATTTATACGGATTGATACAAACTGGAGGATAGGGTTGGCGCCGCTTTCGTGGCAATGCAAAATAACAGCGGAATCCTCTTGGAAAAAAATCCACATAAGAGACAACAACACTGTTTTTTAGGTAGAACTTTATGCCATTCAACAAGCAATCAAAGGGCAAACCGGCAAAATTACATCTACAACATTTAGTCGGATAGTCTTTCCGGAATTATGGCAGTTGGAAACACAACAATTACTAGCCCTATAGCGAGAGCTATCCAGAAAGATTTAAACTTGACAAACACAATCAAATTTCGCTGGATAAAGGCCCACGTAGGGTTTGATGGCAATGAGCTGCCGAATAGCTTGGCCAAAGAGACGACAACTCAAGAAAGCCAATGCATTGTCCTCCCAACGCCACGCTCCTATTTTAGGAGAATTCTAGCAGAAGACTATCAAAAATGGCAGGCCAGTTGGGATTGGCCAGAAACAGGAAGGCTGGTATATGATGTTATACCGAAGGTCAGAAATAGAACACAATGCTTGCCAAGACAAATACCTTGTTTATTACATGACACGGCCCCTTCCCAACTTACCTGCACAGAATAGGTGCCTTCCCAAGTGAATACTGTGCCTGCGGGGACATGGAACCCGATTCATTACGTAACTGACTGCCCAATCACGAGCTCATGGCATTTCACCGAGCCCAGTGCCATCTAACAAGGGAATGGACCAGAAACATAGTAAAGAATGCCCATTCAAGAACCAAAGTGATTGCCTTAATGAACTTTTTAATAGATCACAGAAATCTATTTATTCCAGAGGATCAAGGAGAGGAGGATAACCAGCAAGGAGAATTGGACCTCCTTGACAATGATGAACAAGTACAGAGTGCTTAAGCCTTGTAGCTCTGTGCAACGTAACAACATTTATTTTTCTAATTTTACTAACATTTTATTGCTGTGCAATTTGTATATAAGTTCCCTTTTCTTTTCTTTTTTTTCATACTGTAGTTATTGTAGCTAATGACCAACCCATCTGCATTATTCTTGTTGTATTGTAAAATATAATTTTAATCTGTATATAGCTTTTGTTATAAATAAATGTAAGTAATGTGTAATGTTAAGTATAATTTAGCCTTTTTCGTGTACCATATTATTTATATTTACATTAAACTAAACTAGAGATTAACAAAGAGAACTATCAGCCTTGCTGAACCAAGTCTATTCAACAACCTCTCTCTATTTTTTTATTAACTTTGCTAACTTCTTATCATTATCTTGCATGTTAGCTTCAGCTAAAATGAATACCCTGAAGTTAAATTGTATATCTTGTAATTTCCATTGTGCCATTGTTTTATTGCAATGTATCTTGTTTTGATGTTCCATAAACTTGTCAATTGGGGACAGCCAGAGGCAGAAGAGGGGTGCCCTCCAGATGTGTCTGGCGCTGTTGCGTATGGAGCTCGGAACTGTTGCGGGGGTGGTGCCACTTTCTTTTATTCTTTCTAGCCACTCCCATCTAAACTGGCAGAACCCTTCTTGAGTTAGGTACAGTGGAGTTGGTTGGTGTATGCTTACTTTATCCGGCACTGCAAACACTGACATCGATTCATTTACAGACACACTTTAATGTCCAAAATCCCCGAAACAAATGAGTAACATTTTATTCTTGGCATTCGTATTTATACTAATGTAGATTGCAAGCACGGCGCAAGGCATTTCATCGCTTTGCAGGTTTAAACAAGCATTCCGGACGAGCGGGCGCACGGGTGGCACTTTGCAGGTCTCCACATGTGGTGTACACTTGTACTATTATCTATTTTTCTTATTCATTTCTGTGTTTAACCTGAGTCTGGAATATTTTTGAGTACCTACCTATTGAATGATGCTACTTGCCTACTTTGATAGTTAAATCCAAGCTAAAATATTTTTTCTTTATTATAAAAACCAGAAAATGTTTCGTGGATCCCCACTTACTATTTGTGAACCCCTATTTTCTTTTCACGTCTATGTGAACCCCCGTGTGATCTCTTATATTCGCCTGGGGGTCCACCTGGACGACTTTGGGAGCCTATTGTCTAAATGGATGCTTTGGAGTTTTCCGGGTTTTCTCCCTTGTGACATGTGAATACGGTTAATTATCTAGAAAAAACCGGTGGATAATTATCCATGTGGATTATTCAAGGATATTAAAATGCTTTACACTTCCTTCTGTTCCCCGTATGATATCTAATATTATGTGGTTAAAAACCTTCCATTTTAATAAAAAGTAATATAAAATGTTCATCTTATGACTTCTTGAACTGTATTCCTCTGTTTTGAAAATGGCAATTAGCATTCTGATGTGTAATGAAAAATGCAAGAACGCGCTCTTTAAATAATTTTATATGTAAATATTGAGTAACTTTACTTTAATTATGAACTTTTATGTCATATAAATTATAAAATTGTCTCTAATCACATTTTGATATTTTAAGCACTTTCTTGCCGAAATAATAGAATTAACCAACAAAATTGAGATATATTTTAAGCAAATAAGGAATCAATTCATAAAATTTACTTTGTCAGGAAACACGATACTGTCATGAAATAAAAATAAGTTATTGTGACCAAAATTTCAGTCAATGGTTGAAAATGGCATTAATTTATTCAAAAAATATTTAAATAGAGTATTAAGAAAATGTTGATTAACGTTTTGAGTTCTTTTATATAATGAGAAGTAAGTTTAAAGTGCTAATTTTACCAACTGCTAAATGATTTTTAATGAAATGATCTTATGTTACACTATAAGATCATTTCTCTCATTGATAAGATGCTTAAAATGATTTTTTTTTTAAATTTGTGTAAAGAAGAAAATTAGTTTCACTAATTTTTATTTGAATTCAGTAATGTATTTATGTTTTTAAAGAAAGAGAAATTATCTATTAATAATTATGTATTTGGATTGATGATTATAAGATGAAGTATTAAACATTTAAAAAGAGGGAATATTGAATTTATTTCAAAGCACAAACATGTTTTACTTTGTTTTAGACTGGTTGACAGTCAAATTTGCCGTGGAAAATTTTTAATCTACTGAAATAAGCATTTTAATTTATACTGCTGCATTAGCATATTTTCAAAAATTTCAACATAATTTCTGAAATAGTACAGATTTCACGATCTTCTAATAAGATTAGTTTATTTGAAATAATTGTAAATTTACTTAGTTTTTGTAACTAAATGTGACGTTGTTTGCAAATATTCACAATTTGAGTTTTACATAAGAATTTGAAGAAAGGTTATTGAAAAGGTAGTTAATGTTGAAATACATTTTCTTACTAATAAATAATCATTTAATTGCTTCACATAATTTTAAATATATTAAAATTTAAATATTAATATAGAACTTAATAAGTATTTTTGATAATTAGAAATAAAAATTTTAAATCATTCTTAAATATTTTTTTCAATATTTTAAAATTATAAAAATGAAAAATAAATTTTATAAAATATCATCCGTAAAACAATTTTTAAAGTGATTTTTTTAACATTTTATTCCTTTGAGAAACTAACAAAATAGCTAGAGCTTAAAAAAACTGTTTCTTTCATATAAATGAATAATAAATTCTTTAAACTTTCCAATACAATGTTTTTCATAATAGAATGTATAGATCCACAATTAAAATTTTTTTTACCAAGATAAAAGAATATTCTCCTTATATGCCAGTTATAGAAAAATCAAATCCATAATTAGCTCTAAATATGGTAAAAAATAGAAATTTTAATGAATAATTTAATCTATTAAAAGTTTACTAATTATTTCCTGATAATTAATTTCGATATTGGGCTAATATAAAAATAACGAAAAGACAGCTATTTAGTATATCATATTTAAGTTAAAAATATATTCAGAGCCATCAAATTACACTAGAGAAAATTAAATGAATCAAATAATGAAGATGAATCTGGTTACGGTGATATTTTAGGAAATATACATTATCGCTAATTTGATTTAACACAAAGAAGAAAATTTCAAATGAGATAGTTATCTAAAACAGAAAAAAAGGCCAATAGATTTAACATTCGCTTTTGGTGAATTGAAAATTTAACCTTTCCGCGGAAAACTCGTTAATTTATGCCAAGTGATAACCGAATAAATTGAATGATATTTAACACCATCTTTTTAAAAGCCTTTCTCTCTTTTTATAGTTCTGTTCCAGGAAAAGTCCCTGCTTTCTCGCTATTATCATTAATGGAAAATGACCTAGTAAACGAGCAAATACAGCAAAAATGATCTGAAGTCATTACTCTGTATAGCTAAATATAATTATATTTTTGATTAAAAAATTGGGTAGTTATTTTTGTTTCAGACACAAAATGTTGTTACAAATTTAATTTAATATTTTTATGCCAGACAGTGCTCTTGTTTTAATTTAATTTAATGTGTCTCGTACTTTGTAGGTTAATTTAATTACCACATTGCTTCAACTTCATGCAACATTTTTATGGTTGAATGAAAGGATCTGCGATTAAAAAAAATGCGATTATAAACACAAAATTCATTTTTATTAATTTGTTTTGCATTTTTTGCAGAAAAACCAAACATATGAATAAAGTTAAGTTATAGAGAGTTAAGCGGTATACATACATATATATATATATATATATGCATGTATGTATACATATTATATTATATTTATAAAAAGAATATAGTTTTTCTTGGTTGGTTTCAGACTAGAATTTTCTGTCGGTGGGCTATATAATTAAACAGAATATAAATAAATAACGCATTTAATGTTTCCTTTGTTTATTATAACATATGTACTTTTATCAATATAATCACATTCAAAATTTAAACTTATATTTTATTAAAAATTTAAAAGCGTTAGTTATATGTTTACATATTATAATATAAAAATATTTTTAGAGAAATTACGTTAAAACCGTAGAAGTAAATATAAAGTAAAACCCAATTTGTATTACTATAATAACACACATTTTTGTGCAATAATTGAACACAATTTTTCTTTTAAATCGTAATACTGTATAAATTTTATTTTTAACAAGAATATAATACACATTATTTCTGAGTTTCCTGATTAGTTTGCACGGTAAACACTAATGTAGTTTTTTTGTGTGATGATTCCTCTGATTTATCTTCATTCGAAAGGCTTAAAGATATTTTTTAATGTAGTTTTTAGGGGGATAATCTTTAAAATCTTGCATCATTTCATAAAAGATTCATGAATTTAACTTTCCTAAAACTATTTAAAATAACATAATGCAAGTATCGTTTTTTTAGAAATAAAACTTAAAAGAAATATCTGAGAAGTGTCTAATTAGGTGCAAATTATTTCTAAAAAGCCAAAAGTGGAAGTAGTATATATTTACTCAGATTTTGTGTGCCTGCTCTGATGAAAAGCGTTATACAAAATACGTTAAATTCACAGTTTTATTGGTAAATGAACTTTTTGATACATACCTTTTTTGAATATTTTAAAATTAAATGCATGAAGATATTTTTTGAAAAACAAGAAAATATTTTAGTTTCTTCTGCTCATGACCAATAAGAATGAGAGCTGATTTATATAAATGTGACAATTGAATCTGTTATGAGTATGATGTAATTTTGATATATTTACATACATTTTAAAAAAGTTATCTTTAAAATTTATCTAAATGAATCTACAGAATATTACATGTTTATTTTCTAGGAATTTTGTGGTATATTTTTAATACTATTATTTAACAAGTTTTTGAGATTTTTTGAGATTTATATTTCAAGAATAATATCGATTGATTGCCATTAAGCTACGCGATTTCTTATGCCTACATAATATAATATCTTATCATATTTGTTAGAGTAGACAATGATTAAATTTATGATTAATAACTGTTTTTCTAAATCATGAAGTATTATTGAAATTTTTAATTTAAATTTGATACTTGAAAAGAAGTTCAAATTAATAAGTGTATTAGAGAGAAATATTGAAAAATGTTTGGTGCATTTGTATATTATAGATATTTAAAAGGTACTGAAAATAAAAATTAACGTATCATATAAAATCATACTATAAACCTGACAACTTCAAATCATACCGAAGGATTAGCAATAAAAACATATATTTTCTTCATATAGGGTTATGTTTCATTCAAATGGATTAAGTTAAGAAGCTATTACTTGCTTACCTTCTATTACTTGTACTTTAGTTAAGAAGCTATTACTTGTTTCACATTTTGAACTGCACTTATCGTAGAGACTAAAACTGAAAAATAATTATTAACCTTCTTTTCCAAACTAATAGGGAGATATCTTCATTAAATTTGTTGGTTTTCCTGCACGGAAAAATCCAATAGAAGTATTTTATGCAGTAAATGCTACAGAAGGACAGTCCTATCTGTGACAATAATAAAGCGGATGTGCTTTGAGTGTCTATTACAAAATTAAATTTCAACGTACAGATACGATGTCAGAGAGGAAGTTGATCATAGTATTGCTTAAGCATATTATATTGCTCAAGATAAATTTCAGAATTTGGCTATAATACGAAATCAAAACTTTACTGTAAGTCCAATACTAAATAGTGATATTATGCTTCTTTCAAATGTTAGAGTATGGAAAAGAAGCTTTGGGTTTGTTGAGTGAAACTAATAAAGTTAATTTGTTTGCTATATAAGAAGTTTGTGTTATAATAATGTTATAACCATCCTTTGCTCAAGCTTTCAAATATGGAGCAGTGCGAAAAGAGACAAATTCACTGTTTAAAATCAAATAAATTAGAATATTTTGTACTTTTAGTTAAAAAATACCTGAAAGACTGTACCCTTATTTCAACAAAAAATATCTTGAGCTATACAATGGAATATAATTTTGAAGATTAATTCAGTTTTGAGATTATTTATGTTTTTTCAACCAAAAACATGATATTTATTTATAGTTTCGCCAGCCCTTTTTGTTTTGCTACCTTTATTATACATCAAAACATAGTGTTCTAATTATAGAATAACAAAGGTAAATATGTTTCAAAGAGCAGAGAGTAGTAATATAGATTTGTGATGAAAATATAATATTCAGATATGATTCCGTTACAGTCATCTTCTGATATTTTGTGAAATTATTAGCGTTATTTTAGTTTGAGAAATTTTTTATAAATATTCTTTGAGTAATCCCTATCTTTTTCATATTTTGTAGTGAAAATTTTGTTTATCTTTTTGTAATTTTTTATTTCGTACAAGATTAAAAGTTCTCATTTTAAAAAGGAAATCTACATTAAATTCCGTATGTTTTAAATTTTTGCTTCAAACATTCCAGATTTGTATTATCTTGTCTCATGTTTTTTGACAAGAATTCAGAATTCAAGACATTTTTCCCTTTATTATATTTGCAAATGAAAAATTTCCCCATTATTATTCTATTTGCTTAACTTAGTTATATATGATTATTCTCCTGAAAATTAAGAAATCATGCGGAGAAAAACTTCAGGATGTGAAGATAAACTTCATATGCTTTTTCCAATTTTTAAAGATATAAATCTGACTTTATCTTTTAAAAGTCCAAAATAGTTAAACATTAAAAGCTATGTAGAAATTACCAGATCCCGGAAACTGATTCTGTTCCATGCTTTCATATTTCTAAGTAATGTCACAATTAAAAAGCGAAGAAATGAAGTCAAGTGAAGAAACAACATTTAACACCTTGTAATCAGGAGAATAGAAGTAAGAAAAATTGAGATCTCATTATTTAAAATTGTGCTGCTGAGAATTGTTTTAAAATCAGCTAGTTTGAGAATACTGTATGTATTAAATTCACTACTAAATTACACATAAAAGTTTTTAATAAAATTCAATAATTAGATTCTGAAACTTCTGAATGAAAATTTCTACTAATAACTGTAATTAAATATGACATTTATAATTAGTTAAGTGCTTTCCAGAATCATTGCAGATATCTGCAAAAATGTATAGAAAAGTCATTATCACTTATATTAAAGATAAAATGTGGCACGTGTTAAAGATAAAAAATAAAAATTAAATAAAAAATTTAACAAAATATCCTTTGAATAATAAACAATAATATAAGCATAATATAAAAAGCATAATCCTCACACAAAAGTAAAAAAGATTAATTAACATATAGATCTAAAAACTCATTTTTAGTAAAGAAATATTTTTTCTGTGCAGATTTTCTTCATGCCTTAATGAATAAGAATTAGTATATGAACTACATATATGCATATAAATTTGAGTACTATTGAGTCAATAAATTCGTGTAGTAAAAATTACAATTCATAATTTTATTATAATTTATGTTTAAAGAGAGATTGCAAATACATTTTATGGGCAAAAAAACAAGAAATAAAATAATTAAACTGAAAAAAATAATTTTTGGTAGTATTTACGTAGTATTATTCGGAAAACTAATATAATGATTTTACATAAAAATTTACTTTATTATATGTTAGGTTTCTGTGGCCACAATTAAATGCGCATTTAGTTTACAATTAAAGTGTTACTGAGTAAATAAGTATTTAGTTTACCAAGTAAAAGTTATTCACGTTTTACGTAGAATGTATAGGTGAAAGGAATAAAAAAATGTATTCACATCTTTTTGAAACATAAAATTCTATGCTTAAGAATCTTGAAATTGTAGCAAAACAACATACGCATTTTAACTAATTTGTCTCTCAACGCTTAATTTTTGCTCATGAAGTCTAATTAAACTGGGACTTATAATTTAATGTGATCAATCTACTATAAGTATCCAAGCTTGAGGTGGGATTTGAATCTACAAATTATTAAACCGAAAGCTAACTCACTTAGTTCTTGGCTGCCAGCTTGACTGTGTAATATATAAAGACAGAGTGAGTCTGGATTGATATAAATCCAGATTCTAAATTAATTGGTATCAAATCAGGAAAAAATTCAATAACGGAATCAATCCTTTTTTTTTAGTTTTCCTGTACCAAGACGATGTGATTCTGAGTTTACTAATTTTAAGATTAAATTTATTTGAAAAGACTGAGATAGAATTTATTTCATAGATATAAATAGTTACGTCTCACTGTACAAATTCAGCTATAGTTAATTAGAATATCACGGAAGCTGTACAGAACTTCCTTGAACTCTTTTATATCTTTATTTACAATTAGGACTATAACGAATTTCTTTTTTTATTGATATCCTGTTTACCAATAATTCTTTTTGACAATGAAATTTTGCTCAGTGTCAATCATAAAGTGTTTATTCTATTTTATTGCAAATATGCGGAAACAATACCATATGCGAATGGACACATAAAGCTTTCAGACGTTAACACCCTAATTACTTCTTAACGTCTTGATATAAAACTATTCCCTTACATTTCTTAATGCATATTCTTTTGTGTCTAAACTTTTTCTTAGAAAGAAAAAAAAAACTAAGATTGGATCTATTCATCAATTTTATTTTTAGTATTGCATAGGATTGGTATTTTTTAGTTAATGGTTCATTTTTATTAAGTAAGTAAAATATAAAGATAATGGCATATTTAAGAAGTTTATAAACTTACATATATATTTTGGTTTACTTTCAAATATTTCATTGTTATTCCTTTAGTTGAACATATATTTATTTTGTATGCTTGATGGAGGGTATTTCAAGATATAATACATTTCGTAAATCATAGAAAATAAGCTAATTTTGATTTAATGCTTTTTAGAATAGCATAAAATAAAAATTTATGTAAGACAGAAATAGGTATTTATGTGCATTTATATAAGAGCAAGTGTGTATACTTTCATAATGAAAATTCTTCCTTACAAAATATCCACAAATAACTGTTCCTAAAAAGTCTGTATTTTTTACATTGGCAGATAAAAATTACAAAATATTTAAAAATTGCAATAAATATTTTTTACATCTAACAAATCTTAATCATATGATTCAAAATCATACTAAATGATAGCATGATAGTTTATCTCATTTAATAAATTTTATTCTATATTTTAAATTATTTTTATGTTGAAAATGTTATAATTGTAAAAAGAAATCCGTCAGTCCTTTTAAAAGAGTTAATTACCTCTACAATTTATTATATATATGTATTACAAAAAATCTAGAGTGATTCTTATGTTTCACCAAAAATTAAGAATCATGGTTTAAAAGTGAACATGAATTGTTTAGTAAAATGTATTCAAAAGCAATCTCTTGGTGTAATATAGTTTGTTTTTGAATATTCATATGATATAAACTAAACAGAAAGCGTTAAAAGAAAATTAGAATTTACAATGTACTTTCACATAATGACTAATCATTATATAAGCTTTCCAGATTTACTGTAAAAAATTAAAGAAGTAAAATGAAATATTTAATTAAATTATCTTTCTTATAAATTTTCCTCTCGTTGTGGCTAATTAAATTCATTTAAATATATTTTAGATCATTTTTCCTCGATTGTCTTAATTAGCATTATCAGTGGTTTAATTTCTAATGTAATAAAATATTTATTATTTTTTTCACTTTCTGAGAAATTTGTATTGATGCATGTAAATTAAAACATTTAATCTATAAACCAATAAGTTATTAGTTAATTTCTTTAATAAAGGATTTGGAAAAATTAATATTCGTTAATCAAAAACTTCATACACTTTATTAAATGATTTTCTTTTAAAACTAAGTTTAAATAGTTTATTATGATGCGTTTAATAAAAGGTCAAAACATAAAACACAATTTCGTTTATGACACCTTGTAATCATAGGTTTGCGTTTAACAAAAAATTTTATTTTTTGTAATAGAATCTTAAATGTATCAAATAATTCCATTCATAGTCTCATTGCAGTGTTCTTCAGTGTAATTTAGTATTATTAATAGTACAATTCTTTTATTGCTTTTTAGATAAATTTTGAGAGATGTGTTTTTAAACTGATTTGATAAGCAATACAACAAACATAAATTGCAGGTATTCTTCTAACGTAAAATAATTTAAGAAAGTGGAACAAGTTACCCATTTTGCAGCGTTATTTAAAGCTTACGCCAATAGGATTTTTTCAAAAGTCTACTTGACAATAAAATATTTTAAAATTACTTTTGAATTATGTTCCCCAAATGCACTTTTGACGTTCTCTTAAGAAAGAAGTACTTTAATATTTGTTTTTTATACTTTAATATTTCTATATTTTATCAAAGTGGTTGAAGCTTAGCTTGTATTACTGCAAAAATACATCTTTGAATTTAAAATTGTTATAATTCATAGTCAATAAAAATTATGTTTTGCGCTAGTAAAATATACTGTATGGGTTTTACGAAGTTAAAGTATGATACAAATGCATCATGGCCTGTTAATATTAATTTTAATATATCAATAAATGTTATTTGAATATTATTAAATTAGACAATATTTTATGTATATAAATTTGAGTTTTATCTATAAACTTAATACTTAAATACTTAAATTTCAAGTGTTTTTCCTAATGTAATTGAACTTAGTATTTAATTTTGCATATTATTTTCACAAGTATTTTTATTACAAATATTATTTGACAAATTGTGCAAATATTTTTACATTTTGTTTTCTTCGAAAGAGTTAAAACAGTGTTTGTTTTCTTGCTTCAATATTTAGTATACTGTGTTAGTTTTTCTTTTCATGCATATTAGGGTTCTTATGTTACAAAATCAAAGTGTTTGCTTAAAAAAGTAAATCTGTGAAGTGGAATCAACAAACAGATGGTTAAATACCATCTGTCTGTTGATTGTACTTCATAGATTTGCTTTTTAGTAAAACAGTGAAGTAAAATCAACAGTTATTTTTAAATAAATTCGTAGCTATAGAAAAAGTAATCATGAGAGTTTCTTTCAAAATATTTGAACATATATGGGGGTAGCTTTACAGAAATTCAAAAGATAATAAATTAGAAAGGATTGATGGAGAAGTTGATAATTCTAGTGATAAATGTGAAACTGTTGCTCCCAAGTAAAAAAAAATTGTGCGAGTTTACTGTCCTCCTATATTTGAAAAGTCAATTTGCAAATTGTACCTTGAATGCGGGTGAATGAAAACCTCGGGACAAATTCATTAACAAAAAATTAAATGCAAATGTTTAGTAAGACACAATATGTTTCTAAAGAAATATCAAGAATTTTGATTTCAGTTAAAAAATCAAATGATTATGATTTCAAAGAGTCTCTTAATGATGTTCAAATTCAACCAATAGGAAGATCTGCTAGAATTGATCGACATAATTTATTATGCTTTAAATTTTGTGGACTCATTCTAACATTCTTCTCACAACATTAATGTAAGGATGTCTATATAAAATCCATCCAAACTAATTGATTTGATGTCATTTTCAATTCTGAATAATTTGTTAATTTTCTTGTGATAGTATTAGATAATACGGGACCATTCTAATGTCATCATTTATTGGAAGAATTAGATCATGAATGCAAAATTACGAAATTGTTGGATATTTGATTTTTATGAAACATTTCAAGAGGAATATGTTATAGCCTGCCCTTTTTAACCATTACTTTAAATAAACCATTTTTTTTATCAATCAACCAATAAGTAAAATTACATATTAATGAAATTATCTCTTCCTACTTAGTTGTTACATTAATTGTTTTTATAATGTTTGATTTGAATGTATTAACAATGAAGAATTATAACTCACTGGAATTAATATTTATATTTTATGAATAATTATTTAAATTTGCAATTTTATTGACAATAAACTTATGGATTTACAACAGATTCCTGAACTTAAGAGCACCACTATCAGAAAGAATGTTTAGATAATTATAGATTTAACCAAATAATTTGGTATTGAATCATGACAACAGATATTTATCAAATTCTTATTTAACTTAATATTTCAATATAAAATATGTAGTTTTCAAACATAAAGAACTCAAATATTCTTTTCGTGATATAAAATCCTTCAGAAACTTTCGTTATATATAGAAAATCATGAATAATGAAAATTTTCATGTTGACTTTATTTGAAGTTTTTAAGAGAAATTTAAGTAATAAAGTTTTTTACTGAATGAAACAATAATTTAAACAATATTTAAATAATACAATCCTTACAGAGTTTAGTTACATGGGAGAATATACTTATCTAGGGACCTGGGTAAATATGTTTATATATATTTTAAATATACATTAAGCTGTTTTTCTTGTTTCACAAAATCAAAGTTTTGCTTTGAAATTCAAATAAAAAGTTGCATAATAAAAAATAAAATAAAAATTCCTTGATATGGGAATGAAAATGTTTGAAATATATATATACATGCGCTTTCCCATCATTCTTGTTAAAAGATATCACTAAAAGATTGATCCTAAAATATATCAGGGCACGTGCATCAGAATATAAATAAGAGAGAAAAAATAAAATTTACTGTGTGATTTCAACGTATTCCCTCATAAATCATTTTCTATATTTCAAAAGATTCGCATAAAAATTTTCAACGTCAGATTCGTAAATTATATTCTAGTTCACGGAAGAGTGTTTAGATATTTTTTTAGCATTCTCTTTGTCGTGCAAATAAGGATCTCCTATCGTCTTCCTTGCTTTTTCTTCTTCTTGCAAAAAAATATGCAAGCACACCCCTTCCACTTATTGTTCAACTTCAAGAAGCATGTGACAGCCAGCAGAGAAGAGATAGGAAGCGCCCGCTCCATGCCTCAGGCAACTTGGAAACCTTAACATTGACTTTTCAAATTGTTTCTGCCGAATATCTTTTGAAGAAACTTTCTTTTCATTTATTAAAAATATTTCGAATAGAATATTTTATGAATTAAAAAAAAAAAACTGATATTCGCATTTGAATAATATGACTTTATTTAAAATGTGAATGTATTTCACACATAAATTGATAAAGTTGTTTACATTGAAATAGTTTAAATGAGATTTTTTTTACTTGAGAAATATGCATAAAAAATGTACTTATCTTTCACTCAAGTTTATTTATTTCATGAAATATTCATTATTTTGGCAAGTTTATTTAATGTATTTTTTTGTATTTATATCGCTTATGGTTAATGCAAACTATTTTATGAATTTTAATATATTATATACAGTAGTTTGATTACGTTTTTATTATTTCTATATAGACTAATGCATGCTTACTTAATAAATACTTATTGAAATACATAAATACTTATTGAACATTTATTTATTGCAATTAATATTTAAGTTCATTTATCATGAAGCTTTTAAACAATAAATCTAATAAAATTACTTTTACTTGAATTAATTAAATTATATTAATAATAAAATAATGAAAATTTATTTGTTTTAATCTGAATTAAATCTTTTCATATAAGGATGTAAATAATTGAAAATTCCATAACATTTTCAAAATTTATTCATTTAAAAATATTTAACATTATAAATACATATTTAAATCCTCTTGTATATTCAAAGTAACATACCTTTAAGTAAAAATATATGAAAATTTATTTTAAAATTTTATCACTGTTAATATTCAGTTGGTAATATTACTAAATAATTGTTGTTAATTATTAATTTATTTTTTATCGTAATCAAAGAGAGAGATTTCATTCCCTGAAAGTAAATTTGGATATATTTTTTAAATATGTTAATATTATTTTTTATTATAATTTATATTATCATTACAATTTAAAATTTTGTTGTATTTTTACTTTTTATCAGCATAATTCGACTTGAACAGCTGACAACATGATACCAGCAAACTAACCTGCACCTAGCGTCTAATAGCTATATACATCTACATCTATTTTTATATGTATGTATAAACACTGGTTTGCAAAAATTAAGGACGAAATGGAAAGATTAGCATAACAGCGGAACAAGCAAGTAGATCGGACCGATAGACCAATCAAAAGATCGACAACTGTCAGGTGCGCAAGGGCATATTCAAATTACGCAACATGACGTAAAGGGGAAATGTCGGAGGGGTATAAAGCAGGCTGGCGGTGTACGCTCCGCGTTTCTGGGAAAGCTATTACACGGCGTATATATCAGTTTAAACGACATAGAACTGCTTAATCAGCGTGAAATAATGAACAGGCAACATCGTAGACGACACCAAGATGACCTTACGTGAGATCGAATTATTGGAAAGATTGAGGAAGTTCGAAGTGACAAGTGTGGCTGCGGAGTTTGGAATCGCTCACAGCATTGTTTCACGAATCTGGAGAGCATTTCAAACTACAGGAACAGCTGTCCGAAGGTTCAGTAGTGGTCGTCTACGAGCAACCACGGCAATAAATGACCGGTTTATGGTCCTACAGGCAAGAAGGAACAAGTGGTAGACGACTGGATGACCGCTATCACGGTTTACAGTCACCAGGAGGCTGTACGATGGTGGCCTATTGGCACGATGACCTGTACATTGTGTACCATTAACGTCTGTCCACCGGAGAAGGTGCTTTGTGCGATGCCGGGAACACCAGAACTGGACGGATCAGCAATGGGGTCGAGTACTCTTTATGAAAGTGAGCAGATTTAGTCTGACTACCGATTCTGAACGCATACACATCTGGAGAGAGCAGAGAAGACGAGATTAGCACTCCAACATCGTCGAAAGTTACCGATTTCGAGGCCGCAGTGTTCTCATTTGGGGAAGTATTATTCTTGGTACCCGTACTGACCTTCATGTCATCCAAGGAGGTTCAGTCACCGGGTCCCGTTATTGTAATGATATTTTCCTTCCTTATGTGCGTCGTTTTAGAGATGCTACGGGTCTCCAGGTCCTCTTGACGACAATGCTCCACCTCATCGTACAGAGGCTGTCGAAGAGCTGTTGGAAAGTGAGAATATTGAAAGCATAGATTGGCAGGCAAGGTGCCCGGATCTAAATCCAATTGAGCACGTGTTGGATTTTCTAAGGAGATGTTTGGTGGCATGTCACCAACCGCTAGTAACGATTCCGAAGCTGTGATTTGCGCTACCGGAAGAATGGGCAGAATGAGAAGAATCAACAACTTAATGATAACCTCGTACGCAGCATGAACTGACGATGTCAATCCTGTACAGCAGTCAGGGGAGATTATATCCCCTACTAAAAACTAGGTGTTTCTTGTTAGAGAGCTGTCACATAGATGTTTTGGCTGTCTCTGTCATTCTGCTCCATACTAATTTTTCAATAAAGTTCCTTTTTAATCTTTTGGAATTTTATCGGACAGTTTTTTTTACTTTTTCTATATTCTTACATCTGGAGGAAGCTCTGGTACGAATTTTATCGATTTGGAACACAGCTGAGCGATGCGGCCCTAGAAAAACCGTTGAACCGTTTTGTCCTTAATGTTTGCACACCAGTGTATATATATATATATATATATATATTTGTGTTTGTGTGATCTAGCTACTAAGGCAACAAATAGCTCCTCGCGAATAAGAGAATTTAATAATACTTTTACAGACATTAATTTATTTAAATTAATAATGATAAAATAATTATAAAATTTTTCCTGTCTTAATCACTTATTATCTTAAACTTTTGAATTATTTTACACTGTGTATTAAAGTTTAAAGAATACAAAAATTTATAGTAACGAAAAATATAGCTCGTCTTTTTCTGGGTTTCAAATTGTTTTTAAATATTAGAATTTTTATTTTACATTTAAAAAAAATATATGTATATATTCTTTTGAAATTAAATTTTATACTGACTTAGTTGTGCTTTTTTGATGCCAGTGAAACATTAGCATTGAAGATAAAGCAATATATATATATTAATAAAATAGGAGAGGAATTTCTTGCTAATATGAAAACTTAGAAGTACAGTTTTAACCAAGTTGTTATATAATTATATTTTTTATTAACTTTAAAGATGATCAAATATTATCCTTAAACATAATTGTATAGGTGAATGCAAAATAATTATATAATTTGTAAAACAAAGCAAAAGTGTTCTTTCAATAATTTGATTTCTTATTTTAATAGTTTTTATAGCTCTACTTTTTATATCCAGATATTTGGAATGTTAGCATTTGTCATCTGTATTAATATAACATATAATCTTCTCAATGTGCATTACTGACATATAATTCGTTTGCTTCTTTATATTAGGTTCATTTTTTGAGATAAAACTATAAAATTCTGTTTTATTAAACGGAATTCTTTTTTTATTTTATAATTTTGAATTAAATAAAAAGTACTATAAATATAATTTCATGGGAGCATAATAATCTATTATACAGAAAAAGCAAAAAAAAAAAAAAAAAAAAAAAAAAAAAAAGATGCAAAATTTTCCCATAAAATGAAAAAACTTCTGATTTATTTCTAATTTACTAGCAATGACTACTAATAATTTCATAAATCAAATGTTAAATAGCATTTCGTTTTCAATTGCTGGTGCATCATAAGAAAGTAAATTGCAAGATTGAAAATATTCGCTATGAAATCAGATAAAATAATAGTAAAGTTTTTACTATTTCTAAAGAAAAATAAATGGAAATCTATTTATTGATTTTAATTTTGTATATATATATATATATATATATATATATATATATATATATATATATATATATACCGGGTGAGCCAAAAATTCGTTACAATTTTAAAAATTCATAAAAAAAAAGAAGAAAGTAAGGTAAAGAAGTGCGGTTTGCAAGAAAAGGCTCACAAGGTAGTCCGATTTTTTTTTTGCAGAAAAAAAAAGTTTTAGTTAAAAAAAGTCGCCTATAGATGGCTATACTGTTGTCCTTTTCATTGTCAGAAACACAATGAAAAGGACAACAGTACGCTCCGTTCATTTATTCTGATAATAACAGTTGTTCAATATGACCTCCAGTACATTGTACGACACAACTAAGGAAACTCGCAACGACCGTTACAGCTGAATGTAATATGTCGGAATGAATTGCAGAAACTTCACGACAGATGGAATCTTTGAGTTCGGCCAATGTTGAAGGAGATGAACGGTACACACGTGATTTCAAATAGCCCCACAACCAGAAGTCAACCGGAGTGATTTCGGGTGATCGTGGAGGCCATGTGATCTTTCAACCTCGACTGATCAATCTCTCTTCACCAAAGGTACTCAAAAGGAATCGTTTTATTGGATTGGCATAATGTGGTGGTGCGCCATCCTGCATAAAGTTTATTACAGATAACACACTTCTTTGATTTAATGCGGGCACGACTTTGTCACGCAAAAGAGTGAGGTAACGCTTAGTGGTTACTGTGCACGTTTTCCTGCCCAATCTGGGACACGGTTCTTCAAAGAAGAAAGGTCTGACAATGAAAGATGAGGTGAAGCCACACCAGACTGTCAACTTGGCTGGATGCAGAGATTTCGTCGTGTATTCACGAGGATTAGATGTTGCCCATATACGAGTGTTATGGGTGTTGACATCCCCGTGTAGTGTGAAGTGCGCCTCATCCGTCCAGAAAACGTTGAACAACCCCTGAGGGTCGTTTTCGATTCTTGCCATAGCCCACTCGGCAAATGATTCCCGCATAGCTGTGTCTCCCGGTTTCAACTCCTGCAGTGACTCCAGTTTGTAGGGATAGAGATGCAATATCCCGTGGAGAATACGTCGAATTGATGATTGAGACACATCCAATATTCTTCCAGCTTCGCGATCACTGCTACTCCTAATGGACGATTCCGCCGCTAAATCATTCATTGTGGTTTCCACCGCAGTAATTCGGCTCTCCGCCAACGAGGGTCTTCCACTGCGTGGCCGATCCTCCAAAGAGCCAGTTTCCTCAAACCTCTTGACAAGCTTGACTATTCCAGGACACGATATGGGGCCTTTCTTCGTCTTCAGCCCTTTCGTCGTGCGAAATTTTCGCAACGCAATAGTTGCTGACTCTCCGTTCAAATAGAACAACTTCACCAACAACGCTCGATCGGGTAATGATAACATTCTGAAAGCGAATGAGAAATTCTCGAGTATCACGGCCTTTTATGGCAAGATTAATTAGCATAATTCTGCTAAATCTCTCGATGTCAGCGCCATCTATAGGTGACTTTTTAACTAAAACTTTTTTTGCTGCTAAAAAAATCTGACTACCTTGTGAGCCCTTTCTTGCAAACCGCACTTCTTTATCTCACTTTCTTCTTTTTTTATGAATTTTTAAAAATGTAACGAACTTTTAGCCCACCCGGTATATATATATATATATATATATATATATATATATATATATATATATAGATATATATATATATATATATATATATATAATTAAGAATGTGTTGAAATGGTTGCAATTTTAATTAACATTACCACAAATTTTGGGTATTGAAATAAAAGTAATATATTTTCATACTAATTTAAAATCAGCAATCATAATATAAGTTTATTTCAGACAATTTTAATTCAGTAGGATCTGAATTTGGTCATTGACTATTGTCTTTGATTACTATAAAAGAAATGATATTTTTCTACAAATATTCAACATCATAATATTAAATTATTAAAATTGTCAACAAAATTTAATGCCGTTCCTATTATTTTTCGTTTTATGTTTTTAACATGTCAAATATGATTTGAGTGATTAACGCACGTAGTAATATATGTTATTTGTTGAAATTTTAATGAGTTTTAAATACAAATGAGCATAAAACTTAAACTATATAGCGTAGCAACTTAAACAAGAGTATGTGCGAAATACTATGACGTTTAAAGGAATTAAATTACGATAAACGATTGTTAAATTTGAATACATACTTTTGTATTGACGTAAATTTCTTTTGATTTATTGATACTAGAATTACTAAGAGAAGTGTAGTCAGTGAATTGGGATTGTTGTCTATTTATAATGAAGTGGCAGATTCTTAAAAGACAAATATTTAAACAGTTAAAAATATTGAAAAAATGGTGAAGAAAAATAAAGCATTTGAAAGATTCTAAATTAATATTGAAATTATTTATCATTTCGATGAATTAATCATAAAAATAAAAATTGTTCTAATTATGAAAGAAACATATATATTTGATAAGCACTAAATTTAATTTTCATTAAAGTTTGATTAAAAAAACATTAAAAAAGAATCATATGTTTTTCTACTTATATTTAACGTATTCGTCTTTAATAGGAAACAAACCATTTGAATTTTATAAGAAATTTCTAAACTGTTCTCAATTTCTTACAATTTGTAATTGAATTTTAAAGCACATTTAAGAATGTAATAAATTATATTAACAGTAAATATAAGGATTATTTTAATGTTAATATTATTTAATGTTTAATATATATATATATATAATTTAATATCTTTTAGGAAAGCATTAATTATCAGAGTTTTAATATTACCTACATGCTCTCAAATACCTATGAAGTCTTTTTTATTTACAAGCATCATTCAATTTAAAAAAAATAAGTATTTTTTGATAGATATTTATTTTTTGACACATTATTTTCCAGAATTGCAAAGATATCATACCAATGATGAAAATATCAACATAATATTCCTTTTGCATTTTTCCAATATGACATAAGAAAATCACTTTTTTTGCTTCAATTTATAGCTTGGAGTTTCACGCATTTTGCTAACCAAATCATGAAATCTAAAGATTCCATGAAGTAAAAAGATGAGATGTTTATGGAATAAAGAGAATAAATACTCCCCTCTACCAGAATTGCTTTCATATTACATTCATGCCTGAGCTAAACTCATTCTTGTATAACATACATTCCTGAATAATAATTCCTAGAAAGGAAAAATAACAACAAATCGCCAGCCACCTACAATTCTTCCCTTCAAAGAACCCTGAGGCAGTTCATTTTTTTTTTCAATTTCAATTTTTGGTATTGGGAAGAGAATTTCACCATCAATTTCTTGCTGGATTCAGGAAAACGATAGATCCCTAAGGCATCATCTTTCTGTATTTGCCTGATCTCTCCTCGTCTCTCCTCTTCAGTCACCCCTGCTATTTGAATCCGTTGTCCAATTTCCCATGTTCGTAGCTTTTAGTAGAATTCCCGGGAATGGACGTATCCATGGTTGAAGGAAGAGGAAGTCGTAATACACGGAAGATGGAGCAATTTTTTCTTTACCAAGCCCCTGCTTCGTAACTTCTTCCTAAGTACGATTTTTTTACTTTGAAGTCATTTTAGATATCTATTTATATTTATCTTCGGCAGCATGATTTAGTGCACTTATTATACTTAAGTTAAAGGAGAAGACCAAAAATTGCCTTCCATTGGTGCAAAAATTGCCTTCCATTGCTAAATTATTTTCTAAGGAATTATTAAGTTATTATTTCTTTGGAATAATTATGTTTATTTCATAACAGTATCATGGCTTCTCACAAAGTAAATTTTATGAATTGGTTTCTTATTTGTGTAAAATATATATGTGATTTCATTTTGTTGATTAATTCCATGTTGTATTAGCTTTAATAACAATGCAACACGACAGTGCTTATTACGGTTACCGGCAATTTTATAATTTATTTGTCATAAAAGATTATAATTAAAATAAAGTTACTCAATATTTACTTAATAAAATTTTTGGAAACAAAAATTCAGGTTTTCTTCAAAAAAATGTTTAAAGACCACGTTTATGTATTTTTCATTACACATCAGATTGCTAATTGTCATTTTCTAAACAGAGGAATCCAGTTAAAGAAGCCATAGGATGAATACTTTATATTTATATAAAGTTTTAAGGAATTTAAAAAAAATTATAAAGTTAAAAGTATGAAATGAATTAAACCTTTCATATTAAATTTTGAACTTTTAAACGAACAAATTTACAAATATGAATGTAAATGCCATTTATATAGTACTAAGCAAGCAAAATATCATTTAAAAGAAATATAAAATCTAAAATTAAATGTGCCAAAAATTGTAATTCAAAGGAAATCAATATAGATAGTTGCTTTTTCATATATATTATATACATTTTAGTTATTTTTATATATTACACACTATTTAGTGCTAATAATGTGCCTTTAACTCTACTAACATTAAATTGAAGTAAAATTCATTCTACTATTAATTCTGTTAATCTAAATCAAGTTCCAAGAAAATTGCATGAAAGGTAATTTTTATGCAGTAGTACTAATTATGCCTAAGAAAGTATTTTGTTATGGTTTCATGGTAAAGTATTTTCTAATGCTCTCTGGTAGAGACAACATATAAAAGGTCATAAGTTATACCAAGTAAATATATGAATAATGCAATCATTTGCCATGCTTTTTAAAGGCAAATAACTATTTTTTGAATAAATTAATTACGCCTCAAAATAGATTACATTTAAATAAAAAAGGTACAGGAAATAAATTTTTTTCCCGTTTTTCTTCTATTTTCATACAAAATGTTACAATGAATAAACGCTGAATTAATTTAAATAATATTTTACTGGATGAATATTTGTACAACTGACCTATTTTATAAATATACTAACATTATTTTAGAATGTATTCAAAATACAAGAAAATTAACAGAATTTTCTATTATGGAAATTAATAAAGAAAAATTTTGTAATAAATATATTGCTAGAGGCTACGTATTTTAAGTGTGGAATCAAACTATTGTAAAAAAATTCAAAAACATAAAAACTATCAAATACTTCTAAAAGCCTGAATCCTTAATAAAAATAATTTTAGGAAAGAGGAAACCCTTTTATACTCTGTTTAATACTTTAAGTGCATAGAAATTTCAAAAAATTTTTACGTTTATAAAATGTAATGAAATTTTTTATAATTGTTAAGATAGTAAATAAGAGAATAACATTTCACATTTTTTTTTATTTCAGTCAAACTGCTAGAAATATTAACATAAACACAACTATGCAAATAAGAAAAATAAGCAAACTGATTTTATCAGCTTTCTTCGATGATGTGAAAAGTAAATGACAAAAATTTAGATAAAATGTTTCTTTCATGATGACTAATTATAATTTAAATCAATTTAAATATCCATTACAAGTCAACATTGTCAAAAAAATGTTACTTTTTATCAATGATTGTAAGAGATACATAGCAAATTTTAACAGTGTTTTCACAGAAAAAGTCTTAGAAAGTATCAGATTTTAGTTAGATGTATGGGAGAAGAAAGATCCCGACTAAATGAAATCCTGGATAGAGTGACTGAAATATTGTTCTATGCAGAAATATTAATCTGATATACAGTGATGCAAACATCAACAGAAAAATACCAAGAAATATAATTATTCAAACTGTACAACATACCTTCCTTCTGTTTAAGTTTTAAAAGCCCATAGATACCCTTGAATATATTTAATGATAGAACAGCAAACAAAAACATATTTTAAATTTTCTAAGAACTGCCATCATTAAGCTTAAATTAGAAATAAGACTGATTATATATTCAGAAATATTTGAATTCAGATAATATATTTGTCTACATATATAAACAATTCTATAAATTCAATGACCTCTCGTTATGACAGGATATAGAAATCAAGAGGAAATATCCATGATGATATGGAATATAAGTTTTTGTATTATTCTTCTCATTTATTAGTTTATGTCTCTATCCAGATTAAATTTCCCCATTTCAGTAGAAGAAGGTGATAAAAGGATTCTTTAAAGATTGTGACAAACTAAGTTCAAGCGTTACTGAGAAATGAAAAATATTAACATTGCTAAATATACATTTTATTTAGAAGCTGTGCTTTCATTTCTGAATTTCGGGATGAAATTTAGAGTGATTTGCTTTCAGAATATTTTCAAATGTTTATGAATTACAAGTCATCTCTTGCAATGATTCACGTTCAAAGGCAGGACTCATAATATATTACAGAATATTATGATTCTTGCCTTAGACATTTGCAAACACTTCTCCATTATATATATATATATATATATTTTTTTATATATATATTATATATATATAATATATATATATATATATATATATATATATATATATATATATATATATATATATATATATATATACATATATTATATATATATATATATATATATATATATATATATATATATATATTTATATATATTTATATATATATATATATATATATATATATATATATATATATATATATATATATATATATATATATATATATATATATATATATATATATATATATATATATATATATATATATATATATATACACATTTTAATGTTTTTCAAATATCGGGTAATTCATATTAGCTAAATGATTTTTGATATGGTATAAGTTTTAATTAGGATTTAGACCTGTTGAATTTTCAGGCAAACTTTTATTTTATTTTCTCTCGAAACATATGTTCTAATTTCAAATTTAACAAGTTTTGTTAAATAAATTTTACTGATATGTTTCACTACATGCTTCCATTAATATAAAAAGATTAACTGCCTAATATTTTCACATATTTGAGAAAATTTAACAGGTTTTAAAATGGAATTAAATTCCCTGGCATTTGTTGAGAAAAAAAGCATCTTTTTAGAAAAGTGTTTCATAACTTTTGGGATAAAATTTTCTTTTCTCATCTTCTAATTATATTTAATTTTTATTTCTACGCAAATAATTGTGCTTTATCACCATACATCATTCCTTTCAGTTAGCAGTGAAAATGATATTTTTTGTCTATGGCAAACAATTCTTAACAATTTTTAAAAATTCGTTCTATTATTATCTTTTTGCTACTCGAACAACTTTCAGAAACATTTTTCGCATCTTTAAGGTAGACATAAACACCATATTCCAAAAACTCTTTTCTGCCTGTGCTTATTTTATAAATTTATTTTTCCATTTCATTTGTTTTGCAAATAGTTTACATTTTCTTTTTGGAGCTGATGATCAGGAATCTTGAAATGTTCTTAAAATTCTTGAAATACTTGGTTCGCACGTGGTAATTGCTAAAGGCTTAGAAGTATGTTTATTAAGAGCAAATATTCTAGAACTATTCCACGGAATAATATCCATCTTTGAGCGAGCAAATGAATCATGAATGCAAAATTATAACCACCAGCTCTCAGGATGAAATGCTCACAACAGAATTGCTGTCAAACGAGTAAATTATAAAACCAGTCAAACGAATAAATTATAGTCAAGCTTGATACGTATTATTATCTTTTGGTGGATATAATCAGTTTGATGTGGTTCAGGACAACACGGGTAATCACAAACTAAACACACTTGTTTTAATTAATTTGAACAGTATAGAATTGTAAACATTTTTCATTCTATAAAATTATGGGAAGAATGATCAATTTTGATGGTGAAATTGAAGGTTCGTTTATTACTCTGAAATAGTTAAATCTCATAAAATAATAATTTCTCTCGAGTTGTATTATCTCATCCAATATTAGCTCGGCTTTCAAGGTTAACTGACATAATAAGTTTTATACTAATGAATGAATTTGCCAATGTACGAAGGTTGTCAACACTTTGGCTGATTTAATAGTTTTACAGTGGATTCTTGCTCATTGTAGCATCGAGGGATGTGAAAGAGATGTTTTTCTGGCTAAGAAATTAATGACTATTCTTCTACAAACGACTTTTAATTATTTGATTTTCATCTTTATGAAATTCCTAATTGCAAAACAGAATTTAAGTGTAAGTTTGTCTCCTACGCACCAGATAAATCTAATAACCTCTCTATCAAATCTATTTAATTTATAATCTGCCTAGTGGTGTTTCACTGGTTCAAAGCTAGCTCCATATTTTCCATATGTTGCAGCTTTGATATTATTTTAGTCTTCTAACTCTGAATGATTGTCTGTACACTCATTAAGAAGTAATCTTAACAACACTTCTGTGTGCATTCTCTATAACCTCACTCAGTCCATGAATAAATAACATATAGTGAATTTACTGCAATAAAATGTAGCTCATAAATATTGGGAAACAAAATCAAGTCTAAGGGCTTAATGGCCACAAACATTTGTAAAATTGAATGAATTAATATGCCATTTAGAAAATTATACAACATGAACATACTCTTATTAACTCTCTCATTCAGTTATTTTATTAAATCATTCTAACAGTTCTAGTTAATTGCTTGAAATATAAATTCAAAAATATTCTAAGAAATTTTGTGTTTACACTTTTACATTTTCAGGAAAATAACAGCAACAAATATTTTGAGACAAGATTCTAAAAGTGCAAGTATACGAGGATCACTCTGAAATTTTTAAGATAAAATTAGGTTTTTAAAATTATACTTACAAATTTTTAGGTGTGTTCAAAGTAGTCTTCTCCAGCATCAAATCACTTTTGTAGACGAATTTTCAATAGATTAAATGCCTCAAGCCATTCATTTCTTGGAATAGAGGAAAAAACTGCATTTATAGCCACACCAATCTCTTCTTCTGAATGAAAACGACGTCCATATAAGTTCTTTTTTAGATTAAAGAATAACCAAAAGTCGCACATAGCTAGATCAGGTGAATACGGTGGATGTTTGATCACTTTAATTTGTTTTTGTTTAAGAAACTCAACTGTTAATCCGGCTGTATGTGAAGATGCATTGTCATTGTGAAGCATTAGTCCCCTAACATTCAGTTCTTGTAGAATTTCTGGAAGACATTTAGTGGTATACCAGTTTGCTGTTACTGTCTTTTGTCATTCTAACTTGATGGCTTTGACCAATCCCGTACTTCTGAAGAAAATGACATACATCACGTTTTTCAGTGCGTGTTGTTTTTTCATCATTGTCGGTGTGGGATCATCTTTAAAGACCCATACTTTGCTTTCTTGACGTGCTGGAACTTCAAAAAACAGTATGTACGTGTCATCACCAGATACAATTTTAGAAATGATGCGGTGGCCACCATCATTTAGGAATTTAAGAGTGCTTTACTGATTCTGACACGCTCCTCTTTTTGGTGCTCAGTTTGATTATGGGGAACACAACGGCAAACTACTTTTTTCATATGTAATTCTTCATGAATGATTTTGTGTATGACTGCGGATCCAATGTTAAGTTCCTTCTGTATCATTTGATAGGTACAGCGATTATCATCCATTAACATTTTTCATATGGCAGACACATTATCCGGGATTACTGCCGACGGTGCCCTTCCTGTGTGTTCTTCATCCTGAAGAAAATTGCGACCTCTTCTAAATTCTCTAAACCATCTGAATACAGTAGCACGAGCTGGAGATTCATCACCAAATGCTAATTGCAACCGTTGAACGCATTCTGCTTGATTTAAACCTGCTTTAAAATCGTAGAAAATCATAACGCGTAAATGTACTCGCGTCAACTTCATTTTCTCTTCTGTTTAAAATTTATTCTACGCTAAACAAGTTGAAGTAAGTGAGTAAAAAATCGTCTTCTGTGATAAAATAATTTGTATTTTAAAATTAAACTATTATTTTTATTTTGTAAATTCTCCTCTGTGCGTATCTGAAAAACTTCAGAGTAACCCTCGTATAATCCTTAAATGCTAATATAAGTGATTAAAATGTTGTGGGGAGGGAATTTGTGTAATGATGGAATTTCAATGTATGGGAATTTACCTTTTTTCACGGAATGCCTTGGAATTCAACTTTGATTTTACTTAGTGTTTGAGATCTTAACCTGCATGATAATTTAGCCATGATCATTACAATAGTAAATCACTGACTAATTTAACAAGATAACGTGGAATTGAATGTCATTTTTTCTATATTGTGGCTTCGCAATCATTTTACAAAAAAAATGAAGTTTTTTGAACATCTGTAAATTACAGCCAACATTAATATTAATTCATGCTTCAATTTTATGGTTATTTTAGTGTGCAAATTAATTTTAAACATTAAGAATTCGTTTTGGAATATCAATCAATTCTGTCTGTTGTCGAAACGCACATGCTAATGAATTAAATTAAAGGAATTATTTGTTGTCTTTTTCTTATGAAAAAAAAGCCATTGAAGTTGAATGCTTAAGCAATTAGAGAAAATAAAGTATTATTTTGTATTTATTAATATAATAAATAAATGTATTCGTATCAAATCTATATTATTTATGTTGGATGCTAAATAACGAGACCACAATTCAGGAATCAAAGAAACTTCTAACAGCTATAAATTTATTTGATCATAATTTTGATTTATTTTTATGAACCTCTTTACTTGGTATCATATTAAGAATTCAGATATTTTTGCATGAAAAGTGAAATACTTCTCCATACATTTTATTTCTTTGTTAAATATTATTTTTATTTTATACTTAATTTTAAGTCTTAAATTTACCTTTTTTCTGTGATTTTAATTCATGTGTATACTCTCATATGTGATTTTTATCTTTTGAAATAACTTTTACACATAATAACTTCTTGCTGAAAACCTTTATCTGTTTTTGAAAGTTTCAAAAACTAGAGCGGGTTAGTTATAAATCGATTTATACGTTGTACTAATTTTTCGATTTACACCTAAGTTTAACTATCTGCGATGTACACCTTGTAAAACGGAAAATTGTCAATTATAATATTTTGAGCTTAAAAGAAATATTTTTAAGATGATAAATTAGCTTTTAATTTTGAGAAATTATTAATTATTAAATTAATTATATTTCCAAATCCAATGAAAAATAATTAAAAGATAAAAGGAATATTGTACATATTTCTTTGTTAAAAATCCATTATAAGCCATTTCTATCAGATTCTTAGTTATTTAAGTTATTTTCTTGTAAGTTTTAATACATATTTGTTTTAAAATATATTTAAAATTAACTAAAATTTATTAGGTTTTGCTGTCATGTACTATTTAATTTTCGTAGCAACATCCTTAATTCATTAAAAAATACAAGGTAAGTACTTACAATTTCTATTACAGACTATACGTGCAAAATAACTAATGTTGATTGATTCCTTTAATTTCGAGAATTCAGCTAGGTCAACAAATGTACAGTCTGTCAAGAACGAAACAAGTGAAACAAATCAACTGAATTAAGTACAACCTTACAAATTATGCTATCAAGTGTTATTTATATATCAAAGGTTTTCTATTGGCATCAAAGGACTTCTCTATTGGTAATTGAAAGAAGAATCAGCTTGCCAACAATTCGAAAAAAATATCGAATGAAATATGCTACTTCTCCTACCTAGAATTAAGCGAGTTCTAGGGTCCGGCAGTCCATCAGAGAGGATGAGATGCCCCCATTACGTCATGTCTTTCGACAGAAAGGAATTTGTCTTGCTCGTAAGGATTAGCCCCCTGCCTAGGAACTCTATCATCTCCATTATCTTCCAACATGAATGTTTTAGGTTCGCTTTCCGAGTTATTACTTCTTTTCCCGGATTGTTTCATAAGTGCATTGTCTTCTTGTAACTATATTAGTCTTGCCTTCAACCTATGGACGTGACGGGATGTTAGATAACTTCTGCCTTATTCGATCTATTCTGTTATGAAGCAGAAGTAATTATTTTTGGCGAGAACTGTATTATTAGTAAAAGTTTTGCACACAAACTTTATGCATTGTATTCATGTTATATATACACAAAGTAATATTTCATGTGAAAGAATTTGGAAATATAATTTTGTGTGTGTGTGTGTGCTGAGTTATAATCATTCAAGCTTGGAATGTAACCTCTTGAGCTATACATAAATTTATTTACTAAGAACTCATTGTTATTTCTCTAATTAGTTAAGAAATATAAATGTATTCCATAATCATAAAAATACTCTTTAAATACTAAACCAATTAAATAATATTAGTACATCAGATTTTAAAATGTTAAAATTTAGAGGAATTTGCGAATTGTTAAGCAAGTATTTTTAAGATCATAGCTTGTTACATTTTATATAATAAAAATATCAATCATAAGTTTCTAGTTTTATAGTATTGCCGTTAGAATAAATAATTTTTTGAAGTGACTGAGATTATATATTTCAGCATAAACGTTTAATATGTGATTACTCACGATAAATATTTAAATACAATATTATACGAAACGAATTTTAAATTTTTTTATCATAGAAATATTCAATATTTATTTACATGACTATTACAGTAAACTGTTTTAAATATTGTAATAAATTTTAGAGTTACATCAATAACAATAATTCTTATGTGTTAATACAATGTACTGATGTATTAATAACTCATAACTCTTATATATATATATATATATATATATATATATATATATATTCTAGATTAATTAAATGAAAACAATGCAATTTTAAAGTTTTAATTTTTTTGGCGATTTTGACATGAGAGAGATAAGCATTGATTTTTTGAAGATTTATATATTGATTAATGTGCTGTTGTATATAGAGCGATAATATTTTTAATCTTAAATTTTAATCACTCCAATGAAAGTTTAATCCAGGAAGAAAAGAATAAAATTAATGGGCATTTTAGGGAATGTAAGCTTTTTTTTACTTAGTGCATTATTCAACGTATCAAATGTCATATTTTGACACTGTAAAGAAGTATAAAAATTTCAAATTATGCATTATTGATCAACGTTTACAAATAATGAGAAGTGTAAATTAATTATATTAATATCATAGAAAAATGTAAAAATAATGTAACAAAATATAATGATTGTAAGACTATCATTATATTTTGTTTTAGCACCAAAATATTAATTTATGAGAATTTAAAGCAATTTGAGTAAAATATGATGCTATGATGGTATTAAAGGTATTTAAAAATGTTAAAAGTTTCCAAATAGTTAAATTATGTAAATAAGTTTGATTTTGATATAAAATTATAACAAACACTTGTATAAATGTATAAAATTTGCAAATTTTGTATCACATATAACTGTAAAAATATCAATAATTTCTTGAAAAACCAAGTTTACTTAAATATTCAGCTGAGTGTTTTACATTCAAATGGAGTTAGTAGAAATAGCCAGCTCAATAATTTTCAATTTAATAAGAATTCTCAACTTAATCCAGCTTTTATTCTTTTGTTACTGTGTGTCCATCTAAAATGTTTGGAATAAGTTAAGCAAATTTGACTTTGTATTGTCCACGATCTACGTTTTCCCTAACAATTTAAGCTCAACACAGAGTTTAATCACATCCAGATTGAATGTTTTTAATGCGTAAGAATAACTGTAGAGCCTTAGATTCCAGAGAAATTACCTCTCAAGGAAATGTTGTAAGTACTTTTAGTGTTAAAAATTCTTTTAATTTTAATGTCTTATGAATCGTCCATATAAAAATTAATTTGTTGAGAAACCCTACTAATTCCTTAATTGAAGAAAGCTTCTACAGAAAAAATACATGTTAATTTCTAACAAGGGTACCATTGCTTTACAAAGGGTTATAATATAGTTGTCATATTATTTATCATTTTAAAAATAAACTATATTCAAATATAGTTAAAACGCTTTTTTAACAGAAAATTAACTTGAACGATCTTATTGTAATCTTACAGGTACATGCAATTTTGAGATATAAGGGAATAATCATTCTGAGCGAGTTTTATACAACTTATTACATGATATTGCATTCAAGTTCATCATCGCCTCAGAGAGAGCAGCTTTCTTTAGAACATAAAGACCCGGATTGGATACTAGCTGCTATTGAACAACGGGAAAAGACTATTGTGTTTTCATATGAATGTCTTTCGGGGCTCTGTCTAAGGAGTTTTGGGAATTCTTTTTAGCGTTATATGTGAATACTGTACAATATATAACAACTTTAGAGAAATAATTTACTTTGTTATTTACACAACTTATTTAAAACAAACTTATATGCATTTTTATAAAATATCATAGAATTTGATCTAAAAGTTTGTTATCTATAAATCTCTGATACTTGATGACAAATTTTAAGTCAGAAAGGGCATAATTGACAATGTTAGAAAATTATTCTGCAAATGTTTTGTCTTCCTGTATTTTGAATGAATAGAGAAAGAGTTGTGCCATATATTCAGTAGCAGTTAAAATATGAACATTGAATAATAGTTCAAAAAAGTTTAAAAAAATAATTAAATAAATATTTTCTCTACGTTTATGTTTACGTAACCAATATTAAGAGAACTAGGGAAAGAAAAGATTCCTACATAGCCATACCTGAACACTTGTTGCTATGAATGCGAATATGTATTGTTTAAATACTCGAATAAATAAGAAAATTATCACTTTAATACCTAAGACTGGTAAAACATTTCACTTGTTGAATTGATAATTAGAAGCTGTTTAGATTTAATTGAATTTCAACAGATTTAAAATATTTTTGGCAGAAAGAATAATTGCACAGAGAAGTACAAATAAGATAACTGCTCTATGACTATGTTAGGATTGAGAGAATAATTTGAAATAATATACATGCCACACATAAATAATCTCTAGTGATATTATAATAATGCAGTTAATGTTAACAAATTGAAATTGGTTTGGTTTGATATTGCTTCAATTTAAAATGTTGAAGAAGTTAAAAATTATAAAATGTTTTATGAATAATTTAAATATTGATTTTTACTTCTTTTAATATTTCATAATTTGTTTGGTCATTCAGTATTAGAGTAACACTGAATATAGTTTATAATTAAAATATTATGTATATTAACTTTTTTAAAAACTGTGTATCTTATTAATTTCGAAATTTAAATTATTTTCAATATAAATTACAAGTGATAAATAAATCATTTTTCTTTTTGTTATTGAAAGTTGTTATTTTTTCAATACTATTTATTTCGAAGTAAAGAAATTCAATTACAGTTCATATACAAATAAAATTAATTAGTTCATAACTGGATTAGGAAATTTTGCTCATTTTGAAATTAATTCTTCTGCATTAACTTATGTATTTGAATATTATTTGTTTCATGAAGATGAAGTATGTAAATAAGTTTTTTATATGTATAAATAATTAGGAAAAAAATTAAGAATTACATCTTATTTCCCATGAAAATTCTACTTTTCTATAGTTTTTTTTTTTAGTATTTTCTTTCATTATTCATTAAATGCTAAAACTTTGTGTTGAATTAATAAATAATAAATATATGAAAAGTAATGAAATTTCAATAATTCCAAAATAAAGCGTGAACAGGAAAGTAGATGACCAGAGGTAAAATGCGTTATCATGCATCACGCATTTTACTTCTGGTCATCTATTTTCCTGCTATGAACTCAAAAAAGTGGACTTGTTTCTAAGTCTTCTTCTCATTTTGGATTTGTTTGTCTTTTAGTTTAGTCTATTGTATAACCAGATTGGATAAGCAACAACAATAACATAATAAGAGTTCTTTTCGTAATGTGTGCTATTTTACAAGAGTTATTTTTGTATAAATGCGTTGGAAATAAAATGGGCGTAATAGCACATTAGTGATAAAACTAAATTAAATATTTTATTTAAATGGATAAATCAAATATTAAATAGGATGAGAGTTATTTTAAATCGTAGAAAGAGAATGTAAATGAAACAGGAGAGCTTGTTTCTAAGAAGGTTGTACTGTTTCTGTGACACAAGCATCAATCATTTAACTGCGAATCGAATTTAATAGAAGGCCTTTCATTCAATGACAAAACATGATCACCTTATCCTATTGATTCCTCCACCCCCAACACTAGGCAAGAATCGTACATTGTTAATACTCCAAGTCTTTAAAAAGCCCTCACGCTGCCCACGTGGCGGCATAAATGCTGGAGATGTGCTTTCCTTTTCATTGTCACCCCCCTTTTAACAGTATTCAGGGGTGGCGTGTGTCCCCAATCGCCTTTTCCGCCCGCATCACTATTAGGTGGTATCTTCCTCCCTCTGTTCAATACGTAGCTGCACCAGACCATTGTCCTTTTTGTGGTTGTCCGCTACATCTGTCTGCGGAATCTACCGCTTTCGTCACGCATTGATTGAGAAATACAGGAAAAAAAAATCTATTGTAGAACAGTTTATTTCTCACCCGGTCCCCGTTTAGAATTACAAATTCAAAATGTGTTGACTATTTTTCATGCTTTATCTTTGATAATATTTTGCGATAAATATTTTATATATTGTTTAGATTAATTAATAATTATAATGTAAGAATTATTTATATATTTTTAATGAAATTTGGAATAATTTTATTATGAAATATAGAAAAGATAATTGTATTTGCAAGTTTTTACTGGTAAGATAAATTACTAAAAAAAAAAAAAAAAAAAAAAAAAAAAAAAAAAAAACAATATATATATATATATATATATATATGTATATATATATATATATATATATATTTATATATATATATATATATTATGGCTTTCGTCTTTCATTGAATTTATGGGATGAGAAATGATGTGATCTTAGAAATTAGATCTTTTTTTATACTTTAATTACTTTTCAAGGAACAATATCTCAGGAATAGTTTTAAAATTTGTGTCTTTGATAACTGCAAGTAATAAATGTGCCAACGGTGTTTATTTCTAGACAATTAATGTTTACTACATCATGGAATGAAGCTTTAAGTGAATTTTGACTCATTGCAAAACCTCAGACAAAAGAAAGGATTGAATCTACTATCTGCTTGTCTCAAGACTTTTATGGATTTTTTTAGCGTTTTAAGACTTAAAAATTCAATAGAAAAATTAATATAGAGTTATTAATAATTTACATAATAGTAAAATTGTGTTAAATACCTAATGCCACTTATTTAAATGTTCTGAATTACTTTAGTAAAGTTAATTTTATTTATGGTAAGTAAATAATTCTAAATTTTTGAATAAATAAAATTTATGTTTATGTAAATAAAACAGAATTTCGAAAAAGAATAAATGAAATTGTGAATTTCATTAATTTATGTAATTTAACTATATACCCTTAGATAAGATTCTCACAAAAAACACTAAAAACATAACTATATTATACCCTTGTAGTAAAAACTATACTAAACTAGAGAAAACTTAATTTTTTTTTTGATAAATATTTTTTGATTTACTATCTTTTTGTACTACTTTATTTTGGGCTTAAGAATTAATCATGAAATCACGAATTTATGAAAACTTACATTTTGATATTATTGCTGTTTATTTGAACTATTTATCATCTTCTTAGAGTAAAAACATTGATGGTTAATTCAGGTTATTGATTCATTTGGATAGTAAAATAGAAAAACTGAGATCACATGGAAAATATGTGAATTCTTATATACGATGAATAAATATACTTCTAGATTTTTTTAACTTTTTATATAAGTAATTGATATGATAAAAAAATAATTTATTGAATAATCATTATTGCAATTTTTTTTTCTTTTCACCTAAATCAACATATTTTTCATCAACCATCTATAGAAGAAAACTTGCTGCTCTCACCCTGTTTTAGTTGCGAAAATTTTATATACTTTCAACTAAGTAACTCAAATCTTTATTATGCTTATAAATGCTGTTTTTTTCAAGATCAAGGGAATTGTAAATTGTTTTAATAATAGTCAGTAGAATATGCTATTTGATGCCTTCCATACATAATCTCAGCTGTTTAGAATAAAACTAACATTTACTACTGCTGCAATTAAGTCTTCTCTTGACAATCGGAGATATGAGAGAAATCTTGTGTTGCATGTGATAATTTTTTTTTCCAATCAACTTGCAATCTACAAACGTTTAGTCTTACTCATGTGTAAGAAAATTAAGAACAGATAAATAAATTTAATTTTTATTTGGATTTTCAGAGTCAATGATGCATATCATTTGCAAAGTATGAATGTCTGTGAGTAATTGTGTTCAAATTTAATGAATGACTTAATGAGCTGTATCAATATTGAACTAGTGAATTTTACTTTTTTTAGGGATACTTGTGTGAAAAAAATAATAACTGAAAGAGACAATCCTAGAAGTATGTGTGTGGTTTAAAGGTAATTCTTAAAAAATGCAGCCATTAGTAGAGGCCCACTGTAACATAGTGATAGGACTGTTATAGAATAACCCTCTTTGGAGCATGAAGTCCTGGTTCTATGTTCAGCCCGTCATATACGATAGGATTTGTTGGATTGATTTGCTGTACGGTGAACAAGTTCTACCATGTGTGGGGAAGTTGGACAAGTTAAAGAAAATTCAAACAAGCTCTGATTTTTCTTCTAACACAGGAAGTAAGCAATTGCTTCCTGTTGTCACGTGTCTTTCCCACAGGGTTGCAAATTATTTCTTGGCGACACTTGGGAAAATTAATATTTGAAATTTCTCATTTACTGAAACTTAGATTCACGTTTTACAACACGCCACTAACATTTGACCACTTTTTAAAAAATTTCCATGAAGCAAATATTGCAGGAATTTATTGAAGTCTATAAAGATGAGCTTTGTTTGTGGCATATAATGAGTGTCGATTACACAAATAAAATAAAAAGAAAGTTAGCTTACGAAAAATAATTAGAAATATATGAAAAGATAGATGAAAAGGCTTCAATTAACGAAGTAAGGGAAAAAATTAATGCCCTCCGTAGAACCTATAAAAGAGAAAAATCAATGAATCGATAAAAAGTGGTGTAAGAACGGAGGATGCATATGGGTGCAGACTTTATGGTACTTTGAATATTTATTATTTCTGGGCGAAACTGCAAAACTGCTGAAGTATCTTCCATGAATTTGGACACAATTTTTGTTGAGAATGGTGATGAAATAAGTTACATTAATTTATTTTGTAAAATTATTCTCGATCTGAATGAATATATATAATTACACATTTAACGTAAAATTTAACTACGAAATTTTATAATAAGCTTTATTAGAAAACAATATATTTCTTATTTCAGAATGCTTACAAATCTTTAAAATGAACATTTTTTAAATTTTAATTTTCTATATTTTTAAATATGAATTAATTTTAAACAATTATATAAAAGTATTAGTATAGATTATTTTGTTGTTTTCTTTAAATATTCTTCATACAATTAAACAAAAATAAAATTGGGTAATTAAAAATAATTAATTGATTATTGATAACAAAAGGAAATTATTTACCTTTAAGCGAAATTAAAATTAAATGCTCTTTCAGTTATGATTTATCATTTGGCAAATATTTAATTTGTTACCCTTTTATTTAAAAATCATTTAATAAAATATTATAAAATCTAAGAATACTTGGATAATAGATAACAAATTAATAATTGATTCTATATCTACTAATGAATAATAATAATTAATACTCGATAGATAAACTTTTTGATGTACTAACGTGGCTCTTTAATTAACACTACTTGTCAGAAAGCGCTACGTTGCATTAATGGTTCATGAGAACTTAAAGATGAGAGCATGGATGTATCTTTTCTTATAATGAAAGGTGTTACCTTATCCAACAATATTGCATACAATTTTTCATTCATCCTCATATAATTAAAGAAATCTTTATCTTCCGACTGCACTTCTGTAATCAAATTTAGATGTGAAAGAGTTTCACGTTAGAGCATCCAATTTTTTGCCCATTTCTTTTTTTTTTAACTATTTATTTTCTTTTTACCATCATTACAGTCCAAAGCAACACCAAATAATAATTCTGTGCCTAATTTACTCATGTTACTTAACTTACTATGATAACCTTTAATGGCAGACGTTACAAGCAGACGAATGAGTACAACAATAAAAAACTAAAATGACACATAAATATGTCAAGTTATAAAAGTAACTGATAAACTTTTTAAATGATTGAAATTTTTGGTTAATTTCCATTTACAAGGCACACATGTTAAGCTAAAAGCAATAAATGTTGAAAAATGGCACCCTTAAAAATAACTTCCCACTCCAGATGTACCTCCCCTACTGTGGTCAGCAGAATATGAAGGAAGTGTGTCCTTAATTACTTTCTACCCCCTCCAACAAATCAATGCAACAAATCCTATCGTGTGAGCCACTGTGAGCAAAAGAAGATGGACGTGCTTATACTTCCTGTTATTGCTCTTCTACTTTCTGCAATGAAGTATGTTGAAGTGGGTACTTTGGAATTTCCCGGTTTCCTGCTTTGTAATACATGAATACGTCATCAAACCAATGAGAATACTTTCCGGAAAATAATTTACGTGGAGAATGCTAAAATGCATTACACTGGCTTTTAATCGTTATTTTAGCATGTGTCAGTTGTGCACTATGCGATTTCAAACTAATTAGAAGTATCTTTGTGCATTTTTTAATAATGAATGAAAGCAATATACGACATCAGTAATTTATGAATAACACATAAATCCGTAGAACTTATAATTTATTTAAATTCCCCAATCTAGTTTTTCCTGTTTTCTCATCTGTAGTTCTTTCAAAAGTTAATTTTTATTAATTAGTTACATTTAAAAGAAAAAAAAATAACTTTGCAAGTATACCTTTTTAATTTGATTTCTGCTATGATTTAATGCTAATTTTAATTTTATTTAGAAGCTGCAAAGAGTTTTCAAGAATATATTAGTATAGTGCTGTTTTTATATAATATGGCACCAATTATTTCTCCGCTCAATAAAGAAAAATAATAGAATAGTTCCGAGAAATTTCTATTTAATTCATGTGTTATAGTTGAAATTGTTAGAAATAGTATTAATTACATAATAGTGATTTTGCCACTAATACTTTTATTTTATCCACATGATTGAACATTTTCCCCTCTATTGAAAATATGAAGTATATATTAATATAGCATTCAATCTCATTATAATAGGAAAAAAGTTATCATATTAACATTCTTATAAATTTACTTTAATCCTTTATTAATATCCTGTTATATTAAGAAACACAAATATGCTCTCGTTAAATGCATATTTATCCGCTAATAAAATACAACACCATTAACTACAATATTGAAAGCTTTTATGGCTATGCAAACTGAAAATTTTCTTGACTTATCAGTAATCGGTAGTTAAAAAAAAATTATTTCTTATTGATGTTAAAATCTCATTTTATAATAACACTTAACCATCATAACAATTATTATAATATATTACATTATTTGTTAATTGTTTGATCTCTTATTGTAAACTTTCATACAGCTATCTAATATTAGAGTCTTGAGTATCATACATTTTTGTTATCAACTATTTTCATTTTAATAAATCATGAAAAATAACATTAGAATATATTTAGTTACTAAAGATATTTGATAAACAAATAAAAACAATCATAGAAAACTAAAATCGTAATAAGCAAAAAGCCAATATGAAAAATCATTAAAACATAATTTTTCGACAGTAAAAATACTAAATAGAAATTAATATCCTATGTTTTATTTTTAGTCAACTATGTACCTCAATTTTAGTTGAAGATAAAAAAAAATGCAATTTATAGTTGCATAACTTGTGACATTACCCTTGGGTATAAAATAATTTCAGTAAATGGTTTTTGATGCATATTGCTTTATGTAAATGCATACGCTTGATATTATTGAAAGGTTGATTATGATTCCTTTTTTTCTCATGTTTTAATCTTAAAATGACTCTATTGAGACGTTGAATTCGGTCCCCTCCTACCTGATAACAATTATGGAACTGAGCACTGTGCCGCACCCAAAAAGGTTCACTCATTGAACGACAAGGTCTTTCCCTGACTCTTTAAACCCAACCCATAATCGTCCTTTCTTCTAATTAAGCTTTAATTAACTTTGTCTCGGTATGAAGTTTGTGGGGATTAACGACTTGCGCCCCCTTGAATTATGTACCCCTATCTGCTCTCTGCCCCACGCCTACAGGTGTATTTAAAGGTGTCCCTTTCCACAATGACAAAGCGTCGTACTTCCATTGCAAAGACTTCACTTTTCACATAACTTTCCGCCAAGGAAAATTATTAGCTTACATATTTAATTAAAGGATGCCTTTGATGATGAACATCCAGGGTTCCAAGATTTCAGACTCATCCGGATGTTACGTAGTTTGGGTATAAAAATGATAAATTTGTCCTAGAACATGTATTTCAGAAATACCTGTTTTGATCCTGTAAGTTAGATGAAAGTTTTATAAAAGATCTAAAGGTGGTTTGGCAAAAAATATTAAAATTTTTTAATTAAATTTTACAGCTAAACAGTTGGAAAGAGAGTATAAAATAAATGCTCATTTTTAATAATTAGAAGAATTAAGATTTAAAATTTTAACTAAATAAACATGAAACTATATATTTCTCTTAACATTTCAGGTGAAAATGCTTAATATTCAGTTCTTTTTTGATTAAAATGAAAAATAAATTTCCCTGTACATTAAAATATTTAGTTATGTTTAAAATCCTTTAATTTAATAAGCAACTTGCATTTTGCACTTAATGAATAAACGAAGTCGTGTAAAACTTTTCACGATTTTTTATTAAAATTATACCTGTTAATGTATGAGATATCGTTAGAATTTTATTTTTGAATACAATACATTTTGAATAAGTTCATATGATAAGTTTTAGCCCTGTTCAATATTTAAATGTTTATGATTATTATACAGCGTTTAATTTTCATAATTAAAATTATCAATCATAGAAGATTTTATGAAGGTAAAAAAATTTAAGATAGAATAAAAAGAGAAGAGAACAAATACAAAATATTTAAAATAATTAGATGTACCCTGTGAATAGGGATTTTATTATTATTAATATCACAAACTAATATAAAAATAAATCTATAGTTAATTTTTTGAAAAATAAATATAAGATTATAATTGTAAAATTGCCAATGCTGCTTAAAAAATCAAATTATTTATTTTATTAGATTGTTAGATTTTTAATAAAAGTATTACTGTTGACGACTAAGGTTTTTTTAGATCACGTCTTAAAATCACATATCTTGCTATATTTCATGCAAATAAATTCGAAACTATCAATAATATGCATATGTAGCTAAAATAAGATATCCATTATGCACCTGAAATATGATAACATGCAAATAAAATTAACAATTCTGTGATAGACCTAATATTGTTAGAAAGCAAAATATTATGTAAATTTTATTTTATTTAAATTATTTTTAATAGTAAAAACATAAAATAAATGTAGCTTTCAATTCTGATAATAAATTATATTATAATTTATATTTTTTATTTAAAAAGTTATTTTCGAAATTTGTGCTAAGAAACCATACATAAAATTTATGAAGAAAATATTTTTAGATTAACTCAGAAATTTTACATTCATGTTCTGCACCGAAACAGAGTTCTTCAACTGGAATCCATAAATATTTTGAAAAGTTCTGTTTCGCCGATAGATGCATTTTTAAATGCCTGAAGGAAGTTTCGAATGATGATGTTGCGAATAACAGAGAACGCCAATGTCCGCCAATATTTTCCTTTAAAATAAACAATTTACTGAAAAGAGCTTTCTGCTGACGAACTTGTTAACTGTACGTAGTCTTTTCACTTCATTTCCAGTAAAGTTGGAAAATCAAAATTTATTTCATATTCATTTTATAAAAGCATAGCATATACTTAAATAATGTTAAGATTCTAAATATGTGACACTTTTAAAATTTTAACAATTTGAAAGACTAATCATAAAATTATGGGATTTTTAAATAATAATGTCCTTAAAACTTATACTCTTCTTGTATAAATATAAAAATTTGATTAGTTGGCGAAAAATTGAAACTATTTGAAGCATAATTTTTTCAATTATCTGCTGATTTTAAAACGCATGAAATTTAATTATAATAATGAGAATTAAAGAATGTAAAATAACTTTTAAAAGTATCAAAAACGTATTGGCATGATATATTTTGAGTATTTTATTGCATCCTTTAAAGAGAAATAATAATATATTATAGTTCCATTCAGTATTATATAATTGTTGATAATTTAATGTTTCGCAGCAACGTTTCCTAATGTGGGTACAATTCTATAGAACTTTGTTAATTTTTCGCCAAATTAAAAGTTATTCTCGTTAAATATATAGCTCTTAATCTCTTTAAAGTAATAAAAACATTCTCATAAAAATCATTCCATTAGTTTATTTAGTTCATTTTTTGGGGCAATAGTAAAGAAATTCAAAACTTAAAATTTTATTGAAAACCTAAAAAATATATTTTTCCATTTGCTGATGCATATGACCAATAAATCACTATAAGCCCGCGTGCTTTAATATCCTATTAAAATTCAAATTATATTTTTAATAAATTATCTTAGATATTTAAAAAACTAATTTCTGTCTGCAGTTTTATAAAATTAAGCTACTTGGAATAGTATTATTGGGTTTAAGGTAAAAAATCTACTAAAATAAAATTAAACTCTTTCGTATACATAAACATATGAATAGCCATGTAGTTAATGAATTTCTCTCACATTTCCGAAAGGTTGTGAATTCGAATACAGGGCTTAACTGAAGATTCGCTAAGTTCATTAAAGGCAGCTGGGGTACGTTAAAAATGTCTCATTCGCAATGTCTTCTAAGTGAAATGATGCCTATGACGCTGGAAAACCAAGTACTTTGATACCTCTTGCTTGGTCACTACTTCGATATTTCGAAGCTACACCCAACTGACTTCTTCTAACTGCGAGAGCTCAACTTTAGGTTAAGCACTGAGTATATTTCATTTGAAGTTTAGTCAAATTTGTTATCATTGTTTTACTAATTTCATTTTTGCAAGCTCAATTACATTTATTTATATTAGAAAGTAACAAGCCAAATATCTTTTACATTATGCATATTTTTATTCAACTTTTATAAAACTCATTTAATGTTACTAATTTTAATAGATTTTTATAGTTCCGATTCACACTCTTTACAGCCAATAACATTGATGTAATTCTTATGGAAGTCTATCTAATTTAAATGTAATTGTGTCATTTTATAATGTATTGAAGGCTTTTTACGTTTTTATATTTATTTTTAATCAAAAATATTTCCTACGAGAATAAATATTTTTACTTCGACATCATAAAGCATATAGCTTTTTAGATTAAAATTGTAAGATATTTTGGAAAAATTATAAATTGTATAATCCTCTGAGATTTTTCATTTATAGAGAATATATTAGAAGTGGATATATTCGTGAATGTAGACATTTAGGTAATTATCAAATACTTACTATGTGCAATATATGTGTCTACGTAAGAAATATGTAGAACATTTAATTTTGTTTAATAATGACATATATAACAGATACTAGAGACACACTCTTAAGGAGATGTAATCTAATCAGTTAAAAGATTTTGAGAATCCGTAAATTATTTGGAATAAAATTTTTTAATAATGTTTTATCAGATATTTTAATTTTTTTACGTACATCATATTGAATGCAAACATCTTAATTTCTTTGAAGACTAAGCAGTTCAGAATTTTAGTAAGTTTTCTTATAATGTTTTCATATATATATATATATATATATATATATATATATATATATATATATATATATATATATATATATATATATATATATATATATATATATATATATATATATATATATATATATATATGTATATATATATATATATATATATATATATATATATATATATATATATATATATATATATATATATATATATATATATATATATATATATATATATATATATATATATATATATATATATATATATATATATATATATATATATATATATATATATATATATATATATATATATATATATATATATATATATATATATATATATATATATATATATATACATAGATGCAGAATATTATTTCTAGAATACCATTTGAATTTTTGTATGATTTCTTAAGAATGTGTTATTTTTAAAATTTTTCATTAATACATCTTATAAAAGATCTTGAAAATATTTTTCAAATTTAATCATTTTTTTACACGTAGGTATTGATAACATTAATAATTATGTAAAAAATATTAATTATGTAAAAAATATTAATCATGAAAAAATATTTTTGCGAATCAATTATAATACTGATTTCTTTGATATGGTATAATATAATTGCAACTTACTTTTTATTTCAATTGCTAAGCCTTTTCAAAATTATAATTAAAATGTATTTTGTGGATGTAGTATATATATATGTATATATATATACATATATATATGTTATAGTAAATTTTAATTTTCTCTAAATGTGTGCTGTAGTCAATCCCAAATCAATTTGAATTAAGAAAAAACTAATTTTTAACTAATTCATTATTCGTGAATAAATAATTCTTCAATAATAAGCAAAGACAAAAGTAAAATTTCTACCACCACACTTAATAATATTAATACATTTTCCTGGGACTTTTCCTCGAAGGAAGAGCAATATTAAGAAATCTTGAATTTTTTACAATTTTCCTAATTACTTGAACTTTTAATGATTTTATTCTTCTTTGTAAACGGATAGTTGCGCAAAAACATAAAAATATTATAAAATTTATTTCATTAAGGGAGTAGATTTTTAATAGATAGAAAGGGGAAATAATGGTTTATCAAAGACTGATTAATATTCATTAAAACTTTAACAAAAGTGATTAAAACTTAGAATGAATCTTATTTTTGTAAAATTTGAATTAAAACGATCGAGCTAAGTGATTTTTTATGCTAATTAATTTTAATTTTTCCTTAATGCAGAAATGAAAAAAAGCTTTAATATAATGAGGAACAAATAAATTATCTACTAACTTGAAAATTAATTATAAAATTTTTTGAATGTTTTTAATATCCTGGAGAATTTTGTAATATCCATTATTCTCTGACTGATTTGAATACTAATTACTTGTAAATGATTTAAAGCATAGCTTAATACATTTCTTTCCTCTATGTATTGGTATATGGAATTTAAAAACAACTAGAGTTATAATTAAGGGGAAACGAGAAATGCTTATTATCTATTATTAGAATTCTTTGGTTCTGAAAATCGAACTAAAAATAAAAATTTCTTTAAAAGTGTGCAAAACATTAATTTTCGTTTCTCATAAATTATGAAAAGGTGTTGATATTTAATGTCAAAGCATTTTAATAAATACTAGGATATATGATAATGCATATTCATTACTTGTAGTTAAAAACATTTTTTTTTATTTACATTCAGACATTATAGATTCAAACTTTATTTAATTGTTTACTGGTATATAAAAACTTAAGAATATATTTTACTTTAATTTTGTTCTAACTGATAAAAAAGTTTAATCCACTTGATAATACTGATTATTTTTCACATAAAATGGGAATCCTATTAGAATAATTAAAAAAAAAAGCTTTTACCTAAAATTTATTTTCAGACAATTGCATGCAATATTTAAGATTCGGTTAAAATATTAATTTGCTTTCATATTTTACCATAAACTTCTAGTAAATATTTTTTGACAATAAAGCTTAAATTGAATACACTATAAAGTATTATTTTAACACTGTATTTGTGAATTCAGATACATAAAATACCTTAAATTTCAAATAAATAACGGAAAATGTTTAAGTGAGATATTTAAAAGCAATGATTACTATTAATTTTCTAAATGAAAAATAATAATTATATTATATATAATTATATTACAATTAGTCACATCTAGAAAATATGTGATGCAAATGGAAGCGTGTAAGATCGGAATTTGAAATAAGTTGTCTTGAGTGTAGTTGAAGATAAACTCTCTACACGTGAAGTAACGCATTGATTTTCAAATTCGACAAAGTGCGCAATAACCATGAAAAGTTTTAAGTAATTAGACAGTGTATTTACATATTTGTTATCTTTCAGAGAAATAATAATAATAACTTTGGTAATAACATTACCAAAGAGCACCGTCCCACCCGAAGGTATACGGTGAAGAACGTTGTCGGACATTAATCCTGGAGGGAACCCAGGCTCAGCACTTGGACAGGGTGTGTGAGATAAACTTCTTAAGTGGTGGACTGTCCAAACCACCCGAGGGGACAAAAGGGTGTTCTGTTGGGACTCACTGTGGCTGGAAGAGGGCCGGATGGCCTTAATTGAGCAAGATACAGTACAAAACATTACCTTCCAGGCGTAATAATGATCAATATTTTAACTATAGCACACAATTTACTACATACAGTAACTCGATAATCTAATTTTTAAATGTAAGATTCATAAGAAAAGTATTACAAAAAATTTCTTATAAATATTTTTTGAAATACTGATACGTTCATATGCCCGTTACCACTGAAAATAGGACTTGCCAAACCAGGCCATATGTTTCCAGTTACTGATAATCCAACAGACAATTGATAAATTTTGGGGAGTCACAAGGCTTTAGGATGCATATGTTTGTGAAAGTGTTTTAGTAGTTTCAACTGATGTGTCTACGATTCCAAAATATCATACGGATGACAGATCTTTGAGTAGTCTTTAAGTGGACATTTTTTGAAACGGAGGCAAAAAATGCTTGTAAATCTCGAACATTTTGCACTTTTATATTAAAATTTTCCAGTTATTTAGTAATCTAAAATTTAATATTTTACTAGATAATCGCGATGCTGATGTTAATCATTAATTGTACGTATTAGGAACTGAAACTTCATTTTCACAGTAGAGAAAACATGTCTTCTTGTATGTGCTCTAAGCAAAATGTTACGGTCTGAGTCGTTTGAATATCGATACACTGCCATTGCAGTAAGAATAACTCATCAAAGACTTAATAAAAATATTGTGTTTTGCGGAGTTCGGAAAAGATTGATCCTTTCTGTTATGTGCCTAAAAGACTAAGCAAATTTGAAACACGCAAAAAGGGAAGTTAATATTTTAATCACAGTACATTTAATGCCTGGATTGAATAGAAAATAAAACTGAAGAATAAAAGAATACGAAGGAAGAATAAAATTTAAGGATAATGAAATTTCCTGATAAGCGCTTATAACATAGGTTGTTTGAGTTGCTTTTTTACTTTATCTTCGCTGTTTTGACTGTAATATCTCAACTTAATGTGGAATTTCAGTCTTAACACTGTTTTGGGTCCATTCCTAGTGGTAGAATTTAAAATAAATTAGATTGGGTTCCTGGATATATCCTAATTTTTTACATTTGAAAATTTACCGTAAAAGAATTTTGACTTATCTGGAAACAATAACTTGAACTAGTAGTAATGCAAAAGCATACTAATAGTTCTAGCTACTGTAATACCATTAGTAATTAGTAATCGCAACTCCACTTTTAAAGTAACACGATGAGAAAAAAATATCAGGAGAAATTTATTTTGAAATTCTAAAAGCTTTTTTTTCAATTGAGTATCAGTAGCACCTTTACAAGTTAGAAAATGAAGCTAGCTAATTACTAGAAATGAAAAGAATTACACTGGTCAACAGTGGTTTTGATGCCAAAGATTTTGGAGGTGATTTTATATGAATTCCATGCGCTGAATCCACATATGCCATTAATTTTTGCCTATCAGCTTGAATTTTTAAGATATCAACATTTTAATGAATCATGCATTACACTATTTTAAAAGGAAAACCATGGTTTAAACAAACAAATTAAACAGGGAATTTTTATTATATTACATAGATAATGCTTATTAAATACAAAAGAAAATAGAAAAAGTCATGATTTAAGCAAATTACTCACTGAACATTTCGGAAACTTCTTTTGCGTGACATTCTTGAATGTATTTTGGAACAATTCCGTTTTAATGTCCAGCAGTAATCTGCCATCATGTAAGTATCCCATCTTCCTTGATCGCGATCCTCCATACATTTTATATCTTTTTGAAATCTTTCATCTTGCTCCTCACTAATGTCTCCTAAATTATCAGGAAAACGGTCTAAGTGGATATGTAAATAGTGCACCTTAATGCTCATGTTACACCCAAGGGATCTGAAATTATTCAGCATTTCATTGACTAATTCAACATAGTTTTCAGCTTTGTGTTTACCCAGAAAATTTTGGACAACTGAAACAAATGAATTCCAGGCTTTTTGTTCAATCTCATTCATTGAATTTATGAAGTCAGGGTCTTTAATTAGCTGTCTTATTTGTGGGCCATCAAATAGTCCTGCTTTAATTTTTTCCATACTCAGCTGAGGCATTTTTTCCCCTATATATGCAAAGCATGATCCATTCTTATCAAGAGCCTTTACAAACTGCTTCATTAGACTCAGCTTGATATGCAGTGGTAGAAAGATGATTTTCTCTCGTGGAACTAAAGGATCGTTGATGATATTCTTTTCCCCAACATCCATGTTTTCTCTCCTAGGCCACTCTTTTCTAACCCAGTGTTGCGTTTTGTCTCTGCTATCCCAGAGGCACAAGAAACAAGGATATTTTGTGTGGCCACTTTGCTGTCCAAGGAGAAAGTTTACCATTTTTAAATCTACACAAATCACCCATTGGTGTTCACGATACTTTATTTTTTCCAAGACCAAAGCTATGGTGTCATATTGCTCTTTCATTTTCGTTGAGTGAGCAATTGGTATTGAGCCATATTTGTTCCCATTATGTAGAAGAACACATTTCAAACTTCGCTTTGAGCTGTCAATAAATAGGAAAATATAGTCAATAAATAGGCTGGCAATCATCTGGAAAATATTCATGAAGACCCATTTTTACCAAGGGTTCTCTAACATCATGACAAAATACAAGATTTTGTCCTTCAGAGAAAAAAGGTAGCAGATTTTTCTCTTTTGTGCGATAGAATGTAATTTTCGTTCCTGATTCAAGTAAATTTTTTTCCTTCAACCTGGAAGCCAGTAATTCAGAAGCTTCTTTCGACAGATTGAGATCTCTAGTGAGGTCATTTAACTCATCTTGATTGAAACATTGAGGAATTGATGATATCGTTTCAAAATCGCTGTCACCTTCAGTAGTATCAGAATTCTGATCAGAGAGACAATAAGCGTCCTCACAGAGTTCTGGTAGCTGGTGAAAAGTTGGAATTGGCACTTCTTCTGAGTGAGGAATAGGGCGTCTTGCAGAGACTAAATCTGGATAAGTCCACTTATTACGGTTCTTTCGATTGATTCCAGTAATATTTACTAGGCAGAAATAACAGTCATCAAAGTGATTTTTTGGTTCTCTCCAAACCATTGGTACACCGAATTTCAGGCTTTTCCTTTTCCCGGTAGTCCACTGTCGTAAATGCTCTGTACAAGTTTTACAGACAATATGTGGTGCCCAGGTTATATCCTGATCACCAAGTTAAACACCAAAATATCCAAGATAAGCCCTCTGTACAAAGTCACTAATAGATTTTCTGTTTTCCAGTAGCGTGTATTCTCCGCATATGTAGCAAAAAATATCAGGATGATGTACACAGCTTCTTCTACTTGAACTCATTTTATTTCTATTCAACAACACAAATACTTAGATTTACTTTTTAACAACTCGTTACTATAGAGAAATTTCATATGACGATAACCTCTATCTATCTGCACCGCCGGAATTCACTAACTATTCTCAACTCTCAACTGCGGTTGAAGCTTTGAAAGTCACTTCAGATAGTGGACAGACATTTCCATCTATCGGATTTCTATGGAACTAACTAGATAGTACTAATAAGTAGGATTCAATCCCATTTATTAAGAATTTGTCAACTAATCAGTTATATATCTCATATTGTTTGTCTTCTTTTTATAATAAATGAATTAAAATAATAATTTTTAAAAATAATAATTAGTTATTTCCTAAATATTATTATTTTAAATTCAATTGGTTACAAAAGAAGACTGACAATAGAGCAAATATACAAGAATCTTTCCCTGTATAAATTTTGCAACACTTGTACTTGAAAGTACTAAATAGAAAAAAGCATTGATAGATAAGTGAATTTATCTAAAAATCTAGAGCTGATACAGAAAAACTGCTTTCATATTTAGATTCAGCAATAAAAATATAGTTAAAATCTGCTCTAAAATCCTAAGCACCAAAAAAAAATTTTTTTTTGTAGACCTGTGTTATATTCTTGCATTTGGTATAAGAATGCATAATTTGTTCTGATTTTTTAGTAATTGTATTAAAATGAGATTTATTGTCTTTTATCTAAATTTCATCTTAAAAATTCGACCTAGTTTTCTCATAAAATGACTGAAATTTTAAGTTTATTATTATTTTTGGATATTTTGTTTCCTTTAGAGAAAAAAATGAAGACTTAAGTTTTTCTACATTTAATTCTATTTTTCATGCTGTGAAACTTAGATTATATTTATTCAGATATTGATTTAAAATATTAACAAATACTTTATGTTTTATCCTGTCTAACAGGCAATATCTTCGTCAAAATGTGCTAAGATAATTTTATGTTTGGGAAGATGGTTAATATGTAAAAACAATATAAGTTCTAATTTACTGTTTTGCAGTTTCCCAGGAAAAGTTTTCGTAATGTTTGTGTGTGTACGTATTTTTATAAATAATTTGAAAATTTCTACTAATGTCGGTTTTAATTAATTTAATATTACCTGGGAATTCTAGAAAAATTAGCTTCTAAATTAATCTTTCGATTTAATTTTATTGAAGTTAAGGCAAGCCGTTAAATTTTAATTAATCATTAATGTTTTTCAAACCGGTAATTAATTACAACTATTTATTCAAGCGGTTTTGTGGCGCAGACATCTCTTTTATTTCCTTAATGTTGTCTACTGATTCTCATCGTTGATTGATTTCATACCTGGATTATTCACAAATGCATTTATGAGAGACTTTCCTGCCATTTGAGTGCATATATAAATTATATTTTTGTTTTTTGTATTGTAAAAAATACGTTTAATGCAATTGCTCTTCTCTATTTTTAATTATATTTCTGAGCTTTTCAGAATAGTTTAACTTAAAAGTTTTATACTAACTCTAAAATAATAATATTTTAAATATTTTAAAGTTTCACACACCTACATATTCACATGGTTAGACATTTATGGATATCATAAATACGATCTAGCTTATTTGTCAATACTTTATATTTTTAATAAGAAATTCAAGAATATGTTTTTCTCAATACACTAATCTCAATAAGTCAACAATAATTTCAAGTATTTATAATAAATAATCATTGAGACACACAGTTAAAAACAACATGAATTGATATAGAAGCTAGTAAAGCAACTGTTGCAATGTCAGTGAAAGCAACGTCTCCCATTGATGTTCCCACTTTAAAAGAGGGATGCAATAAATAAGTTGAGAACTTAATTTCAAACTTACAGGGATAAAAAAAAAAGTAATCACTAGTTGACTTATTTCATCCAACTTTATATACTTGTCTCCCTTATGATCAATATAATTAGCAAATGTGATACCAAAATCTCAAAGAATATGAACATCCATAATTTGAAAAAAATGGAAGTATTTTCCAAATCTTTATCAATTTCAAAATTTTCATAATTGAATTCTTATTTTTAATCATTAATTGAATCAAATTCATTGTGTAAATACAGGGCCTTTTAAATTATTAATATTTTGTTCAGTAGTATACAAATATAGACTCAGATATTTATTTATTGTTGGAAAATGAGCCGTATTTTTTGATAGTATTTATAACAAAATATCAGTTTTACACTTATCTGAATGCTTTGTAATTACAATTAGTAGATTCCTTTTTAACTCTGCTGTTTTTTTTATAAAGAGTTGAATGATACTGCTATACAATAAGAACTATTAGTATCATGCTTCAACTTTTAATATTTATTATCATTAATCTATAAAAGTATATAAAATATGAATCTTATCAAGCAAAGATCATGAATGACACCTTAAAATAAAATACATGAATTAAAATAAAATAAAAAATATAATGTAGTTTTCTTTAAAAAAGATAATTATAGTCTTATAATTATATAGAATTTGACTAGATTTATTATATATATATATATGGAATAAGATCAAGTGTTTGCAATCGATATATCTATACATATATACATACATACATACATACATATATATAAATATATATATATACATACATACATATATATATATATATATATATATATATATATATATATATATATATATATATATATATATATATATATATATATATATATATATATATATATATATATATATATATATATATATATATATATATATATATATATATATATATATATATATATATATATATATATATATATATATATATATATATATATATATATATATATATATATATATATATATATATATATATATATATATATATATATATATATATATATATATATATATATATATATATATATATATATATATATATATATATGGAATAAGATCAAATATTTGCAATCATAAATGCTTTTTCAATCATGTTCGGCTACTTGGCTATAGATAGCCAGCCATGTTATTCTTCTACAACATTTTGTAATAATAAACACGAAAATGTTTGCAACAAGAATGAAGAACACATATTTTTATAAAAACATTTTTATTAAAGTAACAATGTATCCACATATATTCAAAAACACATTTCCTTTTTAACAATGTTTCATTATTTATAAATAAAGAAATGCATTTTGAACAGATTTAGATATTACACAACTTTCTTTAAAAAAGAATAAATTACTGACTGAAAATAGAATCAAAAAAGCAAGTTAATAGAGATATAAAATACTACCCGTATAAGATTATTCCAGCGACATTTCTTTTACTTTTAAGACATTTAAATTTGAGAAAATGTGTTGAAGTAATGGAATTTCCAATTACAAATTTAAATTTTTTTTCAGTAGAAAAGAATAGAAAACCATTTATTCAGTGTCATATTTCTTTTATCGTGAAATCGAAAACAAATGGAAGAACATTTAACTCGTAGAATTCTAAATTAATGGCGCCGGGTAACGAACGAATTTTATTTATTTTTTTTTTTAAGAAATATGACGGAATAAATAAATAATGAACAAGCCTAGACTCAATTCTCTTATGGTATAAAGGGATTTTAAAACATGTAAGAATCATTAATACCTTGAATCGTTAATCATTTTTGAAACCAATGAAAATTGATAAACTAAAATTGTTTCTCATCAGATTTTATTCATTCTTTATAGATCGAATTCTCTAAACTTTGGCGAGCTTTTTAACCTTTTGGGGATACAAGACTTCAGTTTTGTATTAATATTCTAGAAAAATAATGCAAACCTCTTAATTCATTTTCATTGAAATGAATTATTAGATGGAATTAGCTTGCAACCAGGTCCGTTTTCGCTTAAATGAAATGCATCGCCTTCATGTGCGGCGAAGCCTTTTGCTTCTTGATGTAGCGCTTGTAACTCATTTTATCTCGCCATTATTTTCTTAACATCACATCAGTCAAAGGTGATGGATGAGTAGTTATTTGCATATATTTTCCTTCGCTACGTTGCTTTTAGAATGCGTTATTTATTCTTTATATCGAAGACGAGTGAGTGAAGGAGTTGGGGGAGTGATCTGGAAAATTTTATTATACTTCCGAATATTTACATATTTTATATTCCTGTCAGTCTGCCTGCCGACTCGAGATTTATTGCCGCATTCGAGCCTCTTATAACAATAACAAAATGAAGGGAGTCTTGTTTTTGTGTTCGAACTCTTTTATTTCTTGTAGATTTTTTTCTAGTACATGTTAATTCGAGAAAAAAGTTGGAACACGCAGTATATCGTTAAAGAGATTTGTTTCAGTTCAGTTTATTTTCTTTTAGGCTAAAAGATTGGCTTTTTTTACGTGTATGTTAAACTATTTTTACATCAAGTTAATATAATGGTTAGTATATATTTTTAAATCTGAAGACTCGTTTCTAACTAAAAATCACTATCTTTCTCAAATATGTGAAAACTTATCAATAAACATATGTTTGTATTTCATTTAGACTTTATTTATATAAATAGCAATAATATTTTTATAGCTATAAAAGTTTCATACAGCAATTCTTAAACTTTTAAGTGTGTAATAATGAAAATTGTGTTAAGGAAAGTACATTCGTAAGTAAGATTTTATAGATAACTTGAATATGTATAAAAAATTAAAATTAAAGAAGTGAAATTTTCTAAAATCTCTTATAAAAGAATTTAAATACAGATAAAAACACAATTTTATAAATTAGAATATAATATTAATTTATCTTTCAATGAATTTTTAGTAAATTTATTTTATTTTAATCTAAAATGCATTGTACTTCAGAAAAGTTCAAAAATATTTTTTGTAATTTTTTGAATAATTTACAAAATGTATTGATATCTGTATTATTATTATTGTAAATTATTTATATAAAAATTTCATAAAGAAATTTACAAATTTTTTATAAAAAGAGATTTAATTTTAAGAAATTCTTTGTATCGAATAGGATATTTGTTAGATTTAGGATATTTGTTTTTAGGAAAGTTTTAAATTAATCACAGTTAATCAATTTATTTAAAAATTTTAAAGTATATTTCTTTATCATGTGTTTACAATTGCTCCAAGCATTTTGATAAATAGAAATAAATGCATTTAATATCGAATGTATAAAAATTTGAATTTCGCAAAGTCTTAAACTGTAATAAATTGCATATAATTTTAACAAACAATATTTGGTCAATATGCTTAAGAATTATACAGTTAAAAAACATGGATACAATTATCCTTCAGTTAAAGCAAGCAAATTATGTTTTTTAGTAACAAAACAATACTTAAATGACACATAATTTAAAATTGTCTTCATTTATTTGGAAATTAAAAAAATGGAAATATTAAGTATTTTGTTAAATTACCCAAAATTAAAGAAAAAAAAAACTTTTCTAAAAGCTGGAAAAAAAGTTTACATGCCTAGAATATTCAATTTTCTAGGGTATATATTAAAAATAGGTTTCAGCAATTGTGTAACTGTTGAAACAGCAAGATCAAAACTTCAGTCAGTCATCTTGTTTTCCCTTAAAAAGCAGTTGTTTTTTTTATACAGTTTTAGATAGATTTCCTTTCTGTTCTTGTTTTGATATATTTAATATTCAAAATCCGATAACAATAAAGTTTTTGCATATCAAATATCTTTTAAGTGAATACATAAATCCATATTTGTTTTTCAAAAGCTGATTTCTAAATAAGGTAAGCTCCATTTGCTTAAATATATTTTTCTATTAAGATTTTAATGCATACATACATTTTTTATATAAATTCTGATTTTTGGAATCTATAATCACATTTATATGAATTTATTCATATTATATATATTTTTCATACAACTTAACCTTTTAAATTTTTTTCTCTATACCTGAAATAAATATTGTTTTGCAGAAGATCCAGCTAAAGCTGCAAAATTTAAATAATTTAATTCATTTGATTTTAAATTTATTTTATACGATATATATCAGGCTAAGCGCTGTCGGAGAAAAATACTAAACTATGGCAATTAGCACACAAGTAATGGAAATATAATTATAAATATTTCAGGTACATCATATATTGACAGATATATAGCTGCAACTGAATCTCCAGTTCAGAGAAATAAGTAATGGAAAAAAAATGACTCGCTGAATTCTGCGATATCATTTTTGATGCTTTGCCAATTACAGAAAGAAATTACGATTTTGTTAGATGGTCAATTTCTATTTGGAAGCAAATTTCCTTGCCATTTTAAATAAATTCATTTTTATTAATGGTTTTAGGACACATCTTATTCCAAACATGTTGCATTTGCAGCTTAGTATACATTTTGTAGAGTAAAATAACCAGACTAAAATTATTATTATTTTTTTTTTTTTTTAAATGTTGGACTTTTTCTATCGCTAAAATTATTACAAATGCCGGATTTACATTGCATACAGATTTTGCAACATTATTGCCAAATTTATGTATTTTATATGATGTACACAATTATAGGTTAAATGCACATGCATACCAACACCAAACAAATAACAAAATAGAACAATATTTAAATCTTCTTTATTGACAATAGATAGGACGACTATAAGCGAAATCATACCTAAAACAAAAGCAATATAAAACCATTAAAATGTAAAATCCAACATTTTATGAGTATTAACTCAATACTCTCAATTCTACGTCGTCAACTAGAATAAATAATTAAATGAAGAGATGTATATTATAGAAATATTAGTTTATCCCACCTTGTACCTTATTACACGGTTTGTTTGGCCAGTCCTCTCACATAGCTCATCTAAAACTATTTATATCACTTATGATAATCCACCTGAAGTTGATTTTAGTAGGACATTCTTCCTGCATCCATGAGGTGCTCTCGTAAGTAATATTCCTGTGGGACCAGTTGGATTTTTTTCAGGACGTGTCCATTCCATCACAAAGGAACATTTTTAAGGTCGTATTGAAATAATATGACCTTAAAAACTTTATTTTGTATTTAACTATTTTCATAATTTTAAAGTAGTAAGCTTGTTTTATTTGCAATTCAAAAATTATTCGTGACAAAAATATTTTCTCAAAAAGAGATCCTCAAATTTATTTTATATTAAATTTTCATAATTTTAAAGTAGTAAGCTTGTTTTATTTGCAATTCAAAAATTATTCGTGACAAAAATATTTTCTCAAAAAGAGATCCTCAAATTTATTTAAGAAATAAAGAAATTTATAATTTCATTCAACTGTCTTACTTTATAATTAAGAAAAAAAAACACGATAAATTATTTGAAATAGAACCATGTATATTCTATGACAACGTTGTATTTACCTCAAAATTACGTAAATTGGGTATTATTTGATTTATTCGAGGTAAAACGACTATATTAAATTTTTTTTATTTTTATAAAACAAATGATTTTGTAAGAAAATTAGCACAGTATTTTTTTGATTTGACGAAAACTGATTGCCAAATATAAACTCGTAGAAATAAATACTCTTATTAACAAAGGAGTATTAAAATATATACTTCAGAAAGAAAGAGATTTTTACATTTATTGGTTTGGAAAAAGGCTAAGTTTCCTTACTGGTTTGCCATAAGTAATTCATAGCATACCAATAAAAGTTCATGCTGATATGCTAATAAGCATTCTAGTAGAGCCTCATTTTTGGATATTTTTGAGAAATGAGAGTGCAGAAATAATTTTGAAATGATAGGAAGGAATACATTATAAATCAACAATCATAGACTTCTACAGAGTTTCGAACTCAGATAGATCAAATGGGACTCACAATGTAATATCACTTCCCAAAAATATTTAATATTTTGCTTAACTTTCTAAAGCTACAAATGCAGGAAATTTTGATTACTTCATTAATTAACGTATATATTTCTAAGATTTACATCGCATTAAGAGCTACAGATATAAATGTTGGCGTAGCTTGATCCCCAATAATAGTGGGAATTTTAGATGACAGTTTGGAAGCTGAGTGGAAAAATTATAATTACAATTTTTATTTGTTTAATCATACGGATTGTCTATTAATATATTATTTATGATTTCTTAGCCGGCCAACTCGTCTAGTGGCCAGTGTGCCTGACTATGGATAGGGAGGTCCTGGGTTCGAATCTGGGTTCAGTCATGGATGTACTTTCTCTCTCTCTTTATTCTGTCTTTGTTCTTTCCTTGAGTGTGAATGAGATGTGAATGGTTGTCTACCCTATAAACGAGTCCCTATGGCAGGTTTGTGTACTGAAAAAGTCGGAATCCACTCCAAATACTGTTCACTTGGAAAAGTGGAGCAGCGCACCCCAATTTGCCAGCCTAGCTGGCACACGAGAACAACAACAACATTTATGACTACTAAACTATTCTCTGAATAGTTAGCATTCTGGTTTCCATAAATTTGACTCTCACTTTTCGGATATTTATTCAAAATCCACTTTAAATCAGGTCCTAGCCCTATTCGTCCGCATAAGTAAAAAATTAAAAGTACACCGCAAACAACCAAGTCAACATACGGATAATTGTAAATCTCATTTGCCTCTATGCTGTAATTATTTATATATATGTATATTTTAAAAGGTATAACAGTGAATCAAATTAGAAAAGTTTTAATCTTGGACATTATTTTATTATTCGCAATTTACTTTTTAACTTTCTTAAATTTTAGATTAGTAAAATTTATAATTGGTTAGTTATAAGCAGTATTCCCACAGATTAATTTTATCAAACATAAAGATGTAAATTTAAAACAATATAATTTAAATGGAACACATGTAATGCTCTATTCTTTTAGTTTAATATATCTTATTATTATCACATACAAAATATAAAATTTATAAAATTAAAAAAGAGCATATTGAATTCAAGAAATTAAATTTTTCCAACTAAATTTGTTGATATATAAATATGAAAAGAGTAATAAAACAGATAAATATATATTCAAGAAATAACTTGTATTTTTTATGTACTTTATTATGAATTGCTATATATTTATTTTAAATACATAAAAGAACATCAAATAATTATTATGAACGAAAATGCTTGAAAATATTGCAAGCTATTAATGTTTTTCTCCCTTATGAATGTAGAAGATAAATTTATATTTATTTTTCAAACATAAGGAAAATGGACTTTATAAGACTCAAAATTACACCCATACACCTGCAAACACTCTCACACACAATAAATGTATAATTTAATATTAGTTTTGTATAATATAATTTAACATTAGTTTAATGTGGAATGTAAATGAAACTATGTAATGTACATGCCTAAATGAAATATGAAATATTTCATTTAGGCATGTTTTACTGTATATTTAATAACATTTTTAATATACTTTATATATTTATATAATTTTGGAAATTATCTCTCTTATGTTAATCAATAAAGCTTTATAAGTCTACATAGTTTTACCGATTTCAATTTACCATATTTTAATAAAACATGTAGAACAGTCGAACTTCAGGCATTTTGTTTTAACACTACAAAATTGCACAATCTTCTACTAATTACCAGAAATTCTAAAACACTTCCCTTTTATGTGCATATCAATGTCTTTTATGATGATACCCATGAGACAGTACTTGAAAACAAGTACAGTTCAGAAAGTACCGATTATGAAACGTTAATACCGATCAGAGGAAATGGTGAGCCATTTTCAAGTTGTCTCATATTGTAAAATGAGAATTTAAGTCTGTAGAGAACGCAGATGTTGGAATTTTGGGAATTGCACTACTTTCTCGTTCCCTTAGATGGCCAGCAATTCTTTTAATAGTCCTTACGCTCATTGCAGGATCAGCGGATCCAATAGAAATAAGTGTTTGCATTATTCTTTCCTGTGTAGACCGTTGGGTGTAGGCTTAACCTTGTGCTTGCTTTGATTGCGTTGTTATTTGGATGTTTTGCTGCGGAATGCATTTGTGACAAATAGTAGTCCTTAAATCATTATACACTAAGACAGTTCTATTTTTTTTCTCTATTTGTAATCTTTTATCAAATCTAGCATAAAGTTTTAACTATATATTACGGAGATATTAACAAAAATTGAAAACGTTATTAACAAAAATTGTAACTAATTTTAGTTATGTATTTCTATATAAGAGACAAAATATATCTTTATTAGTTCAAATTAAATGTATACGTATTTTTCAGTTAATTTAGAACTACTTAGTTTTATAACGCTAAAAGCAAGTTTTATAAGTTAACTTTACTTCAGGATTATATTATGTACATATCGAGGAATAACCAAACACCATGATGTGAATTATGAAGCAAATAACACCAGCTACTTATATCTTTTTTAACATGTAAAAATGGCGATAAGCAAAATATTTAATTTTAGTATAATTTTTGCTCATCTAGAGAGATTAATATAAGCATTTCAGTAACATAATTCTTATTCTTGTACAACTTTAAAAACTTTAAACATCATTTTTGTTAGAAATATTTTTACAAAATTCAATTTGGTACTTTATTTAACTTTTTTTTTTTTTTAACAAACAGTAATATTTTGGAATGATTCTTAATTTAATATTGAAATTTTGTAACGAGTTCGTTTTATGTAAAAGATTTAATTTCTTTACATTTCAAATCTTTACTTATTTGAAATATAAATTAATTTGAATTATACTTATAATTATGAACTGGATACAAATGTAAGGAATTAAAAATTTTCAGACTTTAATAAAAGCAATTTAATAAATATAGAAATCCAAATGAAATTAATTTTAATGTTACCGCCATGAAATTAAAATTTTACTTTGAGTTTAATAAATATTATAATAAATAATTAAAATTATATGAAGAATCCATTAAAAAATAAAAAAAAATGTTAGTAGAATGAGCTTTTATCTTTTTGTCCAAACTAAAAACACAAGTGGGAAACACCATACACTTTCACTATTATTTTACTAAACTTAATATTAAAGCAGAAAGTTTACGATAAATGGAGCGTGTTAGCCTTCAATTATAGATCCTTTTCTTACCATCTGTTGGAACACTTGGCCCATTTGGCTCTTGGAACGCAAATTCTTTGACTTTTATCCTTTTTTTACTGTATTCAAGAACAAAAACCTTCTCGATAATGTGCAAACAGCTTTTTTCCTCCTTGACTTTTACAGTCCCTCACCTGTAAATAATGCCAGTGCACCCAAGGTGAAGAATTAAGATGAGATTCTTGTTTTTGCAGAAGCTCCTACTAATGCTCATGTTGTTTCAGTGTACAAGCTAATAGAGACGGGAAGTTCACGTTATGTTAAAAGTGAGCTTCCTCATAAATATAATTTTTTCAGAGCGATTTGTAGAATTAAATGGTTGGAAAAAATGCTCCGAGCATTTCCTTAAAAGCTTTGCACTGACTGAAGGGTAACGTTTTAAAACTTTTATGGTATGAAGAACTTTTTTGTTTGTAAAAGAAAGTAATAGTCTGCTGTGCTAAAGTTCATGAATGTCATAATGAAAAAAATAAATCGGTTTTGTGCTTTCGCACAATATAAAAGATGTTTTTTTTTTTTTTAATTTTATGGAAACTACTTAAATTTAGTAATTATTTAATCATTAATTTCAAACATAATGTGTTAAAGTCCTATTTCTTAAAATTGAGGATTTTTCTTGAAATCTATGTGAAAATAAAATTAGGCATAAATACAATTTTAAAAGAAAATTATTTATTATTATTTTTAAATTTTTTAAATAATTCCTATACTTTATTAAATTTTGTGGGAAGAAATATATTCTTTTGTGTGTAAAAATATTCCTATTTTAATCCATAAAAATTTAGGAATTATGAAACACCTAATTTAACGTTTTATGTACGAAATGCAAATATCATTTATCAATTTATATTTGGATGCACCATATAACTGAACAGATTTGCTTTATTGATCATGAAAAGGCATTAAATATATATTTGAATTAAATTGAAAAAGTTGCATTATATTTTATATTTACTATCAGATAAGTCCCTTTATTTCTATCTTAAACTATTGTTGATCTCCAATATATTAAAGTTTATAATTTCCTATTTATCTTTATACCATGTCTAACAATACTACATTTTGTTTAAAGTACATTTCAGAAGAAAGTACTGCTCAACAAACATATTTTTAAAACGTATAACAATCTATAGTTATTGCTGTGGATATCTTATAAATTTCAATAGTTTCTCATAGAGTAAAGGTTCCATTACTCATCTGAAAAATATGACAGTATAGTAATGTTTTTATTATTCAGGTAATATTTTATAAGAAAAATCTTATGAGAAGTTTTCAAAGCTGTCACAATTTGGGCGAGTTGCTTAAAATTTTTATTTTACTTCAATTGTTTCTAAAGTTCGTAAGACTATTACATTTTTTCAAGCTAAAATCATAGTTCTATGGAATTAAAAACTAAAACTCCAATAACATTTACAGCTTGCCGGAAACAATATTTTCTGCAATATCCATCTCAATTCATAAATATAACTCTGCTGCTTTTTCTCTCCTTTTACTTACACATAACGTAACAAAAGAATATTCTTGTATTTTTAGGACATCAATTCATTTGCTTGTTATATCACTTACTTCAAAATTTTTCTTAAAGTTTTTGAAATCTATGCATAAATACAAAATGTTTGAATTATTTCCAGCTAACCTCATATTTCTAATTACTTTTTAACTTTACAATTATCAAAATAATTAAGTTTTTGTAGCATTGTAATATCCTTCTTCTATTAATGGAAAAATAACATTTAATTTTATTAATTTTATGTTAAGAAACAGCTTTTCCTTAATTCCTTTTGGTTGAAATAAATTATGTGAAACAGACTTAATATTAGAAATGTTACTAAACAACGGTCAAATTATATGAGTATGGTTGGAAAACTAAAAAAACATATCTCGACCATAGGATTTAAGATTTTACATCCTTTAAATACAGTTTTCTTTAAGAATCTTGCCCAAAATACTTAGAAGCATATATTGGTAATTTTTATGTTTCTAGATAGGATTCTTTATTTTATAAAGCTATTTTTTAGAAAATAATATCTTTAAGAATCAAAAAATCTTATTTTAATATTATTTTAATAGTGTGAAGGGATTACTTTTTATGAATAGATAACACTAATAATAAACTAAACTGAATTTTATTCTTAGGGAATAGAAGCATGAGATTGAGAAGAGAGAAATAATACGTCCTTTAAAATTACATAAAGTATAATATAGCTAAATTTGAAAGGTGACAGTTAAGTCGTATGAAAACGCATACATATTTATTGTTAAAAAGTCTGCTAAAATTTATTGCATATAGTATAAGAGAAAATAATTATAGTTATAATATTTATCTATCAAATATTTTCAATATTTCAATTGTAATAAAAAATTTGACTGTTAAATATTAATTTTGATAGAAATTATTATGTTTTAAAAATTAAAGATAAATATACATTATTGCACGAGTAAAATTCTTCTGAAATACATACATTCATAATAAATCTCAAGAATTGTTAAAAATATGTCTTTTTTTGGTGTTTCTCACATGTAATGACTATGTAAATGTTTCTAAATTCTCTCATGTTATTTATGACATTCACTTAAAAAAACAACAAATATAATTTCTATTGATACAATACTTTTTATCTATTCAAATATATATATTCAATGTATATAAACTAGTCAAAATATTGTTATAGTCATGCAGTTTATTTATTAACTTCAAACATAGTTATTATGATAAAATAGATTATCTCTTTTAATTAAGTATTAATGCATGTTAAAAAAATTTAAAATTATATAACGTGAATGATATATTTAATAAGCACCAATGGTTCTTCTTAATATATAAACCTAAGCAGTAAATAGCTGTCGTATTTCGCAACAGCTTCATCAATAGATATAGAGTTTAAAGTAAAAGGAAAAAATTATATTGTACTATTGTTGTGATAAAAGCTTTACAATAAATAAAAGAAGTATATTCAATAAATTTTGTAGTTTAACAATTATTTATTTCTAAAAAGTAGGAAATGAATCTATAGTAACCAAAATTATTATGTATTTACCTAAAAAATTAAAGGGTGTGAATCTTACTTATAAGCGAAGTATCTTTCCACTGAAGTTAATAATTATAATTATCTGTGTTTTAAAGAAGAGAGCTATTTCAAATGAGGTAAACTGGATGAATCTGTCAAAAATATCTATGTTATGATAAACTTTTTACAGCCGCCGTATAATACCCCTTACGAATTTCTAAATTTTTTGGTGACGAAGAAATGTTGCCAAGATGACGTAATTGTGACGTAATGCCATACAGATGACGAAATTATGACGTAATAATTTCTTTTCTGGGAAAGCTTAGGCATATAAATTATAAATTTAAACTTAATAAATTAAAAGCTAAAATATATTTATGAACTATAGGGTTTTGAAAAAGAAAACATAAGGACATCAATTTCGTAAATTTAAATGAGGACAATGCGTTCTAATTTTCCTCGCCATGGCGTCAATGCTAGGGTTAAAAAATTAAAGATTTTTAATAATTCTTATTATTCTTCATGTCTACGACGTAATTAAAATCAAATTGTAAAATAAATAAGTTAATCCGTCAAACAAATAACCAAATTCATTAATTCACAAAATGGATTATACGACATCTGTGTCGATAAGTTTCAATGAACAAAGAGAAACAGAATTTTAATGCATGTTGATTTCATTGCACAATAAATATATTTATAAATTTGATTCACTTATTTATTACAACTAGAAAATTCTTATAATAGGTTAGTGGCAAGAAAATTTTACATAAATGATTATTTTAATTTTACTATATCCAAATTATAAATAGTTACATTGTATTTAAACAATATTTCTGTTCAATAATGATTATTTCATAGAGAAGAGATAAATAATAATTACAATTTTTAGTAGAAAAGCAGCTAATTAATTTGTTTTTAATTGTGTGATAGAAGTTTTTTCTTTTTATGCATTTCAAAGAGTATTGAAAAATTACTGATTATAAATATTTAAGTAATTTTTCAATAAATTATTAAAATTTATTGAAAAATTACTTAAATATTTATCAGTTAAACTTAACAAAAAAAATAAATAAAAATAAAAAAAAATAAAAATAACAGAGAGTGAAGGACATTTTACATATTACATACTTAAAAATATACTTAAAAATTTTTTAGCTATTAAAATCATATTACCAAATAATTATATCATTTTTAAATAATATTTTCTATTTAAAAATGTCAAAAATTTAATTTATAATAAATAAAAAAGGATAGAATTTAACCTCAGTTAACAAATGCATGTATTGTCTGAATTTGTATGTACACTCTTAATAGCTTACTGTCAAAAATATTTTCATTAACAAGAGTTACTATTTATGCAAAAAAATTTAATATTTTTATAATCAAATCAAAATAAGGAATTTATTGGGAAATAATAAACAGAAATAATTTTTTCAAATTTCGACGCATTACACTGCATTCATTTCACAAGTAGAATTTTTCTAATTTAAATACATAAATTTACTTTATATTAAGAAACACGTTTTTTTACTCAGTGCTTTATATATTATTTTATATTTTAATTAATTTTAATATTCTACTTATTTTTATCCCAAAACATTTCTAATATAAGTACAAAAAATCATTTAATATTAAATGAATTTTTGTAAAATGAGAACAAATTTTAGCACGTTTTTTTACATCTTTCAGCATTCTTTTAATGATATGATTAATACCTTTTATTATTTTATTTGTTATTAATTCATATAATTTCAAGTTTTGTGACATAAATCACCACAAAATTTGGTGATAAAAACAAGATAAAAAAATTATTATAATGTTTTTTTATATTCTTTAGTGAATCCTGAAAAAGAAAAGTATTTTCTAATTTGTATCTTTTTTTTCAAGTTTACTGCAAATTAAAAAAAAAAATAGTCTTAACAGGAAGGGAAAACTTACCACTCGATCAATCTGCAGCCAAAGATAATTTTTAATCGCCACCACATTAGAAAAAAAATTGCATCATCTCACAAAACATTAATTTCTAAAACCTCCGAATGAAAATTTGCATAAATTAATCTCAACGGATTTTGGGCCCTGATCCAACAGCAATCTAGGCCAAGAAACTCATTTGTTCCGCATCACCGGTTAAAGATAAGTTTATTTTGAAAAGCAGTCATCTGAAGGAAAATTTAAAAAGGTGCGCGATGTAATTTCTACTATTTGTTTCTTCGTGTGAGGAAAACCGTTAAGAAAGATTTTTACTTTGTAGATATTTAAAATGATTTTATACATGTTTTTTATTTATCAAAATGTAATCGATCATATCAGATGGTAAATTTCTATTCGATCGCTCTGAAATATCAATCGGAATTCCTTTTATAATTTATGTTTTTCGGATGAGAAACATATTTGAATTAATTGAATTCATTGATTTTATCACTTTTTATTTTACTTTATTTCCTGTAAACGTTCAGAGATAACATTGTGTAATGAAGCATATTTTTTTCAAATATTGTGTTGCACATATTTTAGTTTTATATTTCCCCTAAAACGGTTTTAGTTCGATGTATTAGACACAATTTCCAAAATTATATTTTGGATACTAATTAGTTTATGTATACAATATTATTTTAAGATGCATAGATAATATGATGGGCAAATAAAAAAAAATAAAGTTGAGAGTTACCAAATATACTAAATTAAGTTGAGAGCAAAAATATATTAAATTCATTATTTATTCAAGATACTCTGTTTGTACAGTATAAAAATGTCATATTTCCGATAAGTAATACATGAACGTATCAATTATATCTTATAAAAAATAAGTAGTGAAATAGGATATAAAAATTAAATAACTCATTTTGCAATATTTTGTTCGAAATTAGCAATAATAAAATATATTTATTATTGAAAATATTCTGAAAATTGAAATAAATATTAAAAACAAAAGGAGCTAGTAATTAATATCAAAGTAAGGAACGTGCAAAATATTTGAGAATGAAAATTATAGAATAGTATTTAACTAAAATAGCATTAATATATATTTTTTAATAATGAGGGTTTAAAATTCTTGAACAATACATTATTTCTATTTGAATTATTCTATAGTCTTCTGCTTAAATTATCCTGAGAAAATTACAGAAATAATATTTTTTTTTAGTATTAACAATTTTTAATATACGTGTAAGCATTTAAACTATTAGCATACAATTTTAAATGAAAAAATGTTTGTTATTTTGTGTGGAAATATATATTTTTGGAAGAAAGAAAAGTATTCAGAAGGAAAAAAATAAGATATTCATTTTATAATCATTTTGAACATGCGAAAATTATCCGTAAATTATTACTATATATTAGTAATAAATTAAATATGTATGGTTTACAAAATATGTGCTGTAAAACTCTATCAATTTGTTAGTAACTTTTATGTTACAATATTTCCTTTTTTTTTCGTTTCATCGAAGAAATTAAACTTAAAAATTTCTTTTTTTAACCTATACTTCTTATGCACTACATAAAATGTTTAATGAAATAAATGTTCACTTTTGCTTATACACATTAGCATAATAATAGTTATGTTTGTTGTTGGCTTATCCTCTTTGAAGATTTGACATTTGTCAGATAAACTCCATTAAATTGTTGACAGTTAGAAAGTCAATGACCAACAGGGGATTTGAGGATAAATCCTCCCAGGAAAGTCAGACGCGATCCAGAATGTGTTTCGGTGAGGCTGGATGGTCACGGAATTTTTTACAAGTGGGGTAAATTTTTGTATCACGTTCAAACAATAAACATTTTAGATGTCCACTTGAGAATCTGACCAAAGCAGTCTGAGATTTTTGATCACTTTTTATTTCCAGAACAGTTCCAGGAGATATTCCAGAGTACATTGGTGTGTTGGTGGAATTTTAGATTGAATGAAGTTAAGATTTTTCATTGGACAAAAGTTCCTGATATCTAAGTCATGAACCAATGGGCGTATCTTCCTCACTGCCTTCTTTGGACAGTTGATCTGTGGTCTCATTTCCACGAATATTTACATGGAATGGAATCCATTGGAGATGTACATCATGGTCTTGGGAGTTCATTTTCAATTTGAGCAGAATATGTATACTTGTTTCATCCTTTATAGAGGACCAGTCATTAAGATGTTGTTGTGCACAGCGGTTGCGTGACAAAATCTAAAGTTCTCCAAAATCACAGTTGCTGGAAATTATAGCAGCATGTCCCAAATTAATCGCTATTATCTCACTTCTGAAAAATGAACAAGTGTCAAGATTACGTTGCTTTAGCGTAATTTCAGACTGAGGTGTTTTAATATAGACTCCGCTTCCAGTACGGATTTTGTACGACTAACCTTGGTATACATTTGCATTTCCTCGCAAGGAATGGAATTGAAATGATATCTAGTGCTAATTGTCTACGATGTGATTTGTTTGTTTGCAGTGGAATTCAGATCAAAGTGAAAGATGACTCTTGACATTCCCTCTGAGAGATCAAAACAAGATGTAATAGTGGTAATATAAATGTAAGCTGTAGAATATAATGTTTTCAAATAATAAAATCAAAATTCAAAATATATTAGTTATTTTTAAGAGCGGATAAATGATCTTATTAAATGAGAAACAATTATGTATAAAAAATATGGTTATGTGCATTTGGTTCTTTTTACAATTTTGAATTGTTAAATTTGAACATTTCATATTTTATTTTTAAGTAATCCATAGTTTACTTATTTTATTTTTCATCAATTTAAAAAAAATGAAAATTATGGGTTATACAATTACTATGGCATTATGTTTCTCACACACACACACACACACACACACACACACACACACACACACACACACACACACACACACACACACACACACACACACACACACACACACACACACACACACACACACACACACACACAATGAATGTTGACATTCACCGGTGAATGTCAACATTCACATAGTCGCTTGGTGTATATCCGAAATATTTGCTAAATACCCTTATTTCTAACTTTCAGCGGTGAATATCGACATTCACCATGCACTAATGGTGAATGTTGAACATGTCCGAGATTTATATTTTTTCTCCGTAATTCAGTCGCGATAAATTTTTCGCCTCTCTTTCTGCGAGGAATAACTATGAACTTAAAACACACAGTACTTTCAAAAGGAGAAAATAAAATTATAGAAGTTAAAAACTTAATTATACAATATATTCAAAATGAGAATTTTTTTAAAGGTGCTACAGGTGGGGAGAAATTTTCATAGAGACCTTCGTGTTTGATCTGTGGTTCAATACCACTCCTGTACTGTGAGATTCAAAATGAAAAAATAAAATATAGTAATGAAAAACTCACATAATTATACAGTACATTTTAAATGAGAAAATAAAATAATAGAGAGTAACAAAAAACTTAATAAACTATGTTAATCAAACCTTATTTATTGCAACAACTTAAACTATTATGACACTTTTAATTGCACAAGAAGCCTTTGCTTTTACAACTGCATTTATTTGTGGAACACTTCCTTTTGCAATGACAGCGTGTATAACCTTCCCCACCGCTTCTCAAATTAGCTACAGCTACTTCTCTCAGCGAAATTTGTTGAAAAGAAATCTTATCTACAGAAACAAGTTTTTCTTTACAAATTTTGAACTGATTACATGTGTAAAGTTGCTTGAGTGTACCATTTTCCTTCGCAAGTTTATAGAATTCAGAGTCTTCTATTCCAACAACAACCGCTAACACAATTTTGTTATTTGTATGACCACAGTTGACATTAGGGACTTGTATTTGTATAGTATCACCAATTTGAGCAAGCGAAAATTAATTTTGTGAGGTTCACAGCATTTTTGTTGCTTGCAGTAAAAGATTCTCTTTCGCGGCCACTCTTTTTATAGAAATTAACTCATGTTTTTCATACAGAACTTGATGTGAAGACGTGATAGATTGGAAGTCCTCTTCAATATTTTTCTTTGGAATTTGATTTTCGGTTTGACCACCACTCAAGTTTTTTTCATAAGTATTACCAGTTTCTTCAAGCTTTTTTTCGGTTTCAAAAGTATTGGCTATTTCTTTAAGTTGTTCCTTAGTTTCGATACTTGCGATTTATTCGCTAGTTAAAAAAGGCGATGCTATGCCTCTTTCCGCTTTAATACCAAACATGGCTTCATAAGGACTTTGGCGTTTTCCTTCGTGGTATGTGGTGTTCTTGGCAAATTGAACAAGGGTAAACCTTCTGACCATTTATTTGTATTGTTATCTTTCATCCATGCAGTTAACATATTCTGTATATTCTGATTGGTCCTTTCAACTGAGCCTTGTGTTTGACTGTGAGGATACTTTCCATGAACTATCTTAACATCTTTCCACATAGCGTATATTTTGGATATGAATTGATTACTGAAATCTCTACCATTATCTGATTGTAATATTGCTGGAGCACCAAATGTTAAAAAGATTGAAAGAATGTGATACGCTACTTCTTCACATCCACGCTTCATTAAGCAAACAACTCTTCTTTTGTTATTACATGATACTAGGAAACATTTATAGCCTCAATTAATTCCCTTTTATTTGATGGGTGTCTCAGTCGGACAAGAGTTTTCAAATCTGTTTCTTATACACTGCAATTACAAGTAGGAATTTTTGTAAAAATTTTTAATATTTAGTCAAGAAGCAATGACATCAAATAAAAGAGTAGATTGGACACCTAGAAAGAGATGTAATATTATTATGTTTCGAGAAAATGGTCTTTCCTGTGCTGAAATTGCAAGACAGGTGTAATGTTCAGTGACTACATCTGGTGTCCGAAAGTTTAGTTTACGATATCAGGAGACAAATTCAATAAAAAGCAAAGAAGGAGAAGGCCGAAAAAGGTGCACCACATCTATTGATAACAGAAAAATAAAAGACTGCAGTGGGCAAAGGAACACATTAATTGGACAGATGATCAGTGGTCAAAAATTATATGGAGTGATGAAACTAAGCTATTATTATTCGATAGTAATGGGCGAAAATATGTAAGACACAGAATAGGACAAGAGCTACATCCTGACTGCATTCAAGCAACCGTGAAGAACGTAATTAGTGTTGTGATTTTGTCATGCATGTCAGCAGATGGTATTGGTCACCTTCATGTCATCGATGGAACACTGCATGCCAGAAATTACTGTGACACTCTTCTAGACCCAAATTTCATCCTTCCATCAGAAATCTCTTTCCCAACAATGCTTCTTTTATTTTTCAGAGGGATTCTGCTTCTTGCCACACGGCCAAAATATCGAAAGAGTGGTTCCGTACAAAGAGCATTAAATTGTGTTCATTGCCAGGAAACAGTCCTGACCGCAATCCTATCGAAAAATTTTGTCACCGTTTGAACACTCTTGTCTGAATGATGTACCCATCGAATAAAATGAAATTAATTGAGGCTATAATTGTTTACTGACATTATGTAATAAAGAAAGAAGAGCTTAAAACTCTTGTCATCTCAATGAAACGTCTATGTGAATCTGTATATAAAAATAAAGGGTACTCTACTAATACTGATAACTCACTGCAATGATCACTATCTAATGCATATTGACAACTATTATCGTTTAACTTTTTTGTATTGCAAATAATTGAATTTTGTGCTTTATATTAAATTCATAAAGATAAATTCTCTTAATATTTTGTGAAACGTAACACTTTCTATAAGCTTACAAAGTTAAAAACATAAAAATTTCTAAAAATTGTCCACAATTTTGGCCACCACTGTGTGTATATATACATACATACATACATATAAATATATATATATATATATATATATATATATATATATATATATATATATATATATATATATATATATATATATATATATATATATATATATATATATATATATGTATGTATATGTATATGAATATCTACATGTATTTTTAACTATCGCATTATTTGTATAATATTTTCAATATCATTTATTTGCATATTTATATAATGTTATACATTAAGATACAATATTACCTAGATTAATATGGTTAGAAAGGGTTTTGTAAAGAAAACTAAGTTAGTTGTCTATGTAATTTAATAAAGCAATTATAATATTAAAAATTGTTTAAATTAAATTACTGAAGATAGCATTGAAAGCTTAATTTAAATTAGCTAATAAAGATTATCTCCATTTCTTCAAATTTATCATGAAACTAATTGGTTGTCTACTAACCCTATATAAAAAAGAAAATATACAGTCTCAAAAAGAAACAAGTAACTATTTCTCCAAAAATTAAACATTTCTTTGAATATTGTATTATTTCTCCACTCAAAGATACTGCTTTGTTAAAAATAAATAAAAATAACGGCGAAAAAATAGATACAGCTTAACACAAACTATTAAAATTCCTCAAAAATTTTGTTATACACGACTTTAAATAGTTAATGTGTACGGCTAAGGTTTTAAGTAATTTAAGAGTGTGCAAGTAATTATTTTCTTAACTATTTTGTCAAGCTCATAAAAGTTCCATACGAAGTAAAAAAATGAATAACTTTTCGTCTCTGGTGAATTAACTTTATTAAAATTACTGAAGGATTATCTTCCTGTAATTCCCCCTTTTATACAGCAAAATTTAACTCATTATGCATTTTAATCTTTTCCAGGAAACAGGATTAACTACAAAAATTTTACTTTATTTAAAGCATGTTGTGCTTTAAAATTTTTTCTATTTTTCAATTGCATTATTAAGAAGAAAGAGTAGTATTGCTCAACTAAAAATTGCTATAACAATAAAGATGTACTGAAAAAAAGATGGTTAAATAAATTATTAACAAATATTCTGGAAAGAGTGATATTTGGAATTTTAAATATATGCGTATATATTAATATGTATTTAGTTTTGCAGCAAAAATGTCCGAAAGAATATGTGGGATTAACCAAAATTAAATGAAGAATTGATTACTATGAAATTTTCATGAATAATATATTGAAACGCAAAAGAACTTTAATAAATTATAAAATGATTGTTATTGCTCTTTTTTATTGTATCCCTGATTTTCCGCAATAAAATTACACAAATTCATAATTTACAAATATGGGTTAAATAAAAAAAATCCATTCTGGGATTCAATATTTTATAATTTTATTGTTTTTAAGTGTAAAAAAGTAAAATAGCTTCTTTTTTATTTTAAGAGTTCTCCAAAAAATCAAGTGCTTAAATAATAAAAAAAAGTCATATCAATTCTTCTTGTTGAGTAAATATAGATTTATTTTATTGAAAAATATTTCATTAATATCATTCATATTATTTTCATTTTTATAAATTATGTGACGTCCAACTATTTTTATTCATAAATACTCTTTCTTTGTTTACTTCTTCTTATTTGGATTTCTAAAGTAAAGTTTGTGGAAATCGCAAATCGTTTTCATGAAATAATTAATTCAATCACACTAAGAGAAGTAAGGTCATATGTCATTACATATGCATTTGAATATTAAGAATTTTAGTTAATAGTGTTCATGTTATTTGTTTAATATATGTCTACATCTATCTATATCTATGTATATATATATATATATATATAAATCAATGACTCGCTAAAAATTTATAATTTTAAAATAAAATAATTAAATATTTCAGTTTATTTAAAACAATATTTTTTAAATCATTTAGAATAACATGTTTTGACATATTGCATTATATTAAAGATGTGTAGAATAATTTTTTTATGTTGTACATTTGATTGTAAGGAAACACTACAATATAAAAAAATAATAATTCAACCTGATGAAATTCAAGCAGCATTCATATTATTTTTGTGATATTTTGATTCAATATGTGACAAGTGAGAGAGCAAACCTTTAACTATTTATAAGACTAACGTGGAAATATAATTATACATTTTACTACATATTACAATAAGAAATCACATATATATTGACGTGTATCTTTGATAAAATCAATTTTCATGAATATACACTTATCATCCATGCTAGTTTCAATTAATTTACACCTAAATCTAATTATTTCCTATTTATTAGTATACATAATAATTACCATTATGGTGTCAAATTTAAGGTTTGTAACATTCACTTGTCTTCTCTTATTTACAAATGAAATGTTGGAGAAATATATTTCTTTAAGAAATTCAAAATATTTACATCTATCTATCAATATCGAGAAATGAATATAATTATATATAATTGTGTGTTTTTATCAATTATAATTATTTATACGAAATTCAAATTTTATGACACTTCGCTTGATGAATATTGGAATGATTGAATTGTTATTTTTATTAAGTCGGAATTTATAACATTATAGTATTAAATTTTGAAAAAATTAAAGGTTTTATTCACAAAATACATATTTTATTACACTTAATTATAAAATCATTTTTTATGAATATTAAAGTGATAGGATCCTTAAATTTTAGATGATAAGATTTTAAAAATTAAATTATTATTAATCTCATATGTAAAGTATAATCAGTATTATTGTGGTGTCTGAAATGTAAAGTAATAAAAAGAAATGTCTTTTTAAGAATTACGTAAACTAAAAAAATTTCAATTCTTCGTATGAAAAGAATAATAAAAGCTTAAATTTTAAGTTTTAGATGGTAAATATCACAAAAGTCAAATTGGTTACCAAATAACATGTAATAATATTTGGCTCATTTTTTATTGAGTCATTTATAAATCTGAAAAAGAGGAACATTTTGTTTACCATAATTGAGTGCGAATGAATTTTTCATTTAATATAAGTAAATTATTTTTATCGTAAATGCTTCCTCCTTCAGATGATATTTATAAGAAACATATATATATATATATATATATATATATATATATATATAAGTCTGTTTAGTAAAATCATTAATTTTTGCTAGTCAAATATTTGTCTGAAGTTGAATTAAATATTCTTCACGAAATGGCGAGAGGTTTACCTCAAGATGTCGGAGTTTAGTTTATATTAAACACTATTTTTTTCAAAATTTTGATTACGTTGTTTTTAACTAATTGAAAATACTAATAACTCTAATAGAGAGGAACTCCATGTGAAGTTACTTATACCATGATGTTATTGAATTAAATAATGTAACATACTATTTGGAACTCATCTTGTTTCAAGAAAAAAAAAGGAAATGGTTCTCTTTTTTTTAAAATTATCATCAATGCGTAATTGTTAGAAATATAAAAAAAAATATGTTAGAACATTGGCTTCCATTCCTTACACTCTCTTAGAATAAATGTGTTTTTTTTAAATTATAATGAAATATCGAGATTTTTTTTTTATTTAGGACGAATGATTTCGCAATACATTGTTTGCCATAAATGCCTTATAACAATGATGAAAATTGTATAGAATGAAATATTCAATAAATTAATAAATAACGAAAGTTTTTCCTTGCATTCTTTTCCTCATTTGATTTGTTTTCAGCTAACATATACATGTGATTCTCTTTTTTATTAAAAAAATATTATTTCAAGGTGCTGACAATTAAAATTTTCTGTAAGTTACAGTCTTACATACATTAAATTTTGTAGCTTCCTTTTTTTACTCATAAACTGAAATTTAAGTCAGAAGGATTGTTTTTAAACTTTTTTGAGTTTTTCTTTATATTTTTGTATTAACAATAAAAAATGTATTGAAAAAATAAAATCTAATGTAAGTTTTGCTTTTGTTTTGATTCCATAAAATTAATGTTCGTCTCTTCTGTACATAGCTATGAATAGAAGTTGCTGTTTGGGTAATGTGCTCACTTATGTTTGTAAATTTAGTAAAATATGCTAAATTTATAAAATTTATGGTCTTAAGTTAAATTTTCATTAAGTTATTCTTTAATATTTTCCTTATTTTATTTTTATAGGTCACATAAAAGATATCAAATAAGAGATTTTTTAAAGCAGAAAAACTACCCCTAGGAGGAGATTTCTTAAAATTTTGATGCATGTTTTTTTTTGTTAAAATCTTAACTGTTGTAAGTCAACTGTAAATTTATTATATTAAATATCGCTTATTTAAATGGAATACCATAAAGTGAGTACATTCTGATAGTTATTTGCAGAAAATAACTGACAATTACTCCTATCTTAACAGGATAATTTTTTAAATACAATTATTAAAGGGTGGACATTGATAACTTTGAGCCTTAATAAATGTGCATAAAATTATGCTCGAAAGTTACTTGATCTCTTTTAAATATGAACAATATTATGAACACAGTTAAATTTAAAGAAATAATGATATAAGAGATTAAGGCAATCTACTTCATCATATTATTCTATTTTTCCCTTGTTTAGTCAAATGCCATCTATCATATTTTCATTCAGTGACATCAATAAATTTTAACATCACATGAATTTAATTTTTGTTTAAATTCATAGATTTTTGCAACTGCCATTTATTTATTTCTTAAAGCTCGGCCTACGTAATCATGGTTTTAAAAATTAAATCTCAAAACATGAATATTTATCATGGTCAATTTTTAATTTATGGCGCATTTTTATTACACTGCTGGTCATGGAAATTACAACGTTCTGAAGGAACCATGGAAACTATTTTAAATTTACATCTTACGTTTGGGGTATGAGGTATGAAAATTTCTAGAATTGTGGGTCATACCTACATTTCCTTGAGTTAGTTATAAGTTTGTAATAAAAGTGATTGAAATAACAATGTTTGTTAAAATAATTTTATCCCATTACACATAAATTACTTAAAAATAGATTTATTTCTCTTAATGTTCAAGAAATCAATTTTACGGAGGCATGCCATCTATATATATAGTTATTTTCTAGTTTTAAATACTTCTTTAGATTAAAAAATTATCCAATTTATGTAAGGTTAGGTCTCTTGACCAAAAATGTAAATTAATTTCGAAAAAAAAAAATCCTCCTTTGATGCAATTAATTACATAAAACAATGAGTCAAAAAGTATTATATTTCAATATTTTCTCAGAAATCAATTTATGGTAATGTTAAAATCTAAAAATAAATTATATTGTATGTTTATAAACACATCCTATCATTTATTTCACTTATTATTATAATATGCTAAAAAGGATGTCCTTGTTAATTAACTGAGCAAAGATGGAAATTTCTTAAATTGAGACGAATAAATTATTCTATGCAAATATTTTAAGCAATTAAGTAATCATTATTTATAATGATAAATTAAAATAAAATATAGTTTAATCATTAGGAAACTAAAATGTGATTGTCAGTTTATAGTAAAATCGAGACACAATGAACTGAATTTCTGTAGTTATTTATTCATGCTAATTTAAATTGGAACCTCTAACTTAGTTTCTGTATATAATGAATAATGGCTTTGTATGGCAAATAACTATTAATCTTCTAATAGGAAATAGGCATTTGTAATTGCTAATGATTTAAGAGAATATGAGAATAATTGATTTATCTGGAAATGTAGCAGCGAAATTTTAATAACAATTTTTCTTTTGATAAAATTTGCTATTAATTAACGCTATATGTGTTTGAGTCAATGGATACTTGAAACCAATAATTTTTGGTGGGTTTATTTCGTTTTGCATTCTAAAAATATTACATAACATTTTAATGCACAGTTCTCTAATTAAAAAATGAAAAAAATATATTTTGCCCGTTTGAAAATATAATATTTTTATAAAAATATTTTAATACATAATAAATACAATCTATTGTTTTATATTTAAAAAATTAAATAGAAAATTTTACAAAGTGAGCAGCTGCTTTTCAGTTGTTTAACAAAAAGGATTTTTGGGCATTAGTTGATTCATTTAAAAGCAAAATAACATTTTTAGAAATGTTAGAGTACGAAAGTACAATAAAGGATGTAATAAAATATTGTCGCTACATACATTCTTTTAATCGTAAATGTAAGCATTAATGTTATTTTTAATAAATATATTTAAAATCATTAAGAAAAGTTCTAAACTCTAAATTTTCCGGATGGGTTATTTAATATTGCTTGCATTAATAGTTGATGTTAATATGAAAAACAGTCTTATTTTATTTAGATAGTTATTGGTGGAATCGTTAGTAAAAAAGTTGAATAATAATTGTGTTTTTACTGATATATTAAATTCCTGAAATACAACTTCATATAAAATATAGGTCAATTTATAAAATAATTAAAATATTGAAACAATATCCCTAAATATTCCATTGTAAGAATTTCACCATCAATAATATTAAACATGTTTGCTAATTTTTAAGAAGCATAATTTAGGAAAAAGAAAATCTGTAAAGAAACATTCATTAATAGGTATTATATAGCTATACTTTTTTGAGTAATATCTTGCAATATTATTTCTTGATTAATTTAAAATTAAATATTGACTAGTCAAATTATTCGAAGGTAAACGTGTCTGATGCTGTCAGCGGCAATGATATTTAACTGTTTTTAAGCCATGCAACCAGTTTTTTGAGTTTTCTATAGAATAAAGTTTCTTAGAAGGAAGCTGTATTCGACGACAAGTTCAGATTATAAGGAACCCTATCTATTAGAATGAAATGATGGGAAATGTTTAATAACGGATAATGAATGTTGAATTTTTTGACAAAGATAGACAAGCAAAGAATACAAAGACATTTGTTGATGAAAGATAGCTATCAATTTTCCGACTTCCTTTTCTTATGATGCATTAAAAAGTCCTTGTAGACGTCTATGGGAAAATATTCAAACATCATTAGTAGTATTAATTTATAATAATTTTTACTTTTGAATCACTTGATTATTAATATTAAAATCATCTTTCAGTACGTTCAATCACATGTGGATGTGTATGGTAGTAAAATTGCTGATGGTCAGACCAGAGAAAGTAGATGTAAGGATACTAATCCTGATAGCTACCTTACTTTTTCAGCGATCGCCACCCGGGTCCGGATAGATGTCTGTTTTTCTTGTAGGAGAACATACGGGCATGAATGGAATGCCTGTATGTCACCTTGGGTATGTTCTGACTATTGTTGGCAACAGACACGATCGGACAACTCTCGCTAGATTTCAAAATGGACACACTCGTATTCAACGCCATGTGATGGGCCATGAAGTTTATCAGCTGTGTCCAAAATGCAATGCAACTCAAGCTGCTTCTGTTCAAATTTTGGCCAGCATCAGTTTAAAGAAAAGCTAGTTACTTTTGAGCCCTGATGCTGTGCTTTAGTTCTTGAACTGGCTCATGGACCTGGATTGATGTTGCTGTCAACTAGGAAAGATAAGCCACATCAACACAATGTTCCTTAAGTGACATCTAACTCATTCTTTCAATTTAATGGAGTAATACTTCAAATAAAATTAGAAGTTTTGAATTCAGTTTATACAGTTCAGTATAAGTTATATAATCAACAAATTACAATTTCCTTTTCATTGAGAGTTAAATCTTCAAACAATCTGCGACGAACAATCTAAAAATTTTGCATGTATTATTAAAATATGTATTATTAAAAATTCCTTGCTGGAATTATGCAAACAATCGGCGTTAATTCTTTGCGCAAACAATTTGGTAAATTTAAGAAATGTGTCAGTGATTTTATCTTTAAAATTTACAGACTGCGAAGTAATTTCCTCAAATTGAATTGATAACAGAATATTGATTAATATAAGCAACATACTTCCTTTCATTGAAAAAATTAAAAAGATAACAAAAAATAATGAACAGCAGTTATTTTAAAATGGTGCTGAAGAAGAAATAATTTAGACGAAACATTTTGAGCAATTAGAAGTGAATAATAAAAGACGAAACTCAACATATTTCTCAAATTTTAATAAAACAAATTCATTTCAAGCTATCCTTTTGGCTTTTGTATACTGAATATAAGTATACTAATTTAGTTATAGTTGAGTTGAACAAATTTAATGAAAGAGATATAGGCTTTTTTGAAATATTAGTACAAACCATGTTTATTATACTGAATTTTGATTTGTAACAATATTCAAAACAATTAATTATTTACTATAAATCAAGAAAAATTATATTTATCTTTCTTTATACTATAAATTTTTCACATTACAAAATATTTCTTTTTATTGTTATTCTTACAATTGAAAGATAGTACTTTAATATCAATTGTCATCTTTACCGTAAGCGGAAAAATGGAAACATTATTAAAAAAGATCGTATTTTGTATGACAAACTTACAGTTTGATTAAAAATTGCCTATGTTTTTTACATTTCAATAAATTATTAGCCATTTTTCTGAACTAGTAGTAGTAGTTTAAAAATAATGATAACAGATTTGTTAATACCTCATTTTGAAAATAATTCGTAAAATTTGAAAACACATCAAATATTGCTCATAAAAAATAAAATAAATAATAAATTATAAATTTGAAAAGAAAATTAAAAATTTTTTTTAATGATTCACATTTTAAATTTCAATCTAAATAATGATATTGGATGCTATTTGTTTTTGCATCTAACTAATAATAAATTATACAGATTCATATAAAAATGAAATTATGTTGCACTTGTGTAAGATTATCAAACGATGACTTCTGTTTGAAACTGTATAAATGACGTTTACCGATTATTTGTAGCTTACAAAAATAACATTTGTTTATTATTTAAGTAAAGGATAAATTCTATAAGCAAAATTTTAAATTGAAACATAGTTCCTTCTTTAGAAAACTAGATAAACATGGACGTTTCAATTTAATTTTAAGTGATTCTGTTTCATGATATGGTTTTCATTTCAACACGGGACGAAAATTCGAAGTGAAGAAAACAGAATAAGAATTCTATTTATATAAATTTTAAAATGACTTCATGTACTGCATTCTTGAAGAGAATAAAATTCCAGAATGGTATACACTAAGATATAACAGAATGTACGATGAAATAATGTCATCATTAATTAATTCAATTAATCACAAACACCATATTTAAATTTTTTTAATGATTGATAATCTTTATTTTCAAGTCAAACACAAATCAACTTACTTATCAAGTTTTTTCCAAGAAGCCATTTTCAATTTAATATTTTTTATAAACTTCATGAACAGATTAGGTATTTTATTTTCATGCATAATGAAAAAAAGAATGGTAAAGTAGTCCTAAAAATGTATTATCCCCACCTGAAAAGGGATAAATGTTATTTAATATTCTCCTTTTATAAACACATGAAGATTTATATAATTTTATTATAGCATATAACAATAACATATGTTATAATTCTTCTTTTCACAATGTTTTCCATTTACATAAGCAATAATTGCTAATTTATTTGATCTAGAATATTTTCTTTTGATAAGGGAACCATATCAATAAAAATATAGGATTTACTGTAAAAATAGATTAAAAAAGTCCAGGATAATTTATGAAGTTACAATAAACAGAGATAAAATAATTTACCGATTATAAGTGATTTTATGAGGGATAAAATAAATGTTTTAATTGATTTCATATATAACCAAATGTTAATTAGATTAGTGTCTACGTATTTAGCCTTTCTACATACACACGATTTATTTATAAAATTAAACAATATTTTTTGATATGGTTCAAATTTTAAGAAATTAAAATGCTTTTTTTTATTAAAAACAACTCTAATATTAGAATTTTATGCCATGAAACAACATTAAGATCAAGAAACAATACAAATAATAAAGATTATCATATTTTATAAATCTTCAATAAATATAGAAAATATGTTTATAAAAGTTAGTTTAGCTAAATACTTCTTGATTAACGCTTATTCAAACATAAATAAGGAATATTCAAAAAAAGTTTTCACTAACTTATCTCCGTATCTTTGCGATTTCATATATTTGTTTTGTAAATATTTATGATCATTATCTTCTATTGGTAAACAAACGACTTCTTGAATAATGGAATGAAATTCCGTATATCTTGTGTTTACAACCTAATGTGCTTAAATGTCATTTTCTTATATTATTATATTGATATGAATTCTTGTCAAGTAAACATTGTTCCTATAACACAATTGTCTTATATTCAGAGCATATTTTGATTTTTAACATACATAAATTGTATTATAAATATGTCTTAATATTTACACAAAACAAATTATTACCTAGAACATATAAAACAAATAAATATTCCTATCAATACCGATTAACGTAAAAGCATAAGCAATTTGTTTACGAACAATTGTTTTCGCAGAAATTCTAATAATAGCTAGAGAAACTTTGTCATTACCAGATGCGTTTGACAACACATTTGACTCAATTACTATAATAGGATTTTGAATTGCAAAAATGGCATTTACCACTTATTTGAAATTATTTATGTCGCAAATTAATGTCATAAAGGACTTCGACTAGAACAGTAATTTATTTTTAGTAATTATGGGAAACACGGGAAATTCATTAAATTTACATTTGATTACAATATTTATCATAATTTCTAGCGTATTAAATATTATAAAAATTTTAATAAGCAAAATATGCACTTAATAAAAATTTCTTTCCTTCAATAATTTCCTACATTTCATTGAGTAAAACACTGAAATTAAAAGTATGATTTTCTAAAAATAAAAATACAAATTAAGTTAATGCTAGAAAGATTAAAAATCGTTTTTCCTTGAATAAAATCCTTAAATGAAAATAGATATATTGGTTCTTTTTTACTGTTATTATTTTTTTATATACTTAGAAAATATATATTATGAGTCATTTTAATATTTTTTAATGAAAACATTTTATATAATTTGAAGAGTAATTAAGTGATGAAACTTTTAAACAATATTTAGTAAACTTTAATTAATCGATATTAGACATCATAAAATTTCATTTAAAACAATTTGAATTTAAATTCTGTCTGTGTGGTAAACTGTACATCGTCTTTAGTAAGAGTTATTCTGTTTTTTTAAAATAAAGAGTTTAGTTTATTTTTATGAAAATTGAAAACAAATTATTTTATAATTGAAATATTCAACTGAATTATGAGTAAATTAAAATTTATATAGAAAGCAATCAATGGTTAACATTTGTATTATGATATAAACGTAAAAATTACGTTATGTTTCATTTTTGTCATTTTTAATATTTTTGTAACTCATTAAAATTTGGAACTTTAATTTAGTAATGCATTCAAACATTTTATAACAATTTTGACGGCTAAAAAAGTTGAAAGGAAATGTTCTTTCGAGCAAGTAACCAGTAAACTAGTTTAATTTATAAGCATGTTACTTAATTGGAGAGTAAATATTTTAAACACACCAATAAAATTTCCATTGTGTTCAAGTTTTGAATCATTATTTAAAAATATTTAATTTTCCAATAAATTTTAACATTTAAATCTGGATGAAATTTTAAAATTTCTCATCTTACAGATGAGGGTTTTGCAATATTAGTGTGAAGTTAATAAAGAAGCTTGTCAATCATTGTTACAGTTTAATTGTGTTTAATATTTATGGTTTTTGTTTGCTTAATATCATAACTATATTAAATATATATTTTTGCCATTCTTCTGATTATATATTATATATATATGTATATATATGTGTGTGTGTGTGTGTGAAGAGAGCAGAGAGAGAACCAATTGAATAATAATTTCATGATTTCAGATTCTTTTAGATTCATTTAAATAAAGTTGTCATAAACAATTATTGTAAACCTTATAATAACCTAACAAATACTTGGAATTTATTTTATCTTTTAAGTGTGTAAAACATTGATTGAGGCCAAACAGCATATTTATTGCATATGGCTATAATGGGTGTTTGCTTTTTCAAAAATACTACAGGACCTCATAAAAATATCGTGTAAATATGGACAATGCCGCCACACTGTGAAGTTATATTTCATAATTTCAAATCACAATAAGTGATTAATTTGACCGATAGTCTTCAATATATTCTTCAAAGTTCTGAATTAAATCAAGACATTTCAGTAAAATATGAAAATTCAACTTGTTGTAACTTTCTGCCTTAAATTGTTGGTTTGACATAATACAAAATTTAGCCTATAATTCGTTTATAACGAAAAATGTTTTTCAAAAAGTATATATGTAAAACATAACAATTATATGTCAATAAAGTTTTCTAATAGAGAAGCTAAGTTATGAATTATAATTTAGAAAAAAGAAAACAAGTGATTTGACTAAAACTACAATAATTATTAAGTTTCTTTTTTTAATTATGAAATATCTTTCCTGATTTTGTAGGTATGGACGTAGTAAAAGAACATTAAAAACGGAACTTTTAAATTTCCCTAAGTAATTAATTTCAAAGCCTAGTGTTAGTGCTTGAACAAATGTTTATTAGTATTAATGTTTATTAGCAGAATGCAATTACGTCTATGAAAAAATTCTCTTTGATAAATTATAACTATAGCAGTAATACACACATATAAACTCTTTAGTTTAACTAGAATGATTTAATCTCTAATATGTCATCTTCTTTATATATTTTAATAATATTTTTGAATGCAAGAATAAATAAGTTTTTGAAATTGGAAAAGAAAATGATATTTACCATGTTTCTACAATAGTTATCAGACAATATACTACCAAAAGTTTCTCTAAGGCAATTTAAAATTCTTTTCTGTAAGACTTATTATAATTAAAGGATCGTATTACTCACATATCGAAAGAGAAAGTACTTAAAAAATCTCAAACTCTCTTCTCGAAAGCTGTGCAGACTAAAGCAGAACAGTAATGACCATTTTTTTTATTCAATAATTACTGGGATCATACCTTGGACTTTCTACTTTAAAGGCCACGAAGTGTTCAGTTTCTTTTGTGCTTGGTCAGATCCACTTTTTTAACTTTACCATTTTTGGAGATCAAATATGAAGTCATTTAATAACTTTTTGCAATTTAATATTACAAATTACTATTATGACCCAAAGATACAAAATTAGAGTTTATTCCATGAAAAATAAAGCTACGAAAAAAATAATCATATCTGAAATTAATGTGACCATTTCAAATGCTGAACACAAATTTTCGTTTGCAAAATACGTAAATAAAAAAAATTTAAAAGAATATTAATATTAATTCTCGTTAAAATTTAATCCCACATTCACATATCTAATGAGCAGCTTGTTCAGGGTAACTTTATAACAATTAGGAAGATTTAGTTTTCTTATTATTCTAGAGAATCATAAAAGATTCCTTAGAAGCGCATCAAATAATGATATTAAGTTGTTAATATTGTTAACTATGGCCATAAATAGTAAGAGTAAAGTAGTTAAAGTAAACCAATTAATATACCATTATCTGTACAATAAGTGAGGAAGCTAGCAGCTATGATTGCTGCAAGAAATTTTTGAATGATATGAAATCCCTGAAAAGTTATGCACCAATACCATGCAGAATCAGAGGAATTTGCTCCACGCAAGAACATCTCTCATAATATATTTTATCTAACATTCAACAAACTATTTTACTGACTATACAGACACACGTGGAAAAACCATATCATGTCTAGAAGCTTGAATAATATTGGGTTATAAACTCACAACTGGCTTAAAGATATCTACATTTTACCCCAAATCACTGAAAGAGCCTGCATTGGAGTGCTAAACAATTAATATCGCCTTTAAATTGATAGCATATAGTGTACAGCGATAAATTACGTTTCAACCTTGGATGAGTTGACTATCCCATTCAGACGTTAAGTTGTAGAAATCAGCACTCACAATGATTCTTTCTTTACTGAGGTAAAAAGCTATTCATCTATTGTGTTTTTGTGGGTAACTATACATTGAGGTTTATAATATAGATATCTTTAGGAGAATGTCAAATCTATTTATCTTGCATACAACTCTACAAAGTTGTCTTAGAGCTGGAGATATAGCCCATCATGTCATTATATTTCAGGATATGTTTTCGATTAATAGTGTCTGGCCCAAAATGGCACATATGCCATATAATCCAGGATGCCAAATTCTGAATTCTTTTGGCGATGAAGAAATGTTTCCAAGATGACGTATTGTGACGGGCTTGATGTTGCATATACAGGGTTGCCAAAATAGAATTTTGTAGATAATTTTAGATGTATCCAAATCTATAACGTAATAAAAACCAGGTGGCCAGATACATAAGAAAATCCGCCAAAAGTAATCAAACTCAGAAATTGGCATCCTGAATTATACGGTATCTGTGCCAATGGCTTGTATATCTTTGAATTTCCTTTATGTGATCAATAATCTTCCATGACTAACCAATATACTAAACTTTTGACGAATAAGAAATGCTTCAGAATTGATAGGTCACGAAAGCCGCAGTAGCCTTGTTAGTTAAGGTATTGTTCTAATATTGAAAGATAGTTATTTCGAATCTTCGCTTAACCGAAGATCCGTCGTGTTCAGTAAAATTAACTAGGGCACGTTAAATATGTCCCCTAAGTAAAATGATACACTGGGTGACCAGTCAAGTATTGGGAGACATGTTTAGTACTTGCATCGAAATTACAAATAATTTCTCTTGGCTACTTCTATTTAATTGGTGTAGCCCAACTCTGGGGATGGCTACAAGAAAGCATGATGGTATAACAACATGATAGGTCACCAGATTTAGATAGACATTTCAAAATGACAAAAATCTGGAACAAAACGATGAATACCTGGCAGAATGTATTGAGAATGTCATAATGGTTATTTTCTTTCCCTATCGATTTGCAACGAAGCATGTATGTTATAAAGATCAATTCCTTCAATTATTCATTTTAAGATTCATGGTAAAACGATTGATCACTAATGATCCATATCATTTAAAATCTTATCATTGCATTATCTGTACATGCGTGATTGCATATTTAATTTCTTAAACAATAAATATTTTTTCAAAAATCGTTATTTTTTTTCTAAAAGTGTAATATTTATTTTGTTTGTTCAGCTGAATTTTAACAATTTATAAAGCATGCATATTAAATAAAAATGCATCATATTTGAAAATTATCTATTTCAACAAGATTGGATAATTGTCTGTGTCAAATTCTCAAGAATGAGAAACCTGCAACAATATAGGAAATTAATGGATTGTATATTATGCCGAACACCTTTTATGTCCTATAATTTCATAATAAAAATACCATAAGTGTAGCAACATATACGTATTGCTGATGCCAAAAATCTCAAACTTATAGTGACGACTATAAGGATTTATAGTTGTCAAATTAGTACAATTTAAGAAGAAATTTAAAACAGTACAAATTTTCAAAAAAATTCTGCTGGTAAGAAAAAGCATCATTGTAGCTTCAAATAATTTTCTGGTTTAATAATTATTACTCCATACTGAGAGGTCGGGCTGATATCTAAATGGTTAGCGCTCTTGCTTTTGGTTCAATAATTAGTGAGTTCAAATCCCACATGGTTTTTGGATATTTGCAGTGATTTGGAGTCCACTTCAAATCGTTGGTCTCAGTTTAATTAGCCCTCATGTGGACAAATAACCGTTGAGCGACAAACCAAACTTCTACTGAGTCGACGGAAAACATGCTCTTAAATATCAATAGCAGATCAAAAATTAATCATTGTTATTTGACAGCTATTTGCTCTCTCTATTACAAAAATATATAATTAAGTATTCATTGAAGCTTCATTAGGGAAAACATCAGCTTCACTGATATATTCTGAATGCCTGTCAACAGATTTAGAGTGAAAAGATATAAGTTCGGATGTGGACCTCGCAAGTTAATCCATGTTCAAAATTATACTTCGGTTGAAATTACTTTTGTATATCTTCAGTAAGTAAAACCATTGGAAACGTATTGCAATTACCTATTTTAAACATAACAAATAAGATTTGCTAATGATATCTCACTGGGAATGTTTTTAATAACTATATTAAAGTATTAAATCATCAGGAGTGAAGAGATAAGTTGGATTTTACTTGCATTGTTCATAAATCCATTTCGTTTACAATTTGTTAAAGTTAATAAGAAAAAGTATTAACATTTATTAATCACGGGCTCAGTGTGTCCTTTATTTTATTTATAAAATTTTTTTATAAGAAACATATTTCTTTTTTTTTGACAAAGAAGACTAGTGTATGAAAATGTGTGAAAAAATGAAGAATTTATTTACTAAACCTGAAAAGTAAGTTTACTCTTTCCATCAATTTTACTTTCAGGATTTATATCATTTTATATTAAACTGGATATTTGCAGAAAATTGTTTTAGGAATAATAAAACATTCTGGTATTAGAAACGATTTTACCGTTATTTTATTTCATGGAATTGTAAAAAATATTTCTTTTTTATACCAAATACTCAACGCAATAAATCATGTCTGTTAGTTTTAAATAACAAAGTCCTTATGAAGTTCAAATGTATGAAATCTATTGAGTTTTATTTTTTTTAATTAAACGTACATCTTAGATTTTCCCACGAATTCATTAAAAATGTGAACAATATAGAAGGAAACTTTCACTTATTAGTAATTCTTAAGCAATCAATATCAAAATAGTTAAAGTTTAATGAAAACAATTCAGTTTATGAAGTTTCCATTTTAAAAATTAATGCTGGATATTAGTTTTACTATTCTTTGAAATTTATAAGCTGTATATATCTGTAAGAAAATTATATTTGATTGTAAATTTTATTATATTAACATTAGGAAATGTGCAGATTTAAAGCATAAATTTTCATGCTAATTTTTTTTTATCAACATTTTGTATAGAAAATTAATATTATTGATTATTTAAAAACATAAATCTAACCGATTCATATTGACAGTTATTAAGTAAACTATTGCTTAGGACATAAAATGTAATTTATTGAGAGCAAACAATATTTAATTATTTTGCTTAGGAACTGTTCTAATTAACAAAATATGATTTTATTACAGATACTGTTTTGTAAAAATTTTAAAGATAATAGAAAATTTAAAATACTTTGATTTGAAAAATTATTTTAAAATTTTCTGAATGGATATTTTAATCTACAGCACACTGTTATAAAGCAGAAATTTTTAAGTATTTCATTCACATAAAGTAAACAATGTGTCTAATAATGAATCTAATATAATGCTAATATTCAATAAATTCCCTTTCTATATTTCATCATCAACATTTTTAACTATTATAAGATAAAATAAATTTAGACACTACTTAAAAAAACGTAACTTTATTTTATTCTCAATGCTTGTAATATAAAAATAAGAATTCTTTTTACAGTAAAAATAATCGAGATTAAAGTTGTCTGCAATGCAAAATATGACAAAGTATAAGCTAAATATTTATTTAATTTTATAATACAGATTCCGCAATAATAGCCAAGCTGGTAGCTTAATAATTAGTGCTGTATCTTATGATTCAACAGTTTGCGAATTCGAAACCCACCTTGGGATGCGTTTTTTTTAAATTTGAATTCATTTTAAATTGCAAGTCCACATCTAATTAGCACCCGTGTGCATAAAGATGATAGTTGAGCGACAAACCAAACTGCTACTGTAATGAAATATTCTCTTAAAGCAATAATCTAAGAATTCCTTAATTTTTTTAAGTTACTACACATTTTGAAAAATTATCTTGAATTTCATCATTAAGCTGTGGGTTGTTCGTTCAAAAATGTGAATAAGATTGATTTAAGTAATTTGTTTCGTAAAATTTAAGCTTTCTTAATTTACTTTTTTAAAGCTTAGAATGTCTACTTTTAAATATGCATCTTTGCTAGTTCTTGATTAAAATTTAATGAAAATTTGAAATTTGTAAACGCTTGTTAATTCTATTAAGTTACTTGGTAATTATTCTGATCATATAATGAATTAACACACTTATAAATTAACTGTAATTTCCGATTTTAAATTTATATTTGGTAAATTTACGCATTGTATCTTTTTTTAATAAGTTAAAGAACAAATTTGTAAAAAGAATATTTTCTTTCAAATTTAAAAAGTAAAATTGGCAGATGAATGTTTATAGTATTTTAGTCTTTATCTCAACAAATCATTGGTTTCATTTCCTTCTCAACGTGGGAAATTATAGTGGTTCAGAATCTAGTTAAAACAAAATTTCTGTTAAATTAGTTATTTTGTGATAAGCTGAGCTAGTAACTGAATAGCTAGTGATTTGCTTCGATTCAATAGCCAGTGTAATGAAATTCCAACTTAAAATTTGATATTTGTAGTGGTTTCAAAGCCACAGTAATCTAAAGTTATCAGTCTAATTAGTCATGTTAGAAGAAAAGATAACGTGATATCAAAGACTAAAGCCAATCAATCCAAGCCAAACTGAGATCTGAAGCATGCAAAATCGATGTTAAGAATATAATTTGTTGCGAATAATGAATCAAATAATGGCAGCAAAATCTTTGTTTAAATTGTTTTTTTGTGAGAATGTAATTCACTTTTAATGATTGAATTTGCTTGAAAATTCTTCAATAATCAGTTAATATAAGAAGGTCCTCCAAAAAGGGACAGGTTTGTTATAAAAAATGATTTTGTCACTTGTACTTTGTCAATTTAAAACCTCTTCAGGCTTCAAGCAATTATGGTCTAGAAAAATTATTGCAAGACTAAAAGAAACCGAATGAAAAACCTTCCAAAAGTTTTCTTTGTGAATTAAGATAATCATGATATTGTTATTATAATTCAAGGTCATCTATATCAATTTAAAATTGCTTTGATATTCCAAACCTTGATTCTATAAGTATCCATTAATTAATATCATGAAGTGTGAAGAAACGTAGAAAACCCTAGGGTACATAGTCTACTGAAGAACCTATCATAACATTCTGAAACTTTTGACTGAAAAAATGAAATGCTTAGCTGTAGAAAATAATTATATATACGTAATTATATAATAATTATATAATACAATCATGTTTTTAAGGAATTGTTTTTTCTTGTTAATATTGTTTTTCTATATCTATATATATATATATATATAATAAATTTTTACTTTCAAAGTAACTATAATGGATTAAGTATACAGGTATTGTATTTTTTTTAATGAATTGTGCTGTAATATTTATAATTTTTCATTTCAATTATTGTGTTACTTTAATTTTCTTACTTTTAGACTAATATTTCTACTGATTAACGATTTCTTTAGTGTGCATACTCTTAGCTTCATGTAAAATTAAAATTAATATTTTTTGGATTGATCTTAAAATAACAATTGAAATATTTATAAATATATTGAAACAATGTTAATTAAATATTTGAAATATTAATAATCTACTGTAGCTATTCACTCTGAATAGTAATTATTACTACTTAGAATATCATTTTTTTAAATGCTGCTTACTGTGAATAGATTTCATTTACTTTTCTATTGAAGTTTCAGCAAGATAAATAATGATCAATGTTTATATATTGAAAATGTAAAATTCATGTGAAATATTTAGTGTCTTAATATTTTTAAAGTTATAGCAAATCATAATAATTAAGACATTATAATAAGTTATTTAAAAATATAAAGCTGTTTCTGCATAATTAAAAAAATCATTAATTTACTTCAAGAAAAAGTTTCAGCACTTAAAGAAAATATATTTTTCCACATTGCATTTGTATGTTGCGTATAGTTTGTGGACAAAGCAGAACTTTATTTCAAGTGCAAAACAATTTTGAAATTTTTTAGTTTGCAGTTTCAAATAATCCCACTAAAATCCATTATAAATTGATTGGTAATGAGGAATTTTACTATACAGTAGTTCCTTTTTTTATCCACTGCAAATTTAATCGAACTGTGATATTGATATCAAACAGTTAAAATGACTATTGATCAACAAACGTACCAATATATAAATGCAATCTCAATAGATTTTGTTCTGGTCTTTAATTGACATTTTTGTTTAAGCTTTATTCTCAGTTGTTATTCACGGTTAAAAATCAATTTTAAACCTTAGGTTCCAATAGAACTATTTCTTGTGGATAAAATGGAATTGTAAATTGACAAACAAATCGAGTACTTCCAGAAATTGCAAAATGTTTAACTTCTATTATGAATATCAAAATTGTTTGACACAAACTTTTATATAATCAATGAATTCACATCAATTATAAGTATTTGAGAAAACTTTCCAGGACAATTTTTAGTAAAAATATATAGGTGTTTATTATTTTATATTTATTTACGAAATAAAAAAAAATTACAATTGTCAAGTTGGCAGCCGATTGTTTAACTCATTTTGTCCAAAAATTCATTGGCAGAATCATACTTGGGTAATGGGTATTTGCATTGATTTGGAACCCACTTTAAAACTTAGATCTCTATCTAATAAGTCCTCGTGTACTGAAAAGTCTTTGAGACAAACCAAACACTGCTTTAATTTTGCTTTCGTTGAAATTATCTATACATTAAAACATTAAAAGAAAAAGTAAAAAAAAAATTGTTATTATTACAACATACACTACATATTTGCCTTTTTAATTTTATTCATATCGTGTATGATGGTATTTTTAAAAACAACCATTAGTATTTTACAGGATTAGCTGATGTGTGAGTTATGTGGGAATTAAATGGTTATATATACATTAATATTGAAAAAAGTTAATGAATTAAAAAGACTTACCTATATTAAAAGTAACCACTACTTTTTATTCCTATATTTATATGAATTTTATTTTACACATGGATTGCTGTTGTGTTAAAAACCTGTGTTTTAATTGGAATTCTTCTAATCTTGTTTATAAATATTTCTATGTGGTCTTGAAAATTTCATTTTTATTATTAAAGGAAATATGTACTTCAAGTTTCAGACTCTCTCTTTATTACTAATAAATGATATATTACCCGTCAGAAATCCAATTGGCGCAGCTTGTCCTTATCTAGACCTTGCGCCAGAAAAACCAACCAATCAGAAATCCAATATTGTCTTTTCAACAAATAGTTCTAAATTTGTAAATTTTTAAGTGTTATGATATACATATTAAGCATATATTTAAAAAATGTTTTGTATTTTATAATCATCTTAAATAATTTCGTGCATGGTAAATATTAAATGGGAAAATATGCTTGGTGTTTTTATTAGCATTAAAAATAATTATTCACAAGCCTTTAGGTAGTGTAATATAAATTCATTTTATCACCGTTGATATATTACATGTTTTAAAATAAATTTTTCAACTTTCTAAAACAATTTTATTGAAGATTAAAAAAATTGTAATTTAGCTCGAGCAATTCTTTTAAATTTACTGAAAAAAATTCATATTCATTGTATAGATATTTTAAAAGCAATCACAAGGCTCAAAATGAAAGCAAAAAGCATTCTCTGTGGTATACCTTTTTAATCATTCTTCTTCATCACATTCAACAATTTAATTCATTGCAGAACCAATTTAGTCGACACAAAACTATTCACCGTGAAAATCTCTTATTTCAACCGAAACTGCAAATTAAAATCTTTGGAATAAAAATGTCTCGTGTTCGATACATTAAGCTAATGCCGAGAGCTGGTTTAGATTGTATAGTTTTAAGAATGTCGGTGAAGATACCTGGGGGAAGGGGAAAGATAATTATTGTACGACGAAAGATATTTATTTCCCAGAAGGCTCTGAATTCCAGAATTCTAAGTTTATGATTTTAATTAAGATTTACTGGTCTTCGGGAATTGCTAAAAAATTCAAATCTAAGAATTTTAAATACTTCTAAAGCCCTGAATTAATGAATATATGTATACAATACACATTTCCAATCATCTCATGAGATTCAATTTACTGCATTTCATTGATTTTTTTTTAATACATTTTAAGAAAACATACTATATTCCTACATCAAAAATTTCAATTTATATATATGAAATCTTCATTTATTGTCTCCGCCAAATTTTTGTCCACATTTGAATTAAATACCACTGTACTGAAAAGAGTAGTGTCAAATTGGCAGCTAAATGGTTAGCAATTTGGCTTTCAGTTCAACAGTTCACTATTTGATTACCAAGTCAGGAGTTGATATTTGTTGTGGTTTGAAGATTATTTTAAACTATAGGTTTCCTTTTTCATTTAGCCTTCTCGTGCTAAATCTGACCAGAATATCAATCTAACAAATCAAGCCAACTGTGAATGGAATAAGATTAGTCTATATTTTGAGTGAGCATCTTGATTGGAAAGTTTATAATTCAGAAAACATTTCTGATTTAAACTAACCAAAAAATTCTAATACTCCATAGTTAATTTAAGCGATATAGTATCGATCAAATATTCTTCTCAACCTAAAGTTAAAGCTGTCCATTTTTGTCCCCCTTTTAATTAGGTCGCTTACTTAATCACTAGAAAGTAGAAAAATTGTAGACACAAAATATTTCTTTCTTTCTTAGACATAGATGATTATTTCAACCAATTGACGATACTTGCTATTTGGTTCAATTATTGAAAAAATATTAGTGAAAAATGTACGTTTTTCCTAACATTCCATTTACAATGCAACGTTGATAAAAAATACATTGGACATTAGAAACAAAATCCCCAAATTAAATTTTTGACAGTTTCTTATTTAAAGAAATATTTTCCAGCATTTTCAACCAAGTTCTGTTTGTAACTGGACTATGTGTCAGATTTTATTCCATTGTGCAAAAATTTTTAACAAGGTTTAAGCAGTAAACATCCTTAAAAAAAAGTTACTTTTTGGAAATGTATTTTCCCCCGAAAGCTAGGAACATGTTTTTCATTGGAGCTTACGTTATTTATTTTCAAATTACTCAAAATAGATTTGTTTTTAATTACGTATGAAAAATTGTATCTTAATTTTTATCTGAAACAAAAACATGATTTTTATATTTTTTTATTTAGTTTAAAAGTTAAATATTTCAGAAATAAAATTCATGTATCAGAGGAAAGTATTTATGACGAATTACACATGTCTTGTTGAGCTCATACAAACGAATAGTTGATGTTATGCCATTCTGTTTTTAAGTTTATTGATTAGAATCTTTCCTCAGTCGTGATTTCTCATAAATTTGTGAAGTACAGGTGTATGAATATGAATTTGACTCTTAAGTGAAGAAAGAAAGATATCACCCTAAAATACCAAGTAACTACGAATTTGTTTTCACTAAAAGAAAATTTTTATTAAAAAATAGCTTCTTATATCATTTAATGGAATCTATTTCAGTTTATCTTTTATTTTCATTTTAAATTATTCCAATTTTTGCAAGATCATTATTAGTAACGCGAAAACAAGCTTAGCTTCTGTATTCAATTTTAGACAATATATTTTAGTATTTATAATGATGCTGGGAAGAAAATTATTAATTATGTATTATTTACTTGCGTTTTTAATATTACTTGAAACTTTAAAGTAAATTTGCTGTTCTTATTATGATGCATGAATTTTAATTTAAAAGTATTATATACTAGCTTTGATTTTATAGAATTTATAAATTTTAATTTGGTTAATTTATAAAATTTAATTTTGTACTGTATTTATTAAATAAAACTTATTATACAGTAACTATAATTTCGGTTTTCAGTAGCAAAAGTTAGAAAAAGTTATTTAATCAGATGTAGTTAATATTTATTTGAAATAAAATATTTTGAAATTTAAATTAAATAAATAATAAATTAAATTAAAATTTAAAGTAAATAAAAAATAAGCTAACAAAAATATGCAACAGTAGTAAAATCTTCGAAAAATATCTAAAAATGTATATAAATTTACAAAGAAAGTGTAGAAATTTAAATGGTTTTGAAATATTTATCTTTTTTAGACTCAAAATGTTTACTGCTATTGTAAAGTTTGGATCGTTTTTAAATATATTTTAACTATTTTCAAGCGAAGTTGAAGCTACCGTTGAGTAAACGAAACATAATTGTCACAGAAATTTCATTCTTTAGATTTTAACGAACCTAATTACTAACATTTTAAAAATGAGAAGGTAATGTTTTAAGAAAGACAAGTTAGTTTTTTTAAAAATTTTACATAAATACGATACGTATATCAATTTATAAATACATTTTCAGACTTTTAAATTAACAGTTGCTTATAATAGCTTTCGTTCGCGTGTTAGTAGAATTTATAATTAAATTTTCATTAGATTGTATTGTTTTATAACAATATCTATTAGAAAGATGAAATACAATAAGATTTTGAGAAAAATGTCTGAAAATTGCTGTTAATTTACAGAGAATAATAAGATATTGAAAGTTTATAAATGTTAGAGGTAGTAATATAATTTAAAATACTTTTTTGAATGATGATTTTATGACTTTGTTTATGTGATACATATGAAAATATGAGAATTTATGTTGGAAATTAAAGTGCAAAGTAATAAATTTTACTTTAATTATTTCAGTGCTTTGATTTGCTTTAATTTAAAAATTAGCTTAAAATGGGGATTTAAATTGGAGTTAATTTTGTAGAAACTAATGCAATTTTTCTTAAAACACTAATCCAAGGAAATAACTAATTACTAATAGAAACTGAATTTTCAGCTGTGTGATTATAATAGATTAAAATGGTTTTCAAGTGAATTGTAATTGAAACAAAACATCTCATGAATAGTACATAATTTCCGTACAGAATCAACTACAAGGTAAGTTAAATCTTGAAAACAATCTAAATTTCAAGATTTTACTAAGTTTTAAATACTGTATAATAGGATTATGAAAATCTTTCATTTCATTACACCTTACATAAAATTAGACTTTTTAAAAACTAGTTATTTAATAAAATTTTGAATGAGTGTTTCAACGATAGAATTTAAGTTTATTATTGTAGAAATTATGCAAATAGAATTCCCTTAATTTAATCCATTATCAAATTGCATGATTTGATACAGAATAGCTCCTTAGATTTAGTTCATTTCATAAATTTGATTTCTATCTTTGTCGCAGATTTTTGAGTGAATCAGAATGCATTGTTATGATTTAGTTTCTGTAAGTAAAAGTGGCAACACAATAATTAATTAATGATATTGTTAATGAGTTTTTTAAGCAAATAAATTAAAAAATATGATCTGCTACTGTAATGTATCTATTTCTAAATTGTAAATTTTCTTTATATATACATTGCCCGTAATTGAAAATGTAACTTAGAGAAGGGATTGCTAGAAAAGGATGAAACTCGGCAAACAAAGACAACAACGAGCAATAATTGATCTGCATTTTGAAATGATATGCGTAATAGACCGAGAACAGGGTTAGGTTAGTAGGTTAACACAGCGAAGTGGCATAGCCACGGACTTTAACAGCTGGTTATGGGGTTATGCCCCATCATCTCCGGGAGCCATCCGCAACAGTTACAGGGGCCCACTTACGTCCCCGCCTGGAGTTTATTAAAAATTACATTCAGATTGGTGGGGCTTGTAAGCCTGCAGACAATTCAGTGCAGTAGTTGTCTGCATCACAATTTAGTTACATGATTGTCGTATGTTTTACAATAATTACAAACTAAATATTATAAATTTTTGTGAACGTATAAAAGAATATTAAGATAAAGTTCAAGTAATTACAGGAAAAGTAAATAAAAGTTTTGTCAGTATGTTGTAGAATCATGGTGGACGGCGAAACATAAAGCTGCAAATCAAATCTTACGGTCAATGACAGTATGTGTGCGGATAATGTCTTAAGGAATATCTCTCCATGTCAACTACTTACTAAAGTACGTCTTCTAAATTAGGGGGTGTAAAGGTCTGCAAATACCATCCAATTGTATCCCAAACAATTGGATGGTATTTGCATCCAATTGTTTGGGCACTCCTTGCAGGGCATGTTGGCAGATGCGAGCAATATGCAATTGGGTATTACTCTAGTGATAAAGGAAACTGATCACACCCTGAAGGTAGGAGTCACTAGCCAAAACATATCTTCCACGTATCATTAAGCTGTTAGGACAGGAATACGCAAAGCTGGCAGCCGAATTGTTAGCGCTCTTGCCTTCTGTTCAACAGTTCGTGGGTTCGAATCCCACCTTGGGCATGAATGTTTGTAGTGTATCGAAATCGCCTTGAAACCGTAGGTCCCGATCTAATTTGCATTCGTGTGCAGAAAATGACCGTCGAGCGACAAATAAACCAAACCAAACCAAACATAGGCCAGGAATACGAAATAGAGATGAATTAGAATCGTACTCAATGGTGCCCTAAAACATGTCGATTGCTGATGTCACTCTAGTTGTACCGATACCACGCAAATGTTCTTTTGTTCCTAGTTCCAGAAAGAGAGAAATATTAAATTTATAATTCCCCAAATATGTCTTCTAATAACTTTGTGTAATATATATGTATATATAAGCCCCTAATTTTAAATAAGGTGTTTAAATGAATGTTGATATCGCTGTCTCTTTCACTAAATTTTAAGATTTAACGAATTATTCTTACATTATATATTGAATGAAATAATTTTTCTTTTCACAGATATTCATAACGAGTAATATTTAATAGCTGAAAATATTTTTAATTTCTCTCAAAATTGTGATTTAATATTTAATGCAGTCATTAATAAATTATAAGTCTTGTATTACTCATAATATATTATTAACATTTTTATATGATTCATCAAAGTAAAATATTATTTTGGATACTCGTGCACATATCCGTTTATGAAATTAGAAGATATTAAGATTAATAGAAAACAGCAAGAAGGAGTGTTTTTAATTTTAGATACCTGCAAATATACGAATTCTTATGGTCACGAGCGATGACGACGACATACGAATTCTTATGGTCACGTGATATTTGACGACAGTTGTACAAATAATGCTAATGACATCTTTGAGATTAAAAATATTGATACAATTTCTCTAAAAAGGAACACAAAACTTAAACTGTGGTTAAATAAGATCACTATATTCTCTAGTAGCTATAAAGCTCAATTTTCTTACGTAAATTTATTTTTATTACGGAAAGGCAACAAAAACGCATCGCATGTAAGCATTGAAACTCCACCATACTTAACAAAATGACACAGCTTTTTGTTAAATGTTTTGTTTTACTGATTTTCACAACTAGTTTCTACCAAGGATATATTTTCTTTCATTATCAGAAATATATTTTCGAAACCATGTTATTTACTTGGTTTAGAGTGCATTACGTAGATTTTTCCTAATTATTTCAGGTTATGATATAAATTGTGAGACAGGTTATGATATAAATTTTTTTCTATCAGTGCATTACGTAGATTTTTCCTAATTATTTCAGGTTTTGATATAAATTGTGAGACACGTCTTATAATAGATTGGTTGAATGATTTCCTAACTGTGATTTTCGCAATTAGGGATTTCTCAACTCTTTAATATTATAATCTCAAAATTTTCTTAATTTTTAAATTGTAGAATTTTTTTAAAATTTTAGCATAGTTAACTGTTAAAAATTTTTTTTCTATCAGATATTTCTAAGCAACTTTCTTTTACAATAATCATTTTACACAGAATTCTTTTAAATATTATATAATTATTTTAACATACACACTGTGGTTTTCATGGATTAGCATATTTTATAATTATATTTTGCCCTTTAACAAAGATATTTTGTAAATATTAAAAATGATTGAATCTAATAGTTAATGTTTACTTTTCCTTTAATAAATTAAAGGTTTGATATTTCATAATGAGTTTTGTCTCTTTGTGAAATTTGTGAATTTTTTAGTTCAACTATAAATGTAAGTAATTTTAAATAATCAGAAATATTAAAGCAATACTAAGCATTTAGAAATTATTTAGATTCTTTTTACTACTTTACTTAAGTATGAAATTAAACATCAATGTTGACAAACACGTCATAAAGATTCGATTAAAATTGCTTATAATGCTTTAAAAATAGTTTAAATTAACTTACTTTTATGTAGTTATTTATAAAAATAATAAATTATGCCGAATAATATTTTTGATAGGATAAAAAAAATTAAAAAAAAATTCTATCATCGTCATTAAGAGAAGATATAAAAATGAATGTCGGGACGCCAATTTTTATTAATCCCTGTCATCATTTCACTGCAGCTGACACGCAATCATTAAGCTTCTCTGAGTCTCGTAAATAAAATAATGTTTTCGCTAAGTTCTGTATCCCATATGATAAACAGCTGTAATGCATCAGGAAAAAGTGGCCCAAACCTTCTATTTACTCCGGGATTTTTTTACCCTCTTTTCTCCATAGCACAGGAAGGAAACTATAAGTCCTGAGCAATTTATCTTCAATTCCGCCGGAAACTTCAAGGAGTTTACCGCCAATAATTTGCGACCTGCCACTCGATAATCATAGGTGATCGATGAATAGCACGGGGAAAATCTACAACATCAGATTTAAAAATCTAAGTCTTCCTCGAGGGAGAAATTTCCCTTAAGGAGAATTTATTTTCAAAGTGATTCTCGTTTATATTTGTTGGAATTCAAATAATGCGCTTATTCTCATCTCCTTACTCAATATACAGGGAAGTAGTTAAAAGAAATTGTATGTTTAATATACACTTATGAGGGGGAAAGGAAAATGAAATAAAACTAAGGAATATTTCGTTAAGAATAAAGGCAGGTAAAAATAAATATAATATAGTGTACGAGAAAAATGATTTAGAATACAATTTTATTTTAAAAGTAACCTTTTACAGATTACATAATTTATCAATCCTTGTTAACTAGAATTACTACAAAAAATTATTTTGTGATTAAAAATTAAAGCTGTATGACTTTTATATTTGTAGTTTATGGGTAATCAAAATTTATTTAAAATAATTTATTTACTTTAAAGTCTAGTATAGTTACAATATACAAAATGTCAAGTTATGACACCACGTGGAAAGTTTTCAAGAATTCTGCCAGAATCCTTGAATGTTGATATCGATATAAATAAAGGACTGATGTTTAAAGATTAAAAAGAAATATCTTTCTCGAAATCTTGCTGTCGGAGTCACATTATTCTAGTTCCACTTTAAATCAAAATGCAATATGACATTTTATAATTATAATAATTTTTTCTGGTCATTCTTCAGCATACAGTTCCAAACATTCTTCTACCCACTAGAAACAGAGAATTTTAGATTAGATGTGTATTGTATTTTAGTCAAATCATTTTCAACAATGTTGGAAAATGGTATGTATGAAATTGGCTACAAAATATTCGAGTCACATATACTAAATCTATATGATGAGCTGATTGGCTAGTGCTCTTTCATTTTTTTAACAATTTATGGGTACCACATCTGAGTTAAGAGTAAAAGTTTGCAATGTTTGGTTTGATAATTTTAAACTGTAAGTCTTAGTCTAATTCTAATGTTAAAGAAGTAACCATGCAGCAATGACACACAAAAGAGAAGACTGAATTATTGTACCACTTGAATCGGCCTTTGGTAAAAATATTTTTAAAAATAAGTGTTGCTGATTCACAATTATCTAATAAAAGTGGCAAATTATATTTTAATGTGTAAAATAGTAAATATATAGAAAAGAATTTCGTGAATTAGAACAAGGCAGATTTCAGAAACTCAACGGAATAGTTTATTATCTTAGTGTTTTATTAAACTGCGATTTATTGTCTAATCATGCCTGAGAGTTTATCATTTGAGGAATTTGAAATTTAGAAAGGTGAGGGATTATTATTCCTTGAACGATAACGAAAGTGTTATTACAAAATAACAGAAACATAAATATTTTATTAAATGGATCAAACTAAAAAGGCTTGAACTTGTAACATCATTACGCATGATTGTCTAATAAAAATAACAATAGAATAACAAATAGAAGTTCTCTCCTCCATGCTAATGGGTATTTCCTCCCCTTACTGCAGTCCTTGCATCAAAGTGTCTCAATATTCAGTATCAGACTGTCCTTAACATTTCAAGAGATAAGATTGCCAATTCTTCAATTTGCAACTGTCTCGATAGTTGCATGTTCCTCGGAGAATATAATAGTTGCAAAACGTCTTCCTATTACATGCCACACATATAATGGTATATAAACCATGGTAATATGCTAGTCAGTCCAGTTGAGCGATATTTTTTCGTTCTTGTAGGTACTGAACAGAAGTCGAGTGTGGTTATGCTTTTTTATACATAAATATAAAATCCATTTCAATGGTATCTTGCAACAGACTCACGTGGGGAAAAATTACTTCCTTATATTAGCTATCTCACATTACAGAACCTCGCTCAAAAATATGGAGGTCTGTTCATTCATTCTGAATAATGCTTTTCCAGAATTTTTGACAGCAACAGTCATACGCAATGGACTCCTTCCATGACGTTACTTGGTTGAAACTGTGTCCCGCCGGGGATTGAACTTGGACGGCTTGGATGAAAGTGTGTCCAAACCAACTGATCTTAGAATCTCTTGTGGCACTAAAACGATTCTTTTAATTCGTAAAAAGAAAACGATTTTATCGAAGTATTCAGCTCATGTGCTAGTTTCAAATTTGTAAATGTGGCATCAATGGTTAAATTTCAAAGAGATGCAGCGTATATTTAATATTTATTAGTTTCCCTAGGAATTTTCCTAAGAGACTCTTGTAAGACTCTTGGTTTATTAGTTTGGAGAAAACATGGTTATAATATTTGTTGCTTTTTATGATAAATGTTAGAAAATATTTACCATGATATGAAAATCTATTGAGTGGTGTGGAGTAGCTAAGAAGCAAAAATATGAATTGCTGCTAAGATTTCAGTAATCGACCAGTTTAAAAATATGAAATCGTTGCTGCTTGTTATATGAATAGACATTTCATTAAAATTTTAACTTAAAGGTTCTTTAAACTTTGATTATTTTTAACATTTATAACATGGAATTTGAAATTTAATAAATGTCTAATGCTACGGTAATAAAAATATACTAAGGAAAGTTATTCAGTTGCACATTGCGAAAAAATACTTCTGAATTATTTTACTTTCCTAATCTCCTTTTTTAAGCCATATTTCTAACCTTGTTTACAAAATAATATTTAAAAAATTAAATATGTTTTAAATACAAAAGAAAATGGATTTTTGTTGAAGATTTTATTTTCAAGTAAAATGAATGAATTCATGGTTAAATCATAGCAGTCACTTACATAGTACGTTTCATAGTACGCTCTGTTTGTCTATGATAGAAATGCAGAGCTGGCAGCTGAATGGTTAGCACTCTTGTCTTATTTCCATCAGTTCGTGGGTTTGAATCTCACCTTGGGCATGGATGTTTGTAGAGTTTCGGAACCCACTTTAAACCGTAGGTCCAGTCTAATTAGCCCTCGTAGGCAAAATAATGACCGTTGAGTGACAAACAAACCAAACCAACCATTAATTGAACTAAAAGATTTTAAGCTGAGTAAAGCCTTTTCACATTTCAATCCTTTTACACTATTTCTAAGTAAGCATTTCATTACAACTATTAATGACTGTAAGATAAGGGCTTATATATATTTGAAATATCCGACTAAATTTCATGTTTAGGCTTGATCTAATTAGCCCTCGTGAGAAAAATATGACCGTTGAGAGACAAACCAACCAAACTTCATGTTTAGGCCAAACAGTCTACTCTTTTTAAAAATCAAAATAATTAATGGAATTTTGTGCTTATATAAATTTTGTGTACAAAAGAAAAAGTAATTGTTGATTATTTTGTCAATTGTGACTCAATTTTAACAAGGAATATGAGAATTTTCTTTTAAGATTTTCAGTGATAATCTTGTGTAAGTCTAAATTTGAGTAAATTTACATATTTAAAATAATTGCAATATGGACGATTTTATTTACTCTAATATGTGTCATCCTGTTTTGCAACACATGTAAAGTATATTTTCTGTGCATCATATTTAAGTTTTGTTTGTGCGTTAAATGACAATTTTGTTATTTTTACTTTGCATATTTAAGTCTATATAAAATTTTACAAATTTATTTCACGTGATAAATTGTTCTTTTAGATAGTTTTTATAACATTTAGATTAGTATTAATATTTCAAGCAATATCAAATTAAATTATCTCTTTTAATTAAGAGAATAAATTACTTATATTTTTATTATATTAAACAAGGAAAAAAATTAAAAGTTTACTAAAATATAATTTGAGATTTGGTAGCAATGAAGCAAAAATTACGTTACAAAAATAAATAAGGTATAAGCATTTAATATTGATTTGCTGAAATAAATATCATATAATATGAATTAAGATATAGAGGCTCAATTTTTTATATCTTTTAAGAAATCTGTTTTTTTATCTTCCTGATTATTATTATATAATAAGAGCATTCATTCCTATTCAAAATATTAGGGAAAAAAACATATTTGCTTGTGTATATTTAACTATGTAAAATGTTTATATATCATACAAAATTTGATTACTTTATGGAAATTTGATATTGCATTTTCTATTACAATGTCCTTTTGAATTACAATATCTCTCTAACTCTGTTTTCTCTTTATTATTCAATTTGAAAAACAATACAGAATTGCTTCACTAAAATAGATTACAAAATGCATTTTATTTTTACATTCAGTTCTAAATTCCATTAAAGTTATACTAATAATTTCAAAATATTTGCTGTATATTTATCACTTAAAATCATAAAATATTTCAACTCGCTTATTTCCTGGGGAAAATTAAGTAATGCTATTTGCTTTTCTTGTAAATTGCACCTGAAATTTGTTTTAAATATGAATTTAGAAAGTTCCGATTATCATACAATTTTTTGACGGTACCTTTCAAATGAAGTATTGTTCCAAAATATAAAGGAATCGCTTTATGTACAGCTGTAAAATTATTTTTAAATTTAGTTGCCGTAAGCAAGCCGAATTACATTTGGGGAAATGTTCGAGTAATAAAAATTATGAGATTATTTTCTATATTGTATGCATTTTTCAAATATATATATATATATATATTACACACATACATATACATAATACAACACAATATGAAATATTTATGGATATGTTTAACTCTATACATTTGAAAACAGTTTAAATATTTATGCAAACTGAGCATATTGTTTTATAGAATAAAAAATTTGTAAAAATATTCTCCAGTATCAAAATATTTTTTGTGATTAAATAGATAAAAATCTAGCTAAAAAGATTCGCAAATTCAAATTTAATGCTAATCATGGAATTAGCATATATCTTGGTGTTTAAAATTGAATTTGGCGTTTAGATATATATTAATTCAAAAATACTAGTAAAAGAAAAAAAAATCAGTGGTTTACTAACATTCACCCAATACTTTTGAGTGTTAAGTTTTAATTTAGCAAAGATACTTTTTTCTTAAGTCTTATTCATTTTAATTCCCTTATTTATTAATATTTGAAATATTTACAAATTTGAGAATAGAATAAATATGATACAAAAATCAAAAATATTTAAAAATTTTTTCTAATTTTAAAAATTCTTTCATCGTACAAAATTTAGATATTCGTATTGTAAAAAAAAGTTAGACATTTAAGCAGAACAATCTTTTTAAAATAATGTAAAAGAAAAGGAAATATATAACTTAAAATATGTAAACTCATTGAAAGGGGAATATAATTATCTTACGATTCCTCTTTGATTATGCAAAATAAATCGTAAACAGAATGGAAATAGAAGCGAAAAGGAGAATAGAAGCAAAAAGAACAATAAGCGAAAATGAAATCCACCTTTCGCCATACCTTTCACGAGGGCATTTTCATCCTAAAAAAGGGTGTGGTGATTTCAGAAAAAGGCGTTAATACGAAAAACGTGTGTCGGTTCAATTTCAGTGAAATGCTGTTGGAGGGGAGGGAATGAATGCTTCAACAGGGAAAGCAATTCATTTTCTTGTTCCTTTTATTTCTTTCCTGGCCCCCTTCTCAGAGTCCGTCTCGGTGGGATATAGAATCGAATAATTTCTTTAACACCTATTCACCGATGCTTTCTACGTTTTCAATCATTCTTGTTTCTAACGAAAAAGTGGTAAAAAACATACACGGCAGAATGTACACGCAAAGCGGTAATTAAATTTGCATGAATAATCAAATAGAGTCCGAATGCCGTCTGTTTTGGGATTAAGACAGACATTTCTTTCATGCAATTACATAAAACCATGTGAATGACAAGATCGATTTTCTCTTTTAGCATTTTAATAAATTAATGAGAACATAAATCAAATAGTTTCTCAAAGACGTATTACATCAATGAATATTAAATACGAAGGTTAAATGTTTTAAAAACTGCAAAAGCACAAGATTTTCCATTTTTTTTCCTTGCAATTTTTTTGAGGTAGCATTTGTATGAAACAACTTTACATAAGCGTATATGTCAGCAATTGCATAGTTTTTAACATTTTTAGTCCTGTATCATGCTTGAAGACAAATGGTTAGCAAGCTTGCCTCCGGTCAAAAGTATCTAGGTTCGAGTCCCACTTTGGGCTTGGTTGTTTGTTCGAAATCTAGTTTTCATCATATATCATCGTCTAATCCGTGATAGCAAAAAAAAATAATTGTGTCACTATAAACTTCTCTCGGGTTTGGATAATTGTAAATAATCAAAATAATATTTAACAGTAGAGAAATAGAATTATAAAAAAAAATTTTCATCTAAACATTTAAAAAAATTTTAAGAGCTAACTCTATGAACTGAAATTTATAACTCTAAAACTAAAATTAGAACACATTGAATGACTCAATTATTCAAATAAAGTACCATAAAGGAAAGATTTAAAATTAAAAATTCTGTGGAGAAAATTAAATGTGTGTATGTGCTTCTATTATTTTCCAAACAGCTAACATTAATTTTTGACATGAAAAATAAAGTTAATTGTTATTGTATTTTTAAGTTTACAATTATTTTGATTAAGAATTAGTGATATATATATATATATGTGTGTATGTGTGGGTGAGAGAGGTTATTATAATCTTTAGATAAATAATAAACTGAAATTTTTTTGGATGATATATGGAGAAATTCGTATACTTTGGTTGGGAGAAAAAATTCATAAATTTTAAAGCATTAGTTATTATTGAAAATAGATTATACTTCTCTAAGTATAAAATTTTATTTAATTATCTAAATATGATATATAATTGTTCTCCTACCACGTTTATGAAAAATAAATTACTATTTGGGCATCATTTTTCCATCTGAAAAGTAAATATTTACTTTTAAAATATTTAACTATACGTTATGATAATTTTTAATTGCTGAAATTTACTTTCAAATATTAAAAAAAATGAAAATAATTTGCAGATTAATCAAGACTAATATAAATTTACTTTTTGACTTATTGAAAATTACATACATTCAGGTGTATGTGTATTTTTGTTGTAATAAACACCTGTGCTTGATAAATTAATGTTATGGTATAAATATTTTTAAGATAGAATACACTTATTACTTAAGAAACACGAACTGCTTTTCCATACGATTGAAAAAAATTATTTTTAATTGGTTATTAAACTATATTTTACTGCTAATTAACTATTACATTAATTATTCATATTAACTATTTTACTGTACATCAACAAAATATAAATTTTCACTCACATATATATTGTTAGTTTGGTATTTTAATCAAAACTTCTTAGTAAATTATTTGAATTAATTAAGCTTTTTAAATTAGTTGATTCGTCCTTAAGTTTTTATTTTAAAAAAATTTCTTAAATTTTTTTATGAATTTATGTGAGCCATAAATATTGAATTTATTCCATGGATTATATTTAATTTTAAAAAAAGTTGTCTCATTTTTGAGTATGGCATTTGTGATAAGCACTATATTCTTTCAATATGTAATCGAAAGAAAAAAAAAAGATTAAGAAAACAAGATAGATAATAGTTTATATTAACCAAAGCTGCTTTTTTGCTTATATTTTTTTAAAACTCGTAAAGCATTTAAGAAATTGAAATAGAAAATTTCTATAAGCTGATATTTTAAACATACTTAAATGCATGAATTTTCTTAAAGTTTCTAAGCAAGAATCAATTATTTTAAATTTATTTAAATTGATTTTTGTTGACTATCATAAATTAGTAATTCAAAACCTATTAATCACATTATTAATATGATAAATATTTAGAATTTTAAAAACAAGTAAACTTATGTTTTTAATTTGCTAATTGTTTTATACTTAATAATATTTAATTCATTTAATTATATTTTCTAAATCTTCTTCACATACCAAGCATATATTTTTGATCAAATGCGCTGAAGAATTTGTATTTCGTTTTGAAACATATGAATCGTATGAACTTCCTAATAAATTTAAATTTTTATCTAGAGAAATTTAAACATAAATTTTTTTTATCGTAATGTGATATAATTCAGGAAATATTTTTATAAAGTCTATTATAATTCAATTAATATAGACCTTTTATAAGAAAGTTGATTTCATGTTTTTCTACTTGGTATTTTCAAAATTAGTGGATGTTTTTCGTTTCGAAAACATTCGAAATGGTTTGCTGAATATATAATACATTCAATGTTTTTTATAAAGTTTTTTTTTTTTAAAAAAATTATTTGAAACTTCAAAAATTCTTTATATTTACTCTATGCTTATAACTTAGCAAAAATTTGAGTGGAATTTATGCTGTTTAACATTTTGAATGCTAACAAGACCCTCCTTGCATCAGTCCGCAAATGAATTATTAATTCAGGAAATCTAAATGAAGCATTTTGAAAAGCGGTTCGCAGTTAAGCTCACACCCAATCCTTTACCTTGAAGCGACAATATTTTGACAGCATACCATACGAATTCCCAACCGTTCCAGAGCCGCCGGTATATAGTTACGTTTTGCTATTAATTATATACTTCAGGCTTAGGAAGAGTTGTTTTCCGAAGTCCTGTTTCCGGAAAAGAAGAGGCGTGGGAGGGTGCAGAGAGATGGGAGATCACATTCTTCGAGTCCTGCAGTAACTGCTGCAATCATTATTCGGTGCTTCACAATAATGATCTCATTATATCGGAAGAAGGATTCTGCTGGCGAAAAGTCTCGTCTAGTTTTGCGTTGCGGAAAGCCGGGAAGAGACTTCATTACATTCGCATTGGCTAATTAGTATGGACCCAGACCATCCCCTTTCACAAGCTTGATTTCCCTGTCATGTACGAAAGGACTTTTGTAGATTTTACTCGTATTCGATTAACTGTTATTTTTTTGTGTAAAAAGTTGGCAATGGCTCATTTTAAGTCACATGTTGTGTATTATTGTATTTTGTTATATTAGATTATTGAATTGTAATTTTGGCTGATATTCTTCTTTTGTGAAGAAGGAAAGAATTTGATTTCGTAAATGGCTAAGAAAACTTAGTTGAAAAATATTTAAAATCAAAATTTCTAGTTGTGAAATTTCAATTCGAATAAACTATTGATAAGTTTAGTACAGTATACATAAATAATGCATTTTAATAAAAACTGTTTACATGATTATATTTTTAAAACACATTTTTTAAGTTTCAATAAGATGTAAGTAAAGTTATTACAATCTAAAAATTAAACTTTCTAACAACTTATCATTATTAGAGTTAGAATTACATTGTAAATGTCATTAGGATTGACATTTCTTATTTGGATCAAACATTGATGACAAAACTGCTATTGTGCTGAAATTATTATGAAATCTTCATAGCTGTAGAACATAATATATATCAATTCGCATTAAAATCAACTGATAACATGGCGAAACATTCTAAGCTGTAGAACATAATATATATAAATTCGCATTAAAAACAACTGATAACATGGCGAAAAATTCTAATCAATATTGATGAAGTAAAGAACACGATTATGAGCATGTTTCTTCAGTAAGGTTCCTGTTAAAATATTTCGACATTTAACTTAATTATTTGATACGGCTCTGATAAAAATTATAGTAATAGCTCTACAACACATAATTATATTGTTTATCGAGATTCATGTAAGTAATATGTATGCCATTTTGAACGTTGAATTTGGACTAGGAATCACAAAGAAATTAAAACTCTGCATAATGTCTTTTTTATAGAACAAAATCACGCGAAACCGTGACTTGTGAGTTAAAGGGTCAGAGGAAAGTAATTTCACACAAAACTAGATTTCAATATGTATACCATTGGAATTTTAGATTCGTTGAGTTTAAATCGTGAAGTTGTACACGAAAATATTGCAACCTTAAATAATTTAAGATTATGTTTGAAATCTATTGAATTTAATAATTAAATTTATAAAGAATTAAGATTAGAGACTCCTTATTGTTTAACGTAAAATTTCACAAAGTCTTAAAATTAAGATAACTTTTATTCTAATTTATGTATCTAAGAGAAATCTTTTCTAGATTCATCAATATTGAATTCTTCAAAATGTCTATGGATTTACTTAGATTAGAGTATTTAAAACATTTTTTCTAAAATTTGAGCAAAACGTGAATGTTACTTAAAATATGAGGTTCAATTTTTTTTTCTATTTTGAAATAGTACAATTTATATGAATTTAAATTTATACTGAATGTAAAAAATATAATATGTGAGACATAAACAATTTAAACTTTCATTTGTGTACAATAAGAAAATTAGGCACATGTTTAAATTAATTTTTTTAACAGAATATTCATAAAAGTTAATTTTTTTATATTTACGATACACTTTTGAAGATCAACCTGTTTATAGTAGCAACTAAAGATAAGTACAGCCTGATTGTCAAATGAGGCAGTTTAGGACTAATTATTCTATTTTATCCTAGCCACATCAACAGATTATTTATTTACAATTCTGAACATAAGTTGGCTGGTAAACCTTTTTCTTAAATTTTTAATGTATTTCATCCCTATACCATGTTTATTATGCTACAGTTAGCTACAAATATTTATTAGTTGATGTGAAACATTTCAAAAAGTACTAATCATAGAGACAAAAATTTATTCTTTGTCTCTCAGTAAGTAAAAATAAACGTGTTTCCTTTTACGTTATGTAAAAATTAGAAATAGTGAGGCAGGCATTTGTAGACATTTAATCTCCTCCAATTCCAAATAAGATAAACTCTCAAAATTTACAAAACATGAAAAATATGTTTTACTAAAATGCTTCAAAAATTGGAGCCAAAACTTCAAAGAAAATAGATGTAAATTCTTGAGGTTACGTATATTAATTTTGATATGCTTGGTTTTACAAATTGCAACTCAGTAGAAAAATTACATGTAAGACATATGGTACAAATATGATTATTTCTGTACATACTCCAGAGGGTCATACTGAAGTAGGTTTCATTATGATTAATAACAACAAAGTGTTGAGTGAAAAATATAAATGGGCCATGATTTTTTAAATTTATCTAATCTGACTAAAGATTAAATCCATTAAAACAAATTTACACTTTTTGTCACTTTTAAACAGAACGGATAGATTTAATTCCAATTAGAAGAAATTCTTAAATAATAGTATTCTTAAAGCATTGTTCACCATTAATGAAAATAGAGAAATCAATTTTTTTTATTTACGGTTTAATTATTTTATTATTCAGTTATTCAAAATTCTTTTTAAACTGTGGAACCCGGTCTAATTGAATCTCATGAGTAAAGCATGACTGTAGAAAAAGAATTTAAAATTTGTTATTGTACGTGAATATATTGTATTTCGAATATATACGTAAACATTTTGAACAATATTACTTTATTTCAGCATCAGTTAAAATTATGGAAATTTTTAATTATTAATAACGCTGAAAATACCGTTTGCACAATACCAAAGCACTTCTTGGAATTAATTTTTTTTCATGGCACTTAGGCAGCTTACATTTCTTAGAAATTTTTAGTAATCTATTTTTCATTTGAAAATAAGTATTATTTCAAAAAGATGTGAAATCTGAGATAAATGTATGATATTTTGACTGAACTGGTCAGCCCACAAACTTTTGATTCAACAATTTGTAGATACAAATGTCACATTGAGTTTGAATTGTTTTTGGTATTCAGAATTCTTTTTAAATTGTAGGTACCGGTTTATCTGACCCTTGTGACTGAAACATGACTTTAGGAAACTAATTTAATATTTATAATTGTACATGAATATAATACTTTGTTTGAATCGCGCGCTCGTGCGTAAATTTCTAAATAAATGAAATATTCACAGTAGAATTATTTAAAGCTTGTTATTTCATATGATATAATTTTAAAACAAAATAGAAGAAATACAATGTTAAAACAGAGATTGGCATACCGGTATAGGACAAATTAATAGGAACAGTAATTTAAAAAAGGTTTGTCTTTTGACAATCTAATAAACGGCTGCTTCTTGTTGCAACAGTGAGCCATCTAGTGGTGGAGAAGGAAAGGTGTCAATCAAACATTTGGCAGCCAGAGAACTGCTTCAGAAAATTCTGTTTCTAGCAAAACGTGACTATGTTCGACATTTCTGGAGTGAAAGTATGCAAGATGTTGGAGCCGGTCTCACTGAAGCATCCTGTCCTGAACAGACAAATTTGTCAGAGTTTTAAGGGCTATTGTATCGAGGGTTATGAGAGCCTACACAAACCTGGGTAATGTTTTTTGTTAAGCACTACAGTTGGTGAAAGTCAAAGTTGAATTACCGTGACAGATGTTGAAGAGGATAGTCTCCCAAAATCACAAGAAAATACTACCCAAGGAAACATCTGACATTAATACTCACTTTCAAAAGCCCATATCCATAAAAAAACTATTCAATAAGAACTACATATTGCAAACATTGTCAGAGTAGCAATTCCAAAACCGTTAGGTCCTGCAAGGGATATTATTAGGATACTACAGTGGTACCTAGATTTAAACCAGAAACTTCTATGGGAACGAGTCATCGGGTCTAATGAATCTTCACTAACATTATTCCATACCACCGAGCTTGTGATAGTCAGGCTGTCACCGTGGAAGCATTTGATATTGACTGCTTTGTTCCAGCCTGGAAACCTGGAGGGAACTCTGTTATGGTGTGGGAAGGCAATATCTTGCCGTAGATTGAGGCTTCTCAATGTTTTCAGTAGAAGAATCTCGTTCGACCATTACTGAACTATTCTCGGAGATCATCTTTATTCTTTGCTTCAGACTATCAATCCTGAAGAACGTCATCTAATCACAGATTACAACATCCTTGTTAACACGTCTCGCTGAGTTCAAATATGGTTTCATGAGCATGATAATAAGTTGTAATACCTAAGCTGGTATATTTTGTCCTTCGTTTTCAATATAATTGAGGCATTGTTGGGTTTTTAGAGAAAAATCCGTGCTCAAATTCCATCCTCACGCATATTGTCGGTATTCTATACATTTCACGAAAAATGGATGCAAATTCCGAAGAACTTTACAAAAAGCCTTGGTCAGTCCCATATTAAATGCAAGATTTTATTTAGCCCAAATCTCTTACTAATTATAGCTTTTCATTTTTTTTCTCAGGTGTTCCTATTATATTTTGTCCTAAACCTGTATGTCTACATCACTTTTTGAAAATATATTCAGTTTTTGTGACACATACATTTATATAAACCAATATAAAAATGTGTATTGTTTTCAGTATATAAATTGCCTTGAGTGTAATAATTGAGTGTGTAACAATTATATTTAATGGATGTGTCTACAATAGTGATTGCGGTATGGGGGCAATAGTGGTTGAGGTATGGGGGCAACAATAGTGGTTGAGGTATGGGGGCAACAATAGTGGTTGAGGTATGGGGGCAACAATAGTGGTTGAGGTATGGGGGCAACAATAGTGGTTGAGGTATGGGGGCAACAATAGTGGTTGAGGTATGGGGGCAACAATAGTGGTTGAGGTATGGGGGCAACAATAGTTGTTGAGGTATGGGGGCAACAATAGTTGTTGAGGTATGGGGGCAACAATAGTTGTTGAGGTATGGGGGCAACAATAGTTGTTGAGGTATGGGGGCAACAATAGTTGTTGAGGTATGGGGGCAACAATGTTTAATGTAGGCATGAAACAATGCTTAACTAAAATGTATTAATAAATAAAGAATATTATTGTTACATATATGCCATACAAACCAAGATACCAAATTTTAAGTTTGATTTTTTTTGGTGCATAAGAATTGCACAGAAAATTCTATTTTGGCAACCCTAGTATTTACGTTATCACAAATGTCATAATACGCCATCTCTGCAACATTTTTTATCACTAAAAATTCAGAATTTGGTATCCTTTATTATAAAGCATCTGTGCCGTTAATTCATACGTGTAGCTTTAATTCACTGAAATTTATTATGAATGTTTCACAAATTTCTCTAAATTCACCTTTATTTTTTCTTGCAGATTTATCGTACGCTTAGAAAACTTACCATGGTCAGCTTGTCACAGTGACATTTTAAAGTTTTTCGAAGATGTGTCTATTTTAGATGGAGGCATAACAATTCGAAGCAAAGACGTGTTTGTTGCACTTAAGGACAGAGATGATTTAAACCGAGCGTTGCTTAAATCCGGTGAAAAAATTTATGAAAACAAAATTTTTATTACAAAAGTAAATCCTAACCAACTTTACCGAAGGTATCACCAAAATATTAGGAAAGCCTTGAGATTTTCAGAAGGCTCAAGAAATGTAGTAGTATCTATCAAAAGAATTCGACCAACCTGTATACTTCACGATGAATGTGAAATGTTTAATGTCTTCAATCCTGAGGAATGCGATTTTTGTCAACCTGAGAAAATTGTCCACAGAAATTCAGCTTTACCATTTAAAACCAAAAGAAAAATAAAACCTACTCATCTTGAAGATATTTTAACCAATACAGTTATTTTCAATGGAAAAGTAGAGAATCGTTCTATCAGATGCATAGAACCATCAACGCTAGATGAGAAAGAACAAGAACCACATTAGTCTTTATTTTGTAGGACTTCAAGTTATACGACACAGAATGAAAATTCAGTGCTACATTTTGAAAACTTCATTGCTCTAATAATCAATTGTTAAGGTATCAAAAATTCTAGCGTAGATGTTTTTTATTTATTTTTTTAGCTCTGCATTTTGGAGTATTACAGAAATATGAATAATTTAAATTATTAATTAATCTTTTGTAGGAATAATTTTAAAATTTTAAGAGGATGTAGAAATTAAAAAATGAATAAGATAAAAAGAAGCTCTTTTGTAAAGTGTTATATTATGTTTCAATAATTTTGTAAAATATTAAATATTGATCTACGCTAAAAAAAATTATAACATCTGAATCAGAAATTTAAAGATTTTACTTCTTTTAATTTTTAATTTCTTTGTATATAAAATACAATTTTTTGAATGAACTAAGCAATTTTAAATCCTTTTATTGTATTTTTATGGAGTAAAGCTTCTTTTTATGTATTTTAAATATACTGTTAAAACGGTACAGAATGGTCGAAAAAAAGAAAATTTGCAGTTAATGTTTTGTCTTACACTTAAATATTTAGTAATAAATGTAACAGTAAAATGAGCTCTTTTAGTATCGCTTGAAAAAAGGAAAAATCATTAATTTCATAAATTATTTGCAAAATCATTACGCAATATTTTTTTAAATGCAATGAAAAATTTATTTCTTGTGCAATATTACTTTTTGTAAAAATGTTTCTCTGCTTTGAGTTGTTTTCTAAAATTTGTCATATTAAATTAGTGTTGTAAATAAATAAAATAGCTCTGTAAGCCTCTTAATTTCTTTTTTAAAATTGAATTTAAGATAACTTAATCAAAACTGAATTGTTCATTCAAATTGTTCAAAAAATAAAAAAAAAATGTTCAAAGAAATCAAAAAAACATTTTATTTATCCATATAGCTTAAATGTTTTCAGAAATAATTTTCTAATAATACCTAACAAATAAAACTGTTTTATCTAAATGCTTTATACTAATGAAAAGAATACTTATAAATAATTATTTACTTATTAGGTAGTTAATTCTTTGATTTGAATTATTGATTTCAATAGAAATTCAAATTCAGTGGTTTGAGAATAATTGCCAAGAAGTATTTCTCTGTAGATCCAGAAACTACTGCATTCGATCGTTTCCTACTCAGAGAAATCTGGGAAAGCGGAACTGGAGAAAACGGGAGTTTTAACTTCTACCCGGAAAACTAAATCTCTTATTTACATGGGTTTCTCTCGCCAAAGCGATTTCGATAATTGCTATTCTCTAGCTCCAAGAATCGTCCATCTTGGAGCCGCACTCGCCTCCAAAGATTCAAAAAGGGATTCTAAATCTAATTTAATCCCTCCCTTTTACCAGAGAAAACGTTTATTGACAAACCATTTCGAAAAGGTCTTTTCTCCCTCTAAAAGAGGAAAATCTTTATTACTGCAGTCCTCTCTTTTCTGTTAATTGCAGAGGAACACAGTGGTTAATATTTGCTGGAGAAATCGTTTCATCGGTGTCTTTTCTCGGATAAAGGGGAACAAAAGCGGAAAAAAAAGTTCTTCTCTGAGATAGAATATCCAGAAACTTTTACACAAACCAAGGAAAATAATTTGCTTCTGCAGTTGTGTTTGCTCATCTCCTCGAATCAATTTTAATTAAATCCGAAGGATCTCGTGATAGGTGATGATGGCTGGAGTTGTAGCTAGAGTTGTTTTCAAAAGTTACCGAAAAGATAAAGTGTTTTAAGTAACCGCATTTAATGCGACGTTAAACCCTCGGTAATGAAAAAGAAAAACTAATCGAATTTTGAGGCAAGGAATTTTCAAGTTGTTCTGTTTTCTTTTTTAGTACTTACGTGATTATTTTATACTGTTTTTCCCTTATCTGGCTAGATTTTGTCTCAAATCAGATTTTTCACCTTTCGACTGGGCACACTTTGGAATCTTTTAACTATTTGAAATAGTTTTGATAATTAGTTTGAAATTAAATTTCAATTAGAACTTTAAATTGTCATTTAATCAAATCATGCCCTACAGTATTATAATTGATGAACTACAATTAAAGATTTATTAAGCAAATACTTTGTTTGTTAAATTAATTGCAACTACTCTTCAGTATTTCTAATGGTATTTGAATGGAACGCAGTAAAATTTGAAATGTTAAGGGCAATTCGTTAATTTTATGTATATTATTATATGCAAATAATTCGGAGATATTTGCATTATAAGAAATTTAAATTTTTAATATTTTTTCTTCAGTAAGTTTGATTACACAAGTGGTAATTTTTAAATCAAAAAAGTAAGTATTACTTTACTTTTTGATTTAAAATTTACTTAACTTTTATTACTTATTAAACACTAAAATAAATATTTACTTAATTACACATTACTTTATTAAAATTACGTATATGTGTTGCTTAAAATAACAATATATTTAGTTATTCAAATAAAGTATTGTTGTATTACCTAAATCAGGCTACATCTATGACATCATACAGGAACCTATAAATTGCTTTCGAGAGATTTTTACAAAATTTGTTAGTAAGAAATATTGTGGTCTTTATGTTTCTAATGCAAATGAAAACTATGGTTTCTTTTGGCATTCAAATGTTCAAGGACGATTGATATTGGTTAAAAAGTTTACAAAGATTTTTTACCCATCAACCACCTGAATGAACATATGAAAACTTGAATGTCCTACTCTGATGAATCTCGTTACTCAACGCTTATTCTAATCGAAGTATGCTCATAAAGCTTTCAGTGCTGTTCAGCCTGAAATGAGGAATTCTGTATTAATTTTGGTACACGTGTGAATTGGTGATTATCAATAACTCTAGTGTTACAATTCCTGTTTGCGACCTGGCAAATATTTAATATGTTCGTTATTTCATCAATTTTTTTCTAGTAGGGAAGATTATTTTTCTTTAGAATTAATTTTAAGCCCTAAATACCTGTGCAATAACTTTCGTGTTGATTAATTTTCGAAATATATTACAAATTGATTTCGAAATTTAATTCAAAATTTTTTTTTAAATCAATATCAGAAATAAATGTGACAAGCACAATTTTTTATGACATCTTTGCTGAGTATTCATTTCAAACATTTTGAAACATCTGTTTTGTGCAAAAGTTGAAGAAATGCATCTCAAATATTAATTTTAAAATAATAATCATTTCATCGAACAAAATTGATTTAAATTATTATGTCATTTTCATAAGAGTCACAACAGAGACATTTTTGTATAAAATTGTTAAAAAAATTTAATAATTTGGTGGTTGTGAGTGGAATTGAAGTAGGAGATTCTTTGTTACTTCGTCATTTACGTTATTGTCCAAATTGTGTCACGTATTTCAAATAATTTCTTAAAAGCCAAGGTTCCCACTTTTTGAAATCCGTTGTAACATTAGGTGATACTGCTGAAATTTTATTTGCGATTAAAAATGTCATTGGCTTACTCCAAACATAAATATGAAATGCTTTTTGGATGCAGATATCTTTATTCTGAAATGAATAAGCAATAATATTACCTATCTTTTTAAAACACTGAGTTGCATTAGTTCTTACATCTACATTGAAATATGGGTGATACACAGTAACGACATTTTTCGCAATAGAATATATCTAGAATTTTACTTGATATTTAGTAAAAATTTTTTTAGGAAAATGTACATAATACATTCTATGCACATAAGCTTTACTACTGAAAATTTATTTAAACTCATTATAAAGGATGAATAACTTTTGCTTAAGTTACAACTTCTGAATTCCGATAAAATGCAGTGAATGTACCTGACGTAATGACCTATTCGTAATGATTTCACTAAAATTTAACGTTCCAGTTTATTCGGTTGTTAAATAAATTTGAATTATGTTAAAATTTACATTGAATTTCTTTTAAGCATTTATGTTAAATTTCAACTCTTTTATTCAAAAACTTTCAAAATTTAAATGTCAGTTGAATTATTTATATCTTAACTCACAATAAAACTCTAAGATAAATGATAACGTTTGTATGTAAGTTAACGCTCCTTACATATAGTTCACCAGTTCGTGTTTTTGAATCTTACCTAATTTCGATGTTTTATAGTTCGAAATCCACCTTTAGCCATGTGTCCCAATGTAATTCTCATTTACAGAAAGCGACTGCTGAATGATAGACAAACCAAAACCAAATCTCACCTTGGGAAGGTATATTCGTAGTGATATTTCATCCATTTTCACTATAGATCATGACCCAGTTATTTCTAGTGTGGTTAAGTCTGCAAGGTGACAACTAAGCAATAAGAAAACTTGCAAAGTTTTTCAACGTGTATAAAGTAAATTACCTCCCGGAAGGACTTTTTAAAGACAATGGCATACATTTACCTGCCGAAAGCGAAGAAATGTGAGAAGATATAGTGTTTCAACATATATGGAAGGCAGAGACGCAACATCCTCTGTCCCTTGTTTAGTGTCTGAAATTATGACAGACCTTTCATTTTGAAAAGCAATAGACTTGCGCAATGCCTCGCTATGATCCTAGAAACTTGAAATTAAAAATGTTCTTAAAAGCGCATTAGTCAATAATTAAAAAATTTAAAATAATACTCTCAAATTAAGAACCAGCTTCTACAAGAAGGATTAATTAAGAAAATAAATGATATATGTGAATGTATTAGATTTCAGTCAAACAAAATGCAATAAATATTTAAAAGTTTAACTTAGAATGTAATTTATAGGTGAAAAATATATATGCCATGTATTGAGAATTCTTTCTAGAAATTGTAACCATAATTTCCTTTGCATGATCTAATTTATCCTAATATATAAAGATTTTCATCCCTAAATATCAGATCAAATATAAATATAAAATACAGCAGATAATAGTAGAATTTCAAATTGTAATCACTACTAAGATTCTAATTCCGTATATAGTTTAAGATATTTTGAAGAAATATTTTCTTGGGTAGTACACTGAAAGCGAAAATGATAACTGAATATTTAATGTTTAAAGCAGAAGTATTTAGATTTCAAACAGAATTTGCTTTTCTCCCTTGACATTAGTTTTTAAGATAATTCTGTTCGCCACCTCCTTATATGTAAACTGGTTTTCTTTGTTGATTTTAGTAATATTGGTAACAAACCTAAGAAAAAATAATCTGATTGACTAGTCTAACTTTGCAACACGAGGGAGAATAATGACATTGTTTCTCATAGTAGTAAGCAATCATAGCAGCTGTAGGTAATTTGGAATAAAACTTAGCTAACAGGTTTTAGATTTTTCATACATTCTAAATATTTCCTTTTATTTTAATAAATTTCTTTTATTGGCTAGCTTCTGAAATATTTGCGGTCCTAATTTTAACAAAACCTACTTGTCATCTTATAGAAATCAGGTTAAAAACGTTGAGGTTTGCTTTAAAAGAGTAATTTTATGCTTATTTAAGTAAAAATATGCCAATTTATCATATTTAAGTAAAGAGTAATTTAATAAAGTTATTGTGTGTTTTATTTAATATAAAATATTAGATGAGACTTGTAGGTGATTCTGACTGCTAACACTTAAATTATGGGTTCATTGCATAATATATACATTTTGGAATGATTACATATAAATTGGTCTTTTAAAATTAAATTTTATTCTGGGACAATGCAAAATGTGCTGTAATGATATAAATTAGCGACATCTTTCTTATAAGGATTTTAATGGATAAAAATAAGAATTCAAAAATGTTAAACAAAATTTCAAATTCAATACTTGTATTTAATCTTTTGAAAAATTGCAAATTCCCAATTCCTTTTGTTAAACAAAAGAGTTAAATCATGACTTATACAAATTTTTCAAACCTAAGAATATAGTAAAAAATGACATGAGATTATGAAAATATTGCACTGCGAATAAGTTTTAGACAATTTGATTTTTTCTATTTATAAGTTTCAATTTTTCTAACTTTTAAAGTTAAATAATACAATGTTATATACTTTAAAGATTTCTTTTTTTACTTTAAAGATTTGCAATATTTTTATATAAATTTCTTAACGCTGGTAGATAAACATTGCGAAATATTTGTTTAAGGTAAAATAAAAACATCAACTATGTTGTTATCTTTAAGCAACAAAATTAGTTTATTATCAAATCGTATCTTTTGATATATTTAAACTACATTTACTCAACGTACATACAATATTAATAAAATAATGAACAGCTTAAAGTGTGTTATGCATAATTTTGTGATAGTAGATAAAGACTATAATTTGGAAGTAACTAAGTGCTTCCAAGAGTTTTTAACGATTTACAGCGTATGTAATTTGTTATCATACCTAAATAAAAAAGACCCATGGGACATTTGCAGATTTACTTCTCATCCCAGGGGTCTAAATTTTTCCGGCGTTGTGAAATGGTGAAATGGCTGTCAGAGGCACCTTTATCGGTTACATTGCTACGTTGAAAAATGATGCATAAAATTGAAATATATTTTGAAATATCGCCTTTCTCAAGCCGCTGTCACATTTGTGTTGGCGATTTTTTTCCCTCTCTATTTCTTTACATTTTGAATACAGAAATAGTGCCAATATATCTTCTTAAGAGTGAAAGCCGTTCTAAGAAGAATAATTTGGTAGATATTAAATTATGTATTCGGTGAAAGTAAACGACGTTATACATCGTAAACAGTAATGTTTTTTCGATGTTTATAAACTTTGGTCTTAAAAATGGATTGAATTTTACACATGAAATCTAGTTTAATAAAGGATTGCATTTTATCATAATTTTTGTACTTGTTAGGCAATTATCTATCAAGATATTGCCTTACTTTTATTTATAAATTTCAAAAATGATATTATTCCATGGTAGTTTGAAAATGTATAGTGGTTAGGGCCTCGTCATCCTATCCGGAAAGATGGGGTTCGATTCCCAATGCCACCAAAGAGCCACCGAGTACATGCGATATACGATCTCATTAAATCTGTTATATCGAAAGTCATGTGGTTGGTCGTCGAGAAGTTATCATGAGTGTAATGATCTGGAGAATATTTCCTCTTTCTCCATATTAGTGTTAAAATTTAGGGAGAGGATCCTCGGGTGGTGCCATCTATCACAGGAGTTTAGCGCAAAGTCGTACTTCGAGTAATTTTTTTTAAGCGAAAAACGCACTTCTACCGTGACTTTCAAGAATAGGGCCTGCTGACTGGGATCTTGAGTCATCACAAGAAGGGAGAGAACTGTTTTGGAAATACAGATGTTTTACTTTCGGTGCTCATTTACTGCGGATCGAGGAAATTTTTAATGATTTCATTATAGTTAAATATTTAAAATATTTTAAATCTCAAATGTTTTTTTTCTTATTCTTTTTAATAAGGAAAGATTATTTTTTCTAAGTTAAAATACTATAAAAGGTAAAGTTATTTCATTAAAATACAAATTTGTGAGTTGTAGTTTTAAGGATTTTAACTGCGTGTAAAAACACTTAAAGATCTTATTATTCAAATATATGTATTTAAAAAAGAGTAATATCACAAATGCTTTTTATATTATAATCTTATTTCTTATAATGTATATATTACTCTTTAAATATTAATTATATTTTTCAATACTTATTTGATACAGAAAATGTTCTCTTTATACAAGTCTTTTTTTTCTATTTGGAAAGAAACATTTTTTATTTTTCCAATCTGTAACATTTAATTCATTATTTTTAAAGAATAATTTAAAAAAACACAATTTTTCGTAATTTTTTCACAAAACAAAATTTTTTTTCTAAATAATTATATATAAAATGAAGGAACACACACAACATTTCACAGAAATATTTTTATTTTGTAAACAATTTATTACACATAAAATACATCATACATCAAATTTTAATGAAAAATTGGTTAGAGATACATGAAAAAGAAAATTTTATTAAATTACAGAAATTTTTTAAACAGAGTAATAAAAGAAAGCAATTATGATTTTAAAGTACAAAGACAGCAAAATTAACATATTTTAAAAACATTTGCATGGAAATTAAAATTTAAAACAAAATGTATATAAGCACCTATTTTTAGTACCAATTTTTTTTCTTTAGAAATGCAAATTATTACAGCTATATTTTCCCCAATAAATTTACCAAATAATCATATTACAAAACACAAAAGAATTAAAATACTTTAAAAATAATTTATATATATAGACTTTATAAATTATTTCTTTTTTTAAATTAAATGTAACTTAAATAAATAAAAAGTAAAAGCAGTTCTGCACATGAAATAAAAAGAGTATTGTTATTTTCAATGCACAATTCATGAAAAGTTTATTTTAATTTTTTTGAAGAGTTGTAATCTAAATTGTTGGTTGTTAGTGATTTTTAATTTCCTTATACTTTCAGGTTTATTAGATTCTCGTTTGTTTATTTTTGATTTTCCTGGATAAATATCATTTTTAAGTTTACAATAATTATTAAAAAAAGTATTAGTAGATAATCTCATAATATTAATAATTATTCCCTCAAACGGATAGCCACAAACTGAGAAATCCCACACGTATTTAAAAACTAGAATTTTTTTACTATATTAATTATGAAGTTACGTTGATTTAAAACTTTTAAAAATTCACGCCGATAATCTTAAGAAATTAATTTTGATGTTACAATGTAAATATGAAGTACAGTATTGGTAACAAGTTCTAATAGATAAAGTAAGCCACCTCTATCACATTTTTTTCATAAAACTACAATCTAAATCTACACCAACACTCATTGTTTTTTAAGTTATTTTTTTTTACGATACTCAACACATTTAATGCTCTTATGAATGAAGTGAGAGCAATATCCAGCTAAATATGTTATGAGAGGTAAGTAAGTCTGATATTTCATCTATATCAGAATCTCTAACTTCCATATTCTGAAATATTTCATTAGAATCTTGCTGTAACATTTCCCTTTCACCAGAAACAGGATTTTCAAGCACATTTATATCAAAATTGCCTACGCAATAAGACACCAGTTTTAATTGCTTACTTAAGCGAAGTTTATTTTGAGTATCATAAAGCTGCCTTATAGATATGATATTTATCACCAGACATGCTTCTGTATTGACCGAAATGGGATTCAAGTTTGTCAGTTTGAATCTTACCTAGCGATAAGTAATTCATATTTAAATTAATTTAACAATATTCAATTATGTTTAAAAATGCCTGAAAAATATGTATTAAAGCTGAATGTGTTTCTCGAGTTAATTTGCCTTTATCTGCGTTCATGTTTTTTCCAACTATGTAATCAATTTATAAATTTAAGTGAAAATTCCTTTCTAACATCATCAGATTTATTAGTAATTGGTTCGCACTTGGGATTTTGCTTAAATTTTCCTTTAAAGATTGATTTTTTTAACATTAGCTATATCCTACCACTTACAAGATATTTCATAATTAGCTGTTTCACTATAATGCAAAAGATTGTTTTTCTAATTCTCTCACACGCTGGATCAAATTGCTATTGAAAATTTTTAAATCCAGGCTAACATTCTGGTGCTCTAAGCCTGTAGGCCAAAGTGCTTTTCGCATTAAACCAAAGCCAAATTTTAACAATTGTGATGAATCAATATCATATATCTTTTATGAAAGAGTAAAGAAAGTAGTTTGAAACAATTTTTTAGCTCCAAATGGAGAATAATACATAAAAAACCATTTTTTGATTGATCCAGTTGTTTCTCGCAGATTACATAAAAAATGGCCTCGATGGATCTGCTGGATGTTCATATTGAACTTAAAAATTAGGTTGGTTACTGAAATTTGATATAGATTTACGATTTATTTAATTATTATCAGTCACTATACCCATAATTTTAAAGCCTATATCCTCTAAACCCACAACTATTTTTTTAGGTAAAGCAAATAACTCATCAGCTATAATACGATTAACTGGGAAAATGTGAATCACATGTCTAAAAGACAAGGAAATACTGCCTAGCATGAAAACTTGAACATTTGTTGCTAAATTTGTATTATCAGAAGAGTTTCCATCTATGTTTACACCTTTATAATCCAAATTAGGTTTATGTATATTTCGTCCAGCATTAAAATAACATTATAGTCTTTACTACTTAGTTTAGAAAATATTTGTTTTGCATATAAAAGGAAATATTTATCGTGTTGTTAAAATATTGGAGTTATTTCTATCATTGAACTTACTTTTCTAATGGTGCTGGGATCCGGCAATATCAAATTATTTGACTTTCTGATAAATTTAAAAGCTTGGGGGGGGGTATGTGAAATAAAAGGGAAGTGAAAATTAACGTGCCAGAAGAATAAGAATATTTTACAGGCACTGATTTTAAAAGATTAAGCTGTTCAATAAAAAATTCAATTAAAAATGTACATTTATCTTCAAGATTTATGCAGTTTTGTAAAATTTGTACCGCTATATCCAAATTATCAATTACATTATTATTGTTTACAGATGTTGTTTCAAAATGATTTAAAATATAAAGTATTTAATTAAAATTACTTACTTTTAGTGGTAACTTTGCTTCCTTGTACTTTAAAATATTTTGTGATTTATAAGAGAAATATAGTGAGATTTAATTAATTATAAAACCACTATAACATAAGTAATACTAAGAACAGTATTATTTAAATCACTATTTAAAAATACAATTTTGTTTTCTTTGTCAATTTTACTTCAGTAAGCAGGAATTTCATTCATATTTAAGCAATTTTTAATCTCAGAAAAATTTATAAATTCGAATTGTTTATCATAGATTTCTTTGCTTGAAATACAGTTTAATACGGTTCTGTTAATGTGCTCCTCCTCCAATACCGTTTTCTTTCGTCAAGATCACTATGCACAGTTTTAGTGGTGGCAGAAAAATATGAAGGGCAGTAGGGAAGTATTGACGGTACTGTGCACCTTCCTTCAATCTAGTTTTATTTAATTTTGCACAAAATGTCTTGCATAAACCTAAAATACAAATCATCAAAATGAGTTTGAATCAAACACCTGTAAATATATGTAGATATATCTAAACATATAAAAGAAACTATATCATATTATTATACTTAGTTAATAATTAATGAATTAATAATCTTAAATTATATTTGTTCGTACATAGTACTATAACCAATACTAGTATGTATGAAAAATCAATAATAGCACTACAAAAACAGCTTAGATATCTCGTGTTAAGAAATGTTAATAGAATTTTCTCAGTTATGGAAGATTTCTGAGTTATGGAACAAGGGAATAATAAGTTACCTTTTTATTTTTAGTTACATTAAGATTCTTTCTTGGGATAGATTTTATCCATTTTTGCTACAGCTGTTAATCCTTTGGAAATCCAAATACATGGACTTTATTTGCTTCATTGTAGTTTATATTCACACACATTTAGTAACACAAGAGTTTGGCATCTAAAAAATATTAGGAAAATATTAATAAAAATTAAAAAAAATGTAATGAAAAATACTTGTTTTCCTAGATATAATCTTAAAATATAAAGTTAGTATTTATTTTAATTCAACTAATTTATAAAATCCTTTTTCAATATTTTAATATAAAGTAATTGCAGTAAAAATTTTAAGTAATAAATAACTATAAATTAAGTAAGTAAATAACTATAAAGTAATTGCAGTAAAAATTTTAAAATATTTTTTGTTACAGAAGATTTTTCATAGCCTTCTATAAATTTACACATTTGCATTAAATGTAACAAACTATTTGTTAAGAATATTATTAGACACACATTCATACATTTACCTGGTAATTTCTGAAACCTCATTAATTGAAGACATTATAATGATAATTATATTTATAAGCAATAAAGTCTCCCCTCGAATGATTCCAAAGTCAATTGCATTATTAAAATTTATTATTAAACAATATCAACTGTGTTATTAAATATATTCCCTTCTTAATGGATATTAAATAACCAATGACTTGAAAGATACCTCTTCTAACAATGTTCTACTCACAGATTCAAATTTAGTAATGAATAACTTAATATTCAGTTTTAATTTTAGGTTTGCTTAGTTTCTATAACTATGAAATAATTCAACACATCAACACATAACATTTTAAAATATACTTTTATAGTAAACTACACTAGTTTTGAGATAATATGTGTGATTAGCTCTAATCATCTTTCCTATCATTTTTATAGTAAAATATTTTCCACTATTGCTAAGCTAATTACTATTTAATTAATGAAAAAACTTGATGCATTATACAGTTCAATAACTATACCCAAATTAAAAAATGAATAGTGTATAATAACTATAGACAAATAATGAGAGAAATAATAATGAAATGAATAAATTTTATGCTTTGAAACTAAAAGTTTCAAAACATAAAATTTTTTTTTTTAATTATCATTATCTTAATATTATTTTAACATGAAAAAATAATTCAATATATAAAACCTTTAGCACATTTATGAACTTAATAATGGCAAAACTAAATACAAAAATTAAGAAATGAATATTTTAGTTCCAAAACATAAGATTTGTTCAATGCAAGTAGTTTCATTCAAACTATCGTCGTCTTAATAATACTTTCTTAACATGAAAAAATAATTCAATAAGTAAAATATTTAACATTTATGAATTTAATAATGGCCAAACTAAATAAACAAATTAAGAAATAAATATTTTAGTTCTAAAACATAAGATTTGTTCAGTACAAGTAGTTTCATTCAAACTATCGTCATCTTAATAATACTTTCTTAACATGAAAAAACAATTAAATAAATAAAATCTTTAACGTTTATAATCTTTAACGTTAATAATGATCAAACTAAATAACCAGTAAATTAATATTGGAATGTATACCAAGTACAATAATCCACTTTTTGACAACAATACACGCACGGCTTAGCAATTATGATAATTAGTACAAGTTTTAAATAATATAATTTTTAAAAAGATAAAAAGAGAGCATAAATTATAAACATTTTCCCACTCACCTTCAATGAAATTCTTTGTGTGATTATTGCATCAATGTATTGTGGCTTGTTCAACAACAGTATAACAACACAAAAGGAATTTTTGCTCTTTTCCGTTTTGCATAATAATAAATGTAATTAGACGGAATGTGTCATATTATAAATTATAAAGGAAATACCTCGTATTTATCTCACATTTTTTTGCATTAATACTCAATTTGCTAAAATCCCAATTAAAGTTTAAACAATCCTAGATTATCCTCTATAATTTTTATCCGATTTATAAAGAACATTTTATTATTAGAATTTGTAATTCTCAATTTGAGGCTTGTATATTTTGGTAATCACATATACTTTACAAGTTTTGCAAAACCACCATTGTATATTCATTCTTTTCACTTAAAATCTAATTTATCAAATGTTTTAATATAAAATAGAGTTTAGCATCTAACATCTTTTACTTTTATAATATTATTACGCAGATAAAAAGTGTTTAATAATAATTTATAAAATCGTTTGATGTGATGTTTCATATAAAGCGATTTTATAAATTATTTAAGATTTAAGCAGGTAGAGCTCACTATTTCCATTTTATTGAAATTTTGTACAACATTTACTCCATTGGGAATTAAAGCACATAATTTTTCATTTTTTACTTATAAATATATACTCCTACATAATATAATAAACTTATTCTTAAGACTATTGTATTCAGATTAAAATAAGTCTTGAAAATAAATTCAACATGAAAAAGTATAATGTATACACGTACATATAGGAAATAAGTTCCTGTTATTTACATTATCACTTTCTCTTTTTCATGGGTAGTTTGAAGATACTTCAAATGTAGAATAGAATAAGCAATGCAGCAAATATATTTTAGTTAAAAATATCTTATTGCTTTAATATTTAAGTAATATTAAAAAAATATTTGTAAATTATTTGAGATTCTTCTAAATCATCATAAAAGTAATACTACAGGATCAAAATCAGATACTGAATTTATTTATTCATTAACCTCTTGTATTCTTCAGCATTATTAATGAAAATAATTTGAAATAAATAAGTAATATCTTTTTATCAATAAAACTAAACACTAATTAACTATTACTATACTTCGAATGGAAATGTATATGAATGAAAACTGTATACAGGAAAATAATAAAATTCCAATAGCTAAAATATATGGAAATATGCTATACTTCCGGATGACTACAATAAAAAGAGACTTATTTTAAAAAATAATTAGTCAAAGTGTTAAAATTATGCAACATATAAAATAATTCCTAATAGTAATAGATTAAAAATATTAAAGAATACAATGATTTTTTTCTTCTCCTTTTTCTGAGATATAAAAGCAATTTTCTTTGATTAACTTTAGATAATTTTTTACGATAAATGTACTTTAACTGAACTTTGATTTAAGATAAATTTTGAAAATTACTATTTTTCTAACATCGCTACAAATATTTTAAAATAAAATGAATAAATGCATTAATACAAAATAAAAAAGTAATTCCAATGGATAATGAAGTATTTTTAGTTATTTCCCTATATCTAGTTGTTAAGTAAAAACGGATGCAATTTAATGCAGCCGTTATATAACAGATTTAAGTATTATAAGAAAAACTGTAATAAAAAATTTTATAGTTAGTATAATCATTGATATTGTTTTTTTACTATTCTAAATCTCTCCCTTTAACTATCGATATTTTTTTGTCTGATTACGTAAAACAGGATAAAATATTAATGGAAAAATTATATCCATGAACTATAAAAAAATGCAATATGTGTCCTTTGTTATTATAAAAAATACATTCTTTTTTATTACTCTGGAAATATTCTGCTTGAAAGAAAAGATAAAATTGGGACAGATATAAAATATGATGTTATATAATGACCGTCCATAGCGATTTCAGCCTTTTAGTAATGCATGGGATGTAAGCCATGGCACCTTATATAGATGGACCTCCAATGAACCCATCATGTTCCGAAAAATGTCTTCGTAATTTCAAGATAGAAATATGACAGAAAACCTTGAAATTTAACTAACCACCTCAAAAGGGGAAATTTCATACGAAATTATACTGTGTCCATGATCTATTTTACGTGCTGTTGTAATCATCAATGAACACGACAAATCGAACTCGCCACCTAGTAATAATGATTGTGTAGGTCAGTGATTCTCAAACTTATTTCTTCTACCACCCCCTTTGACAATCAATTATTTTTCATCACCCCCCCCCTATTTTTGTATACACTTCTAAAACTTAAAATCCACAATTTCATTACTTTAATTAATTTAGTTATAATGTGCTACATTATTCGGTTTTGGTGTTTAAACTTACATTATATAAACTAGAAATGTTTACCAGTGAGAGCAATTAAAACGTAACTTTATAATATTAATAATATATTTTAATCAAATTAAAAGAAACAATATAGATAGGTAATCAATTTTAGTTTTTAAACTATTCTAATTTGAATTAAGAATTTGATTATTCTTAACAAGTTTGTTGATATCAGATTCCATATTACTCAAAAACAGTCGTTAGTCGCTGCGTCTGGTAACTTGCAAATGATTTCTCTTTTTAGTAAGCAGCATTGCCACAGCGCTAAATCCTCGTTCACACAAATATGACGATAGAAATATTATCAAATATTGTTGAACGATCAACCACACAATCCAGGGTACAACTGCGGAATAGACTTTTGTAGCCAAAATTGTTGGTAGCCATTTTTAAATTTGAATTTTATTTCCTCGTTCTTTGTCAGTTCTATAAGTTCTTCTTCCAGCTGGAGTGATATTGGTATGTTGACATTTCAAAAAGGATCTAACACCGAGTCTGGTATTTCCAATTTCAAAATGTCATGGAATCTTTCAATGAAATCACTGTGAAGATTTTCCAAATATTGGCAGTAGACGAGCAAGTCGTCGCTGTTGCAGGATGCTGATAAATTGAGAATTCATGTGTGCCGATGTTCTTCTTGTGTAAAAGCAGCAGAAGCGACGATATTTTTTGTTTTCATTAAGTTCAAGTCATCATCTTGAAGTTGGAAATTCATATCATTAAACAATGTATGAAGGTCTGTCAGGTATGTGATATCATTCTTTGATGTGATGAGGTTTTCGCGCAATGCTGTGTCTTTGTTTTCCAAGAACTCTATGACAGAGTCAAACAGTAAAACGAGTCTGACAATTTCCTTTTGATAGACAACGCACTTCTGTGTGAAAGATCAATCTGTTGAAATTTTCATCATTAGCAACACAAAGCTGATTAAATAATCTCTCATTTAAAGAGTTGTTTCAGATTTTATTGAGAGCTCTGATAACATGTTGCAATGATTGAAACAGTCGCTCACTTAAATTTCTAGAAACTAAATGCTGGTCGATGTATAACTAAATGTATAGCAATCACATAAGGAATTTTGTTTTTTAAGTACGACATGAAGCCTTTTTGACACCCTGTCATAGCTGGAGCATCATCTGTAGCAGATGATATAATATTCTTCAAGGGAATTCCTTTTTCATCACAAAACTTTTCCAGTGTTTTAAGTATGGTTTCTCCTTTTGTGTCTGTCTCAACACATTTGTGTCTTGACACATTTTTTCATCTTTAATCCTCATGTAAGACGATAGCAATGTTTCATTATTTGGTAAAGTGGACTCATCCAACTGAATTGAAAATTGATTAGTCTTCAAATGACTGCACAATAACTCTTCAATATTTTCAGACATTTCATCAATTCGCCTTTACACAGAATTATTGCTCAAAGGAATTTTTCGAATTATATCTACCGCCGGTCTATAGAGCACAGAAATTATAAATTATTTTATCGCCGGCAAAATTAACGTTTCTACGATGGTGTGTGATACCTGTTTGAGCAATTAACAGAGAGATATTGTATGAAGCTTTAAGTCCGTTATCGCCTTGCTTAGTAACCATCGAAAAAAGTTTCGATACACTTGGCTGAGCATTATGCATCTTTTCCAGATCTTGAAAATAGGCTACATTTTTGTCCTTCTTATCTGGATGCATTTTATTTAAATGATCTAAAAGTCTTGAAGGCTTCATCGCTTCGTTTGAAAATGTTTTTGAACAAAGAAGGCACAAAGGCAAAGATGGGTTTGTCGAATTTTCTATGAATCCATATTTAATATATTCAGCACAGTATTGCCATTTCTTTTTTGCTTGCGACATAGCTTTTTTTCAAATATATGTAAATGAAGTTTTGAACTTAAATACTCGTTTAAAGATAACACGTGAAACCACTAATGAAAATATAAGAAAAATTACGAGCTTTTATACAGGATTTAAATCAGCAAGCACACACAGGAATAAGACAAACACGCACGAAGTCGTTTATCTCTTTCGACGCTCAATAGTACTGAGCAAGTTAGGACAAGTATAGATGAAAAAGTCAATTGCTACCACGTACATTCCGTTTTCGTATTGCAAAACCGCCACCAGTTGACGATTCTATTCTGAAAAGGGGTGATACACTGAGATGGACTTTTTCCTGAGACCGGATTTTCAGAAGCATGGAAGCATGCATGTTAAGCAAGCATTTCTTTTTGATTTGCTTGCTGGTGATGACCGCGAGCTCCTCCTTCCAAAAAACTTCGAATCTCAGATATGCACTCGTTATTTCTAGCTGGTATTAATGACACTTGGAAGATTCCACCTCGGCATGCTTGGTATGCCGCTGGGTGCCCTGGTCTGTGCCTTACAATGTACCGTTTCAAGACTTCAGCAGGCAACACAATCCAGACTTAGGACTGGCCACATAAGACGTTTAAGGTTTGGTGGTTTGAAGACTTATGCTGTCTGCCGATGTTCAGCCTCTGCCTCTCATATCTTAGAATGTATTGGTGCCTCTGTGGGGCAGCTGTTGAATGAGGGGGATAGGGTCTTCTGGCTAATTTTGCGACTAGATCTCTTGGACCTGGTTTAGTTTATTCTAAACCATGGGGGATAAGCAACAACAACACATTTCTTTTTTGTCTCAACCCTATTTTGATGAACTCGAAGCAGACCTGACGCATGCGTAAAAGCACTGAAGGTTTTTCCAAACGAAAACGGACAGTACGTCTCCGGAGCACAACATCATAAGTGCACAGGCACCCGCAGTTGGTCTTTTCCCCGGAATGTTTACCACATTTGGCGATTTATGCATTTACTCAGCTGTATGCTTTTTGTCTTTTTTCAGAGTACGCGCATACGGTGTGCGGGCTGTTTTACGAAATCAATGTAAAGTATTTTAAGTTTTTATACCATCATACCGGGTAGAAATATAAAATAAGTATTTGTTATTGTGTAGTAGGTAGGTTTCAATTCTAGTGAAATTTAAAATATAAAGTAAATCAAATTACAAATCTACCATCGTCCCCTGACCTACGTAAACGTACGTCATTTTTTTCTGGGCCTATTAATGTCCCCCTCTATGTCTCAAATGCCCACAAGTGGGAGTTATCGCTCACGCTTTGAAAAAGACTGGTGTATTTCCTTAACATATACGCCATGCCGGCTCAAACTTAGAAAATAAAATGCTAGTAAAAATGCATCAAACTTTGAAAAAATATTTTTTTACAAAAGAAATTTTGATCAGCATGAAAAAAATTTTATATTAAAAGTTAAACTTATGTAAGTTTTATTGTTTTTGTTTTAAAATCTTCTACTTACTAGTATAAGTAGGAAATTTCATTTATCAAGATGGAAAATGAATACTTAACTAAATATCTGCTAATCATGGGTCAGTGGTATTAGTAGTTAATGCCTCTTATACTGTAATTTAGTTTTGGATAATTTATGATAAATAATTCAACATCCAGCAAACTAATTTCAGGTCATCATGATATTTAACAACTCTTGATAATACTTGAGTTTTTGAAGCAGAAGAAATGAATTGTTTTGTAATCTAATTTAAGTAAATTGTTATTTTGTAAAAATTACAAAATAATAGGTGACAACATAAGCTTAAATATTAAAAATTATGTTGTTTAAATTCCAAATCAATATTAATAAAAAACTAGAAATAAATTAAAAAAGATCAGTTTTATACCTCTTTTAATCAGGTAAAAATAATAATTAGTCGTCATGACAGTCAAACATCCCTCAACTAGTCTATAGTGAATAGATAATATCTATTCTCTAAATTGACCAGTTCAGATTTTATAAAAAGCAATAACTGACATCGTAATCAATTCTAGAGAATTGTAACCAAAGGGTAAGCAAATATGGTTGCCATGAAGGTGTCAACACAGAAAATTTGTAATAATTCTAATTTTATTCCTATAATGTCATAATCATTCCTATTTTGCATTTTTATAAAGAAAGCCCATTACATTCCTTTAAAGCATTTGTTAATTAATATAAAATAAAATTATGCATTTTATCACAAACATTCAACTGTTTTTGATTATCAGACAAATGTCTCGATTTGATATAAGTTTTTTTTATAATTTAATAGTTTTTGATTAACATAACTTGTACTCATAAATTCAAATGAACGAAATGCTTTTCGAAACAGTGAAGTGATTTAATTTAATACCAATTCAAAAAATAAAAAATATATTTTCCCTTTATGTGAATTGAAACTAATTTTTCGAACTATTAAGTTCTCTACGTCTTCATTCTTTTCTAGCGTCTCTATTCTTCGTAGATTGAGAAGCAAGCAATAAATTACCCTTCGACTTCAGCAGGTGTGTTAGACAGAAGAGGTTCTTTCCGAAATCGGAAATTCTTTATGAATTTCCTATCGGTTTCTCATTCACTTGTGTGTGACTACACATTTATTCCTTATCCAGTGATTGATGTTCTTTCTCTAGTGATACGAGGGCAACGATTACCGTATGTCTCGTTTTTCCTATTACATTTCTATCATATTCATCGTGTAATTAAAACTGCTTTGGCACCATCATTTCATTTTGAACAAATACAAAAGTGTGAACGAACGTATAATTAGAACATAAAATTTTAATATGTTTATGTACTTGTTTTTTAATATGTTATGTTTATGTACTCTTATGTTTCATCATATTTGAAAGATCGAACTATTATATAGTTATACAATAATTGGTTAAGGAGTTGATAAATGAAAAATTTCTCTCAAATTCTTTCATTCAATTTGATTAAACAATGCTTAATGTATATGTTTCCTAATACTCACTTTTCAAACTTCAATGGCATTGCAAAATCATTTTAATCCGTTGAATCTGTAATAATTGTACACATAATTTAATTTCAAAGGAGTAATAAGACTCTTTATGTTGAAAAATCAATCTCATTAGCCTTTCATTTACATTTAATACTTCAATAACATCACATTTTAAAATAAAATAGCAGTGAAAATAAATCAAATATCGAAATTATAAACAAAGACTCAAATTGAATTATATCAGCAAACAAAGGTTAGTGAAGTTCAATATATTTATACTTTTCTTTTGAAGTATGTATTTGAAGTATGTATCAATATAATTACTAAAATACCATTAGGATGCCTTGTATGTTATGATATGTTTTCTAAAATGGGAAGAAAAATTTTATATTCTTCAGTTAGTTTAATAATCGATGTAATAAAATGAAAATTTCCTAATTTTATTTTTACTATTTCCTCATTAGCCTAAATCAACTAATATTAAGTTTCGAAAAACTTCCACAATGTTTGACGTATATTTGTTTACATATTATAGATTTTATAAAACGCTGAAACAAGCTTTGGTACGATGGTGAAAAATGGCATTAAGTATAGTTAAATATGCAACTTTTACAATATTTATGTTTCTGTGGTTCAAATTTGTTTTATGTAAAGCTGAATAAACTGAGCTTTTACACAAAATAGATTTGAATATAGATCAATTTTATACTCCCTACTTTGAAAAGATTAATCAGAATCAAAATTGATCTATGTTAGATCTATTACACCTTTTTACGAGAACAAACTTCAAACAGAAAAAATTAATTTTACGGAAATTTATGCAGTTAAAAGAGAAGTGTGATTCCTATTATGCTTTCTTGTGATGTATAAAATTTTATTTTTGAATATTTTATAACATGAACTCTGAGATCGTGCATTTTAAATATTTTTTTAAACCAAATGATTCTAAGCTTTAAAAATCGCAAATAACTTTTAAATTAGTTCAGCTAAATATATTTCCCTCTATGAATATTTAAAAAAATAATAGACAATATTAAAGGAAGTAGATATAAAAGCTGAATTGCATAACTCTGTGGCTTCAGACACTGTATTAAAGAAAAGAAAAATTGCTTTTTTTAAAAATGAAAATAGTTTAAATAAAATTCTAATCTTCTTGATTTAAATGATATAAAATAATAATTTTTTTAACATTTCTATTTTCTTTACTAATAAAATGTCAGTGTTGAATAATTATACCTAACTAATGCTAGGCTAAAATGAATTCTTGGTTTGAAATTAAATCAACAGGCTTAGTGTTGCCAAAATTGCTACTCGACATTTGGTAATGCATTAGTAAAATCCAATGAGTGATTTAAATATATGTAATTAACTCTGTTAGGGGAAGAAAATTCTGTGTTTCCTGAATTTAATTAATTATTGAAAGTATTTTTTTAAAAATATGTTACCAACATGAATCAAACTATTGAATCAATCTACTATTTTATTTTATTAATGAAGCAAATGTATATAAAGAAAATAAGTAACAAATTTATATGTTTGATAAATATTTAAATTCAATATGTTTTTAAAGATATATAAATAATTATTTAATAAATCTGAGAGAATAAGTTTATTTTAAAGTATGACTTCATTTTATATTGTCAATAAAACATAAAGGTTTTAAATTCATAAATATTTACAATATGCTTAAAATTTAATGTATATGCATTATATATTTATATTATAAGACATTTATAATATAATCAGAATATTTCATAGGTATATGAATTTTAAAAAGAAACTAAATTCTTAAAATATTTTACTAATGATGAATAATGCTTGGACAAAATGAGAAATTCAAGGAAAAAATATATGTTTAATTGCATACACAATCATTTTAAATGTATATTGATTTGTTTATTAAATTGTAAAATATTTTTACCTATTAAAAAAAATAAAAAATAATAATTTGTGAGAAAATAGGGTAACATTGATATTCATAAAAATTATATTTATACATTAATATAAATATGAATATATATGCTTATTGTTATCACGCGTATGAAACAATTGTTATTGAAACATAAATTAAATCATTTTTTATAAATAAAGTTAAATATAATGGTTTAATAGATTAAAATGATTATCTGAAGCAAAGTAAAATAAATTTTAATAAAATTTATAAAAAAAAATCTGGTGTTTGCAATGTTATAAAATTGCCTGCCGTTTTAAATATGTATTTATGTATGTGTACATAATGTGTTCTAAATATGCATTTATTTACATTTACATTATTTAAAATGAACTTTACGCAAAGCTAAGCCTTCAATATGTGACATACAAAATAAGTGCATTTGATATATTTGAATGACTTCTGCTTACCAGGAATTTTAGAAATGCTTACTTTGCAGTGCGACATACAATTAATACAAATTAATTTTCAGAAATAGAAAAAAGTGCGAATTAAATTTTGCGTACAAAAAAAATATAATTATTCATAAAAACCTTTTAAATATCAAAAATATTATAATAAAAGGATCTCAAGGTATAGAATAAATATTCAGTTGATAACAATTTAAGGTATGCAGAAAAATACTTTTATTTTAAAAATAAAATGGAAACAGGAAAATATTTAAAATAGGTATTTTATCCATAGTTTTGGTAAACTGTAAAATTATATAACTATTAAAAATAAAACAAAAAAAATCTATGTCTTATTTTTTATACTATGTTAACAAATAAAATTTAAATATCAATATAGTGTTTGATCGTAATTTTTAATGTTAAATAAACTCTTTCAATTCTCATGTCAACATGGCTACTAAATAAGACATCATTAAGGACAGGAATGAATGGAAGTTAATCAACCTGCTTGATTGCATAGTAAATCTACTGGAGTATTGGAAAAGAAGGATCTCATAAAATCGTTAAAATTCTAATGTTTTTGAAATTTAAAAATATTGGTAAGCAATAAATTATCTTAATTCTAAATTAATAAAAAATAGCACTCATAACCTCAGTTATGTTATAATTAAAATTTTCTCTTTAGAGATAATCATTTAATAAAGGTAAGATGTTGTTTCCAGATATATGAATCTCTCTGTCTTAAAGAAAATAAAATAAAATACTTTGGTTTGTATATTCTTCAATTTTTAATATTTTGAAAGACACTTTTTACAGAAATGATCTTCCATTTTTTAATAAAAATGTTTCCTAAATATAGTCTTCATAATTATAGAAAGAAATCATAGATATAATTATCATAGATAATACGTACGTAAAATATACTGTGTTTTTAAATAGTTATGGACAAATATCTTTTTAGTTCCATATAAAGAAATATATATGGTATTTAGTTTTGAATATAAAAATAAATTAGAAATCACAGTTTATTGTATAATACATTAATGACAAAATATTATATGTTTCAATTATTTAATAAATATTTTATGAAAATTCATTATATTTTGAAATTTAATTGCTATTATAATAAGTAAAATCTCTCAAAGTATTTATTTTATTAATTATCACACTTGTTAAAATATGCAAATAGCAATGGCAAATGAGGCAATAAATTGATCCACATTTTATTTAAAGTCCTCAAAGTGAACTGCATTCCAATTGGACAAAAGCATTAAAAATATCATTCTGAAAATACCAAGTGTGCTGCGTAATAAGGCTAAGGGAAATTTTAATAATGGAGGCATCAAAATTCAATCCGAAGTGCTGCAGAGAATAAAGGGGATAAGAATAAAGCAGATATCTAGGCAAAAAGACAATCTTTGTTGTATCAGGAAAACCTGAAAACTGCCAACTGCAACCCTAACCTGGAGGAAATTTGTATAATTAATGATATATTATCTTCTTGAATTTTGAATTATGCGCAGGATGTCCCCGGTAACAGAAGGTTTTGATTGTATCCAGAAGATTTCCCAAGCTTCGAATCGTACTTCATTTCCATAAGCTGTTATGTGAAAAGAATATCAGTTTTTTTTCTTTTCGAAGAAGAGGACTGAGAATAATGGGTTGCTTTAATGGTAAACAAAATAAGCGTTGAAAGGCCCTAAGTAATGCATTTACAATTGCTACTGCCACCAGCGTTTGAAGGCGGGGTGGTAAGAAAACACAGGGGGAAAATATTTGCATGTGTTAAATTTTAAATGTTTTAATGGCTCGGGGGAACCTTAGATGAAGTCTTGTGAGGGGATAACATGCTCTAGGGGGATAATTTCCATGACGCGTTAGGGAAAATTGAACTGTCAGAAATGACTTAAGTAATTTACTGAACAAAAGATAATGTACAGTACAAAATAAACTCGTATATATATATATATATAATCAATCTATTTATATATATATATGTATCTATATATATATACATATATATATACCTATATATATATATACACACACACATATATATATATATATATATTAAAGTCTTAGTTTTATACATATTATTTTGAAATTCCAAGCAAAATGAATTAAATTCAACAATTTTGAATTTTTGAAAAATAAGAAAAATGATATAAAATATGTAGTTAAAATAAGTTTCTATTGTTATAATTTAAATTTTTTACTAAGTCTGTTACATAATGAGTTAAATTTAGACAAAATTTTTAGGCTTAGAATTCAGCGAAAATATTTCTCACAATTAAGTTGCATTAAGGAAATAAAATGCTTATCAAAATGTTTTCTTATAAATATCTTTAATGAAGTTGGTTTAAACTAATTGTTAACGTTTTCACAGATACCATCAAACTGAATAAAATATAAGTCATTTTTCATCTATGTAAATTATTTACATTCATGAGTTTCTATGGATATTGAAGTTGTTTTGGAAAGGGAATTCAGGAATGTATTTTGAAAAATTGATTTTGGTATAAAAAAATTGAAATAAAAATTATTCCCCAAGAATATATATTGAATAGTTAATTTTTAAGACTTGAGATTTAATACTTTTTTTTGTTGAACACAATTAATCTCCAATTGTACTCCATATAATTTTTTTTAGCTTTTCCACATTTCTTTTTACCAAACAATGGTAAAAGCAATTGAAACTCGAGTGTTTAGAATACTAAAAGCTTCTCCTCTCGACTTTGTAGATGTATTTGAAATTCCCTTTTACAGAAGTAAGTATTTCAACATTTCATCAGGTCTATGGACTGACGAACACAACAGAAGCTAAAGCAGTTTTTTAAGGCATCAGAGAATGAAAAAAAAAAATTAAAGGCGATAAATTTTTCATCCAACATTGAAGGAAACTAAAACTGCTCTGTTAGCGATTATTTTTCCAGCAGTAAGCGAAGAAAAAAATTTTTTATATTTTTTTCCAACACTGGACAGACTATAGAGAGTATCATTTTTCACCGATCCTTTTCCAGACTTTTTCCTCGGGGATTTTTTTAGCAGTCCTATCAATCAATTGGTATCCCATAATAGTGTAAAGGGAAATGTGCCACAGTAGGGAACTTTTCTATCTGGTTACTCTTCCGCCTTTCCCTTCTCCCCACAATCTGTTCCCTACGTTTTCCCTTTTGTATATAAGACACATTTTTTTTTCAGTTCTTTTTTCAGTTGAGCTCCAAAAAAATCGTTTATATTGGTTTAGAGAAATTAAAGTCAGTTTTATATGAAAACGTGTTGCGGTTTATTTTCCCCAGATGGTATGTTCGGACGTATCCTTCTTAAACTTACGACTTCAGTTTGATGCATTTATCCTTTAAGTAGGTATTTTCAGATATTTTTCAAACTCAATGATTGAGACCACTGAATGTTTACTTTCTCAAATAAAAATATATTTGTTGATTATTTAAAGAATGATGTAATACTTAAAATAACAATAAAAAACTAAATTGATCGCTAAAATTAATTTTTGGTTAAGTTCTATAGTTTGTTCGTATATTAATTCTTAGAATATCTCTAAATAATTTTTTAAAAAAGCAATAATACTTTGCAAAAGACAAATTCATGTTTATTTAAATCGGCCACATATCATTATTCTAGCATTTCTGTAACTGTAATATAAAAATAGTTTTTTTCCACGAATTGAAAATAAAATTTCATTAAATGATGATAAAATTTCTTTTGAAGAAATAAATTTAATTTTGTTAGCAATAGAGTAATACATCTTTTGTTAAGGTTTTTTGTATTAGAGACACAATTTAATACTTAATATAAAGATATGTCAGCTTATTTTTGTAATCAATTAAATGTTATTTAGTGTTAACTTTGATTATAATATGAAGAAATCTCTTGTAAGTAATTTAAAGCAAGAATTAAAAGCTCTTCATCCATTTGAAATTAGTAATCAAAGAAATTTAAAATCTAATATAATTTAGTAAACTTTAGTTGTGTTATTGTATATATCATGTTTTACACTGATTTGCACATCATTGGATGCTATAGAAATATCAATCTACTAAGTTGGAATGCCTCATTTCAATTTAATATTTATTTACAGGAATGTGCGAATACAACTAGATGCCATATATATTAAGAATAAATATTAAAAATTTCTTTTTCTTATTAAGAATTATTGAATATAGGATCAGCTTCATACTTATTTTATGGAATTTTACCTTCAGTAATTTGCAAAACAAAGTGGTACATGAGTCATGTCTGGTATTTGTGTCCTTCATTATAAAAAGACAATATTATAATTATAATAATAATCAAATGCATTGAATATTTTAATGTAATCGTTACTTATTATCATATGCATAAGAAATGTTTTCAATCTCCTTATATTATATTTAGAAATTAAATAAATCTTAAATTACTAGATAAATAAAAACTAGAATCCTTTAATTTATTCTTAATTAAGCTCCAAAATTTTTTGAGGATTGTTCTTATAATAAATATTTTTTGTACATTTCTTTCTTTTAAATATATCATAGTTTTATGCATATGTCAACACAATATAAAAATATTAATTACATTATATTTTACAAGCCTTTATCACATTATCATCACATGAAGAAAATACTCATGAGTAATTAATTTAAATTTATTAAATAAATTATAAATTGAGTCGTTACAAAAAGTTACGTAGAAAAATAAATTGTATATAATACATATTTTCTTTTAGCTAAATATAATATCTGTATAATAAACAAATGAAAACAAAAGGCTCTAAAAATTTAAAATTATAAACATTTTAGAGTATGATAAAATCTTCATTTATTGAATAAATGGATAACAATTTTTCAATGACCATTCTTTTTCGGATTCTTTTATATAGAACAATTTTTATTTATAGGAACATAAATCTATTAATGGTGTTACAAGATCTCTCCATAACGATGGAAATATATCAGAATTTTTACTATATAATAGCAGAAATGTGATGAGTAAGTCATAGATACAAAAGCTCGTAAAAATATTCTATTTTCTTTTAAGGATAACTATGATGAAAAAACAATTGAAATAATAGAAAAATGCTGCAATAAAAATGAGAATTTTACACAAAGTTGCATATGAAATTACTTAAATATGTTAAGGTATTACTTGTTAAATACATTTCTCAGCAGGTTTTATCAGTATCATCAAAGAATATCATTTTAGTATCGACAAAAATTAATCATAGTGAGGTGTTTCACAACTGAACCATAAGTAAATGAATCATTCATCATATAATTCACTGTTATCTGCCTAACTTACTTTGAGAGATCACAAAAATTGAAACGACATATGAAGTTAAAAAATAAAAGCTTATAAGTTTTTAATCCTTGAAAATTAATAGATATTTGAAAAAACATTATTTTTCTTTTGAGTATTTGACGAGAAAACAAAGTCTCAAGATAGTTTTGAAAATCTTATATTTGTAATGGGGGAAATAATATTTCCTGTTTTCAATACACAAAAAGCTGATTTTTTTCCACAGAAAATAAATTAAATACAATTCCTTTTGATGCTGTACAACTCATAGAGGAATTGGATTCATAAAATTTCTCTATGACATTAAAACAACGTCTTAATATAGTTTGTAAAAACAAATGTTAATTTCAAAACTGCTTCTAAAATTTATTCATTCTTATGATAGCAATGATAATAAAGCTAAGGATCTTATAAATGTAAAATTAAAAATAAGCTGTGAATTACAATATTTAATGATAATAAATAGTGATAATAATTTAATAATAAATAGCGATTAAATTTAACGATAATAGTTTGCTGATATTAAATACAACATAAATTAGATTATTAAAGATTGATAGTATTTCAACATTTTCTAATTGCTGAAATAATATGCTAATGTTTGAATAATATATTTTTAAGGAAAGATATAATAAAAAATTGCTCTTTATAAATATATGTAAAGCAGTTATGTATATGTACGTATGACAAATTTTGTCTGCATGCTACTACGCAAGTTTTGGAATAATAAATTCTTATGCTAATAAGGCAGCCAAGTTTTTCACGCAATTATACATTATTAAAAAAAAATTTATTCGGAATATATTGAAATTACCCCAACCCAATTGACTTTAAGTATGGTGTCAAGAAAAAAAAATTAAAATCTCTAAAACTTCCTTCCTTTTTCTTCCACTTTTTTCCAAGTTTAATTCATACCTTAAGTAACTACAAAGAATGCGAAAAACTTTCTCATTTTATTCATTGCTGTCTAAGAAGGCGTGTACCTCATTTTACACTGCAGAATATGAAGTGAAATTCGCAAATTCAATTTCCCTTCCTTATTATTTTCCAGCTAGACTTCCTTATAGGCGGCAAAGGTAGAATTCGCTGGAGTTTGAATTCTCTTCCCGTAAAATTCCCCATGAATTTCATGGGAGAACGAACAAATTCAAATTCCGTGTATCAAGAAGATGTTGCGTGAATAAAGGGAACGACTTTAAGAGACGTTAGAACAGCAAGAGACCAGTGAGTTGCCGTATTTCATTTTAAATTGCGTCCTCGAAGAAAAAGAAGAAACTTTTGCTCCTCGGTCGAACTTAAAGATGATTAAGGGCTGGTTCTTTTTGCATTCACAGTTCAAAGCCGCAAAATTAATTGAAATGCATAAAGCAACGATTCCAAACACAGCCGTAATACATCATAGGTATTATTGATCTTTTTCGGTGAAATATTTTGATATTAAATATTCTCTATGAGTATTTTAATTTTTATGTTTTGAAATATTTTTGGATGATTTTACGAAAATATTTAGTTATGTGTTTGTATTATCTATTAACATTATTGATGTGAATAAATCAGAAAATTTAATTAGTAATGCTAATATAAAATGGAACCAATAAATTTTTACGTTCAATACTATTAAATATTTTACAATAAAGTCACGAAAACTGCACCCTCCTAATTTAAATTCGCATAACCAACGGCATAGCGAACTTGGTTGTCCTAGTGTTATAAATAACGCAGAAACAACAGTAATTTATTCATAAAATTCAAATTGAAGACTCATAAACTGCAATTACCATTACATTTAACATTAATCAATAAATTAATAATGTTATTTGGATTGCTTTCTACTTCAAATTTTGTTTTTAAACGTTAATGTGATCTATGATGTTTTTTCTAATTTACACCAAACGACATTTCTTAATTAATTTTATTTCTGATAGAAAAATTATAAAGAAATTTATTGGCAAAAAAATGGAAAATATATTAAAAACAGCACAAATAATAATAATTATTAACTATACAAACAGAAAAGGAAAAATCTTTTTAATACTTACTTAATTCATAGCAAATACCTTTTAAAATATTATATGTCAAAAACTAAAATTCGAATGTATTCACTTGCTTTAATAATAATTATTCCCAAACAGTTGGCATTCACTTGTTATTTTTTATTTAATATAGCTAAAATCAAATAAATAATTTGTCGGATTAATTGCAAATATTTTTTATAAATTTGAAATTCAAATAATTTTAAGTTCTGAATGTTTATTTTTTTGATTAATTCAGAAATAATCAGTAAATCATCAAGAATTTTTAAGATATAATACTAAAAATATGCCTTTTTGGTTCAATAACGAAAACTTTTAGAAAAACCTAATTTATTTCAGCAAATTTTAATTAAATTTTCGTTCATAAATTTGATTTTGGGAGGACTGTATATTTAATTTATACATTAAGTTAGATAGTTGTCAAAAAATGTATACGCATTTAAGCACTAAAAATTAAACTGATGGACTCGCAACATTTCACTTTACAAAATTTATTGTTTTGTGTAACATAGTAGTAAACTCTTTTATGGCTGTAGTGGCCTGGTTGATTAGGAACATCTTCCCATTATAGGAGAATCATGCGAATCTAAGAACAACCTGTTGTCTTCATTTATGGCTTCTACTTACGGGCACATGAATTATTTCATGATCACAATGTCATCCATGTGAATAAGTGCTATACTTATAAATTAGGAAACCACACCCACTTCTGGTGACACACAAGTGTACACATATTAAATGATTCATTATACAAGTTCCTGCCAGTTGTGAAGTTGAAATGTGATAATCCTAGTACCAAGCATTATTATAATAATAACTAAAATTAACATTGATTTATTGATAATCGTCTCAAAAGAAAGAATCTCACCCATTAAACATTTTTGCTTATATTTGCAGAAACGTATTAATTTCATTAAACTAGGGAGAAATTAATTTGAATGCATTTTGTCCTTACAAAATTTAAAATTCTGTAGGGTTAAACTCTAGGAAAAATTTGTGTAACATATGATAGCATATTTTCTAACAATTATTATCTTATTTTGAGCTTTTCCATTCATACAAAGAAACAATATACTTTTCTGTAACTAATAAAATAGTTTAATAGTTTTGTAAATTAAAAAAAAGTATTTTATTTTTAACTCTTTTAGCAAAATATATTTAAAATAAATAATAAATGCAGGTAATTTTGTTTCAATAACTAATAACGTTAGAATTACATCTCTCTTTCAAGCATTTACTTTACTTTAATTTTCTTAATTTAACGATTATACAATTACTAATTATATTAAAATAATTCAATAAAATTTTATTTTTCGTAAAATATTTAGAAACCATTTAACTTTAATCGAAACAGATATGTAACCAATTTTATTGAAACCAATATTTAACTCATTATGATTTATTAAAATGAAAGCTTCCTTTGTAATTATTAAATTATTAAGAAATAAATAAAAATGAGCTAACACAATTTTCATTATGAAATTTTTAATAAGAGATAAGATAAATACGGATTATATATATATATATATATGTATGTATATATATATATATATATACATATATATATGTATATATATATATATATACATATATATATATATATATATATATATATTTATATATATATATATATAAATATATATATTTATATATATATATATACATATGTATATGCATTTATATATATATATATGTATGTATATATATATATTTATGTATATATATATATATATATATATATATGTATATATATATACATATATATATATATATATATATATATATATATATATATATATATATATATATATATATGTATATATATAAATATATATATATATATGTATATATATGTATATATATATATATATATATATGGTGTCCACTAAAGTCCCTGGACACCCTCTTAACTTCAGAACGGCTGCTGCTACATTCATAAAAGTGGTGTCTAGATATAGTAAAGCAGCCATGCGCTACTGAATAAAACAGACTACAGCGCCACTTGGTGGAAAGCAGCGGAGTTAGCATTAATATCTCAAAAACGGAAGGAGGTAGAGAGAAAAAGTGATTTGCAAAGTTGTAGAGCATCCTCGATTTAGTACGAAAAGATACATTGTAAGCATTAATGTGAAGAATACAACGGTTAAAACTTGCATTTATTGTTTCGTGCTGTGGCGTCACAAAACGATCTAAGAAAGAAAAAAAGGAAATATTAAATATATAAAGGATTATAACGATATAAAAGGATTATATCGTTATAATCCTTTATAATTAATATATAAAGGGTTATTACGATATACTTTATTTAAGATGTTCAAACTTCTCATCGTCAGCTGCAATGCACATTTGGATCCTCGCTTGATGATTACATTGCACATGTTGAAGCATACAGCGTGACACATTGGAACACGCGACTGTAATGCGTCGTTTAAGGTCCCGCAAATTTTGTGGAGGGGTTGCACACAGCTGCTGTTTCAAGTATACCCACAGGAAAACGTCCAGTGGAATCAGATCAGGAGAGCGTGGAGGCCACTCTTCAAAACCACCATACCCTATTATTTGGTTGGCAAATTCCTTGATGAGGCACTGCTTCATTGGATATGTCTTGTGAGCAGACGCGCCGTCATGTTAAAACCATAGATTTTTAAGATTAAACAACGGCAGGATCTCCGCAAAATCGGGTAATACATCCTGTAGCAATCGTAAATATTGTGCACCCGTTAGCGTGCCATTGTAGAATATTAGGCCTATCAGCTTGTTATTGTAAATTGCACACCAAACATTAATAGCATACCGCATTTGATGTTGAACGTCGACGAAACACTTAGGATTTTCCTGGGCCCAGTAATGGGTATTTTGCCTATTGTACATACCATTTCGTGAAAAGCATGCCTCATTCGTCCACATTATATCTGACAAGAATGTTGGATGGACATGTATCTGATTCATGACGTAGTTGCACCATGCATAGCATCGCTTGGCATCCCCGTCCATTAAAACCTGTTCAGGCGTTAGTCGGTATGGATGAGCACCTGATTCACTTAGGATTTTCCAAACCTGACTTTTTTGGAGAGACCACAGTGGTGACTGATCTCTCCAACGCTGATTGAACTTTCACGATTTAAATATTTAAAGTAAAAAAAAAAAAAGACACGTTTTTTTTTCTTAATCGAAAAAATTATATATAAAAATTCAATGTTCTCTTTTTTTCCCTTTTAACAGGATCTTTGCAAATACATAACATAAAATTTTTCATATCATAATAACCAAAATTTAAGTGAATATCTGAAAATTTAAGTTCTGAAAAGAGCAATAACATATATTAATCAATAAATATCTGAGCAAGCTACATAGTCCAACTTATTCTTAGGTTGAATACACAATCATTTGAAAAATAATATGTTACCCTATGTCTTCTAATCATTTAAATATATATCTTATCTTAAAACAGTAAATACAATTTGCAAAATCTGCTAGCTAATAGCATAATTTTATATTTATTCAGAAATATAAATTTATTATTAAAATTATAATGAATAACTTTATTTACGTTCTTATTATTCAAGTGCTTAATTTAAGTACTAAATATATTTTAAGTTTCTTTAAATGCAATGCAATATATTTCTTTCTCTTAAATTTCTTTTATATTTATAGAATGTGTACTATGTAAATTTTAAATAACACGTAAAAGCATTTTAAAAACACTTTGCCATCATGATAATTGGCATTAAAATTTATATTAAATAATGAATTGATAATTAATATTACAAATAATTAATACTACATTGATGATTAATATTACAAACAATTTAGTATTCATGAAAGTAAAATACTTGAAGTAATTTTTAGATCAAATAATGAATTATACTATATATCCAAACGAAATGTTACTGAAAATAATAAAACCAAATTTCTTTTTAAATAATCGAGACGTTTACTTAGTAAATATTCACAGTCTTTATTACTATATTAGACACACAAATAGGTGATTAGCAAACTCTGTTATGATACCTTTTAGTATATTATGCTTTAACTATCTTATATTAGGACTTTTCAAATGCAACATGTACAGTACTCACGTATCGTAAGGGAAGAAAACTTTCAAGTACACTCCCACACAGGTGTAAAATCGGAATGCAATACCACGGAATCATTATCTCGACATTCAACAGTGGCTAGAATCATACGTAAAGTTATTCCCTCTAAAAAGCTCTTTCCTAGCATTAATAAAGTATAAGCGGCAAAATGTCAGAGAAACATACAAAAGAGTTATAATATAGGATATGTAAGCCCCTAGCTTGAATGCATTGATGAACATTTTTCATGATCTCAGTTAAGTCGTTATCCGAAATAGAAAGCAAAGTCCAAACGCTGAATAAGGTGTTTCCAAATTCTCTTACAGGCATTAAAGGAAGACGTAACGCAGTCTGTCCTCCAAGATAGTCCCACATATGGAATTCAGGTGTGGAAAGAAAACTAGCAGTTCCATTCACTTCATAACATGAAATTCAAGTTGTTCTTCAAAAACTATATATCAACGAGGTCACGCCTTTTTATCCATCAGAAGGAAATCATTACCAATTGCCGCGAAATATGGGTGTACATAGGAATTAAGAAGCGTATCCCGGAATATCACACCAGTAACAGTTCTTTATTGGAATTTAGGCAGATAAGTGTGACCACCAAGTGAGATCGTAGCCCAAATCATTATTCCTCCATTTCAGAAACTGTATCTTTCAACAGTGCTTTGTTCCCCCCAGATCAGTTCACGTCTTGAATCACTCGCTCATGTTCACCTTGACCCTAGAAACATGTTCTCCTGACTAAAATAAATGGGCCCTTCCCTGTCGTCCGATGAAGGGGACACACATAAACCCATGACTGGTAACCTGGCACAGGGACTTGTAACGCTAAGAAGCGTCTGCACCGTGCTAGTGGATATTCCTCTCCTAGATGCTACAGAGTGATCACAGTTCTCCTTCGGGCTGAAAGAGCTATAAAAGGGTCTTTTGTAGGTGTATCTGTTGTTCAGCCTGGAATATGCATTCTGGACACAGACACTTTGATATGATATTGATTTAAAAAAGTTGGAATACACGGGGAGATACATTATGGTGACTAGCAGCATATCTCCATTTTTATCCATCCGACCACCCACCACTTTAACAAAATTAAGCAAACGGCTTCTTTTAGACATTATGGGATCCACTGATTATTGCCAACGAAACCGTTAGAAAAAAATTGAAAATCAATAAAATTTCCATGCAAAATCTTAAGAGACAAATGTTTGAATATTTGTTTCCTAATATATACCTGTTCATTTCTATACAAAAAAGTGGTAACTAAAATTTACGTAAACTCTCTCTCTCTCTCTGTCTCTCTCTCTGTCTCTCTCTCTCTCTCTGTCTCTCTCTCTGTCTCTCTCTCTCTCTCTCTGTCTCTCTCTCTGTCTCTCTCTCTCTCTCTCTGTCTCTCTCTCTGTCTCTCTCTCTCTCTCTCTCTGTCTCTCTCTCTCTCTTTCACACACACACACACACACACACACACATACACACACACACACACACACACACACGTACACACACACACACATGAGATATTAGTTCATTATGATATTAATGTTTAATGGTCATTTCTAGATTGATGAAGGTTTCTTGATTTCTTGATATAAATGAATCACTCTGATTGTAAAAAAATGATAAAGAGAAATCTATCCCCCTTAAGTAAATTAGCAATGATATGTAACTGAAGATGTGTTCAACCTTAGTTATAATGTCGATGAAAAAGAATAGCAAACTTACAGCAATAATTTCATTATTAAATCCTTTATTTTATGTAATTACACTGCTGGCCACCTAAGATCAACATCCTGAAGGAAATATGGAAATGATGTAAAACTTAAAGCATGGGTTGATAAGAAATGAAAATCATTAGCATTGTAGCAATTCACGTGTTGCTGAAATGCCAACTGCAAATATAACATAAGAGGAAAATAGAAATCTAATTTGAAGTAGGGCAATTTTTTATATGAACTCTTTACTGCGCTTTATAGAAGACATCAATCGTCAGCAAGTTTAAGTTCAATTGAAAAATTATAGGAGCTTTTGGCAATTGCGAAATTTACTTCAGAGAATTCATTGATGATATTGCATGGGACTAATCAGCTGTGATAAGGATCTGAATTTGTTGCATGCATGAGGAGGCTTCGGTGGACCAACATAACCGATTCCACCCACTTCATTGTCATCTGCAATTGATGACAGGCATATGTAGGCATTGCAGGTATAAATCCCTTGTCCCTATCACGAACCCTAACACAACAGATTAAATTTTATACACATCAAATGTTTTCCACGTCTACCATTCAATGTCATTGACAACTGAAAGAAATGAGTTTACACTCATTTCTCTCAATTTCATCCAATGTTCATTGTTTCATAAATCCCTTACTCAAAATTACCGACGTTAGTGAAACCAATTTTATGATGAAGTACGAGCATGAACAAAAGAATGGAGAAATATCGTTTTTTCAGATAATTCGAGCTTTTACCTGTAACATTTGATAATCGAATTTGATTCTAGATAAACTATGGTGCAAAACATTAGATATCATTAAAATGGTCCTGCATAGAGTATCATGGTTTGGAGTAATACTGTATTTTTCCTACAATCCTCTAGCTCTCAGTGATGGTGCCCTGAGCAGCCAGCTTTTTATCTTATATATGTAAGACCCATGGTACTCCCATACATTCAATGTTTACCATCAGCCATATTCCAACTGGATAATGCGTGACCACATGCAGCAAACGATGTTCAAAAATTCCTTAAATTCGATCCTGTTCTATCATTGATTATCATCATAAAAATATTTCGTTTGTGTAAGAACACATGATTATTCACTGTCTACCAATAAGTATTTGGACATCTATGCAAATAATGGTATCAGAGGTCCTGAGGTAAGTCACGGTCTCAACCGGTATATATCCTATAAGAAACAGCATTGGCATTAGTCGCATGAAACATGCCGAGCAGTTCGGAGATCTCTGAATTCGAGAAAGGTATAATCGTCGGGTATCACAAATGTGGACAATCCTTAAGGGATATATATTGCGATCTGAAGTTCCCAAAATCGACAGTGGCCTATGTGATTAAGAAATGGAAGGTGAGCGGTGATTGTCGGAATGTGTCCCGAGTCAGCAGACTAACGAAACTGGGATATAGAGACTGACAAGTGCTATCCAGAGAAATTCAGAAGAACCGCATCCAACCGATGGCCGTCCGCTTGAAGTTTCAACAGGCATCCAGGAATATTGTTTCAATGAATATCCTCCATAAGGAAGCATATCTACTTGGTTTTCATGGTAATGCTGCTGCCCATAATCCTTTGATCACAAAGTCCAACTGCTCTGCTCGGTTAATGGGGTGCAAAACACATCGAAATTGGAGTGTTGATCAGTGGAAACGGATTCTTTGGTGTCATAAACCAAGGTTCACCCTTTATCTTTTGGATGGCAGTATCTGGGTCTGGCGTCTGTGTGGAGAACGTGTCCTGTCAGAATGCATTATGCCAACACTCAAGTTCGGCGGAGGTGGAATTACGGTCTGGTGATGTTTCTCCTCGTATGGACTGGGACCCTTGGTCCTCATTCATGGTAAGCTCAACACCCATGCCTACTGCACCATTTTGGATGGCAATGTGCTTCCTACGTTGTTGCAGTTTTACGGGTTGGATCCCTGTTTTTTTCAGGACGACAATGCCAGTTATACTGTTTCAAGCTTAATCAAGGATTGGTATGATGCCAATGGATTTCATCGAATGGACTGGCCTGTCTAGAGCCCAGAACTGAACTCTATCGAGAACCTCTGGAACGAGTTGGATCACTAAATTAGGGGGTATACTACCCGTCCAAAATCGTTGAAGGAAGTTGTATGTCTACTCCAAGCTGAGTGGAAGACAATACCTCTATCTATAATACAAAGTTTTGTGGAAAGTATGCCCCCGAGGGTTCACGCTATAATTGCTTCTCGTGGTGGCTCTACCAACTATTGATTTTGTGAATAATTTTAGTTTTTCTTTTCTGTCACAGGTGTCCAAATACTTATTGGTAGACAGTGTATGTATGACTGAAAATGTGGCCTAAGTTATATAACAATTATCTTTCCAATGAATAATTGATTCAGTTAAATTTGAGAATATAATCCTTTTTATTGGTAAACAGTTCACGCAAATTTTAAATTGCCATCAATTTTAAACGTTATCTTTTGTAGTTACCATCTGCTTTTTCAAATTACAGTAATCATCAAGCTTATTAACAATTTGTCAATGTATTTGTGGTCAATTGCTTTAAGAATTATTAATGAGGTCACCCTTCAAAGGATTTTTATTCAATTCAAGCATGCTAAAAACGTGACTGATTTCACGAAAGTAATGTTCAGTTAACTTATGTTCTGACTATGTATTATATACTGATTAATGTAATAATTAAATATTTCTATAAAACATTTAAACTGTCTACCAAAAAGCTTGAAATTAAACCTTCTTAAGGTTGTAAGATTTTATTTAGTGTTATAAGATATATACGTCATTGCAGAGTTAATTTCACATCGACTGCGACTCTACAAACTATAATTGGACTTTTCTACTTCATTTGATTGTAGAAAGAATGTTTTTAATTTTCAGGTCATTCAGCTAAAAATTAATATTTGGATTGATGGTGCTATATATATAATTATTTTCATTTTGAGAAACCTCTCCACAAAGACTCCAGACACCAATCTGAAACCGAGGCATATATTATTTTTTAACCTATTATTTGCCTGCCATGCACAATCACCTATACTTGGCAGAAATATAAACTGTTAAGTTGATGGATCTATTTGTGAAAATGTTCCAAGGGCTGCTTTGTTGTTGTGGATAATAGTACTCTCACAGCCTCAGTTATAGCAAGTTTGAATATTACTCCATCTGTCAAGTTAAAACCATTGGGTTTCTTCGTAGTTAATCATTCATTGAAAAACCCTAAGATACACATATCTATTAAGTCAAAAATATTCATATTACACTTATCTTGTTTTATACACAGAATAAATCGGAAATCTTCGTGTACAGTATGGAATAAGCTTTAAGAATTAATTTATGTACGCGTTATCTAACTTTCATAGTTTTATATTCTACCTTATCTACTGTGAAATGCAACTAAGAATAGCAAGGAAGTTACCACCGACATGGGTATTTCATTAACTATACTCCATTATCTCAAATCACATTTAAATTGTTTTCATTAAACAATATTTTTGAAACAATGACAATACAGCTGAAACGTGTATGGAAATGAAACATGTATATCGATTAATTAACGTCGAATCTTTCCCAAATTCATTACTATTCCACATCTAATTTACCTCTTTATTGATCGTGACCTTTTCCGTAATATTTTCAGAAAATTTAAAATCCAATACAGCACATTACATCTGCAAGAGTGATATCGGTGGCATCATTATACACTGCAATGAGAATTGTCCCTACTTGAAAGGTCTCTATTTAACACGTCATACTTACAAGACAGAAGAGATATTTACTAATTTCATCTTTAATGATACCTTATGAAGAAAGATTTTTGAAATCATGCCTCGTAAACGTTAAACTCGTTGAACTCATGCCTCACCTAATGAAATGAACATATAATAGTTTCAACACTATGTTCTCATGACTCTAAATGTTGTAAAACCTAAATAATCGAGTATCTCAGGGAAATTGGCAAGGGCAGTTGCCTATAATTAAAGCAAATACGAGCTTTTCTTTGTTCTATTGCCATTTAAAATTGAGAATATTTTCTGTAACTCCTTATTTTATCATAACCACTCTTACCTGTAAGAATACATATGTTTAACTACTTATCCAATTTCATTGTTAATATAGAATTTAGCTAAGCTATTGTTTTATTTTTTGTTTTATTTCATATTTACATGTACAAATGGAACCAAACTCTAAGTTGATACCATTGCATTAGATTCCCTTATGCTGTATCATATGTGACTGCTGTTTATTCAATGCAGCAAAGTCATGATGCGATAGCAAAACCCATCCAAGTAAAGTCGAATTGATAGGAATAGTCCAATTTTTCTTCACATCATTATGTTGCACTATGTTACTTAAGTATATTACTAGAAATTTTAATCTTTTTTATAAAATCCTAAATTGCGAATGACTGATAATATCCTTTATGAATTTTGTGGATCTGAAACTTAATATTTTTGAAAATAAGTTATTTGAATTTAGATTCTTAATTAAATTTTTTGTTAAAATTTTAATGGGGATTACAGCACTATTTTAGTCGTAACTATATTTAATACTTTGAAAACTATTTGTGTGTGAACTATTGCTAAGAAGAATTTTATGTTTCCTTAATTGAATATTACTAGTGAGAATTTGCAAATTTACCAAAAATATAATTGCGTTGAAAATATTAGTTTCTTATAATATTGTTAGAAATGTAAAATATGATTTTATTTCGATTTTAATACATATTTGCGAAAGATATTTAAAAGTTTAAATTAATAAAAAATTTACTATTAAAATATTGACATTTTTTAGCAAAATAAATTTTTAAAATGTATGTGTTTTTTCAAACTTTACTCCAGAGCAAAATGTATACATTATTTCGAATAATATTATTTTATTATTTTATTATTTAATATAAAAAAGCTTTATTATTTTATAATGCAATAATAAAAACATAAAAATATATGAAATAATTTTTTTTTAATTTTTAAAATATTGTATGCATTTAAAATCACATACTCATCCATTTTTCATTATTTTATAAAATGTCTTTATTTAAATAACAATTAGGAGCTATATTAATACAAGCAGGAAAGTTAAAAAAAGCTATGAATTCTTATTTAATTTTGTAAATTTAAGATTTTCATCGGACAGTTACTATGAAAACAAATTTTAAATTTTATTTAAATTTGGCAGGAACTTTCATGCAATTACTTCAAATTATTTTCTCTATTAGCATAGGACAGAAAAGAACAACATTAAATGTATAAAAAATGGTAAATCAATGTTTATTTCGCATATGAAATACTCACTTAATTTATGCAATTGAAAATCTCTTCACAAGCAATAAATTAAAAGTGGTATTCTAAATATCGTAGCTTTTAGCAGTTACACACAACAGCTTTTGAAAACAGCTGTCATGGCAACAAAATTGTATCTTAATCATCTACCAAACACAAAAAATATTCTACAGAAGGGGAGCAATAAGTACATGCGATACAAACGCTGAACCTCGTTTAAACATCGGTCATTAATAGCATCGCAGTTCGCCTTCGTATTTGACTTGATGCAAGAAGTAAAAGGACCAAAGCAGAAACAAAGGAGACAGCCGGGAGTCATAAAACTTTCTCAAGATTGAATTTTCAAAACAAACCGTAAAAATTGGATCGGGGAGGGGGAAGAACTCCATGAAATATGCATGAATAGCGGATGGCACGGCGCTCTATTCATATAATACTCAATATATTCATATTTCCCAGCGCCCTTATTTTCCTGGACTGGCTGGTATTAGTGATAGTCTCTGGAGCAGGACGCTTCCCTCGTAAACTTTTATGACTAAACTATACCCGGGTGTTGTATTTCGAAAGTTATAAAATTTCGACTGCTTTTAAGTAAGGCCCACAGCCTTGAGAACAGAGGACTTTTAAAAGGGGGTCTTTGGGACGCACTAAAACAGACTGCAGATACCACTTCCTTGTTTGGCGCTCACCAAAAGCAAGGAAGAGATGTATAAAAATTTCCCGATTTAGAATTCGTTTTCCATTTTGACGCTCTTAAAATTTCGATCTTGATTCGGTCCTCTGTAAACATTATTACCGCATCACGTCTGACGAAGAAGAATGGAATGCAAAATTTACATGTTTTTGGTTCTCGGGTATCTAATTTGTCATCATATAATATTTTTATAGATTTTATTTAAATTAAATTTTTATTAATTTGTAAAGCCATGTTTATGCATAAATAGGGAATATTAAAGCAAACTTTGCATTTGGATATAGAGTTCATTTTAATAAAACTCTAATACAAAGAAGTAAAATATGAAAATTTTATTAACTTGTCTTCTTGATCGGTTTGTCTTTTAATTATTTTGTGAGCGAAATAGAACAAATTGACATATTTGAAGGTAAATTCTACAGTTGCTCTCAATGAATATACATAAATAAAAAAGAAGATGAAAGTTATATTAACTCCATTTTATAAACTCTTTGGTTACATAAAGCTAATAATATTAACTGTTTACAAGGTCTAATAGGTCTTAACAACAATTTTAAAATACAATACATACATTGTTTTTTAATTAATATGATTTCCTACATTTTTGTTTATTATATTTTATTTTGATCACATATCTAGTGTATAAAATAACGTAAAAAATATTTCTTACATAGTCTCAATATTTATACTCGTTTTTAATTTTATGTTCCAGTTCTAAATCATAACATTTTTTAATCTTAAAAAAAGAAATTTATTACATATAATTCAATTTACGCTTTTAAATGTTAAAAATAATATAATTTTTAATATTTTATATTCTGTAAATGTTAAAAATAATATAATTTTTAATATTTTATATTCTGTAAAATAACTTATCCAATTGTTATAAAGCCATGCATTCATTCATCTTGTATGGATTTTCTTTTGATTTTAATTAAAGTTTGTAATAGTTTAACATCCTTATTTTGTTTTTTTATCAGTATTATTAAAATAAATATTCGAGAAATAATTATATTGCCGATTTTTTATTTTATGAAAAGTCTCAAATATTTTATTCGAAACAATTTTCTGTAATTTTTTGCACTGGAATTCCATGTCTTGAGATATTGAAGATTATTTATTATGTTTTTTCAAACAAATATGTGCAAAATTTTTTAATTAAAAATCTATTTTCCACTGTATGGGGTAAGCTTTTAGAAAGACAAAAAAAAAAAAAAAAAAAAAAAAACTAGAATTATGGTTCAATTAAAAACGTTCTTTTTTGACATGGTCATTATGTATGGTATACAAAATATTAAACATGATGTTTTTTTCTAGGAAATAATTGATTATTTTGTCAGGTTGTATATTTTTGGAGAAAAAGTAATGTGGAGGTTAGTGAAAATTTTTGATATTTTATGTATATTTTATACTTACATATATTTGTATAAAATTAATTAACATAATTAAATTTATGATTATTATATCAGCTCAAATCTCACATCTGTCAAATCATATTATTTTTCTATTTACTTTAACGTTAATATTCTTTAAGATTTGGTTGGTATTTCGCAAAATAAAATTCTTGAGTGTTTTATGTATCATAGTCTATGACATAATATAGCATTAAAATTTTATTATTTATTTTTAAATGCATATGTGCGTTTACCTTTTTATTTCTAAGTTACATTGTGTCTTTAAAAATTTATTTTTAATAAAAAAGTTGATTTTTTTGGCATGTTATCAACTAAACATACAGATTTTACGTCTACTGCAATAAAACATGTTAAGATTAAAAATTAAAATTTTTGCAGTTCTTCTGCATTTTTATGCAATAAATGAATGATAAGGGAAAAAAAATAACTTATAAATTTGTAAATTAAAAAAATTGTAGCTTTGAATAAAAACTGTTTGCTTTTATTTTGTAAAGGTATTTTAATTTTTTTCTGTAATAATCTCCTTTAATGCTAATACTTGAAAGATGCTTGTTCATTTAAAATTAAAAATACATTTGCTATATACTAGGCCATATTAAGGAATAATGAAATAGATATTGAAATATTTATCACTGTGATGTTCAATGTATCATTTAAATTAATTTTTATTCTTTTTGATCTTTTAATGTTTTTTCTATTTTATTATGTAATTTCTCTCTCTCATCTCCTTTAAATATTTACAAAAATTTAGTAGGAATAATAATACAGTAGAATATTGAAATAATGTCATTGACTTTATATAAATAGATGTAAAAAATAAATTTTTATACCACTTTTAAAAGCTTTAAGTACAAATAAAAATTTTCATCTTAGAAATTAACTAAAGTAGTTACAAAGTTCTTAGTACTCATTGAAAAATTTACAAAATGGCGAGAATGTTTCTCTCAAAAAAACAATTACATTACAAATGATTTTTTTAAAGTTTAAAATCCACTTTTTAAAATGTACATAATTTAATTCAATACTATTTATTTTAGTTCAAATCGTAAATGTTTTATGATTAAAAAACTCTTAGCGTCGTTGTTACTTGATATACAAATTGATTGGCGTTGTTGTTTTTACTAATGTCACTTGGGCAAGCCAAGCTTCTGTGCCTTGGCTATGCGGATTTACGTCAATTGAGAACGCCTTTCGTTTAATCAGAGCACCATTAAGGTGAAAGTACGAATTTTGCTCTTTAAATCCTCCAATAGGTGGCAGCACCAGAGGATCTACTCCTTTAATTTTGACATTGATCTGAATGGGGAGAAAATTCCTCCAGACTATTGCACTCACCGTAACTGCTCAACAACCGACCACAGGACTTTCGATTCCACATATTTTTCGTTAAGTAACCATGCGGTAGGGATTGGATTTATGCAGCTATCAGTTGTTTGTAAGCATCAGGTAGACATGTAAGCATAATAGAAGCTCTATTTAACGTTTCAGCTTTCTTTCAGAAGTGATCTATTAAAAAAATTACTTTAACAACTTTCTTCAAAGCATATCGGTGCACTGAAGTTTTCTTATTTTCGTAGAATCCACTTGATTTTATTTAGTTATCGGTAACGTGATAATTGGTAATTGAAAATATCAAAAGTTTCTCTATATATTATAAACTAATTATCTGATTTCTGAAGAAAAATTGGAGATGCTTTTAGTTACATCTGGGTTAATGACATTTCAGGTTAAGATGTCTTTAAGAAATTGAAAATTTTGAGAATTAATTTTTTTTATCAATATTTCTACAGTTAACTTGAAATATGCAATCTAAAAATAAAGAAATCTTAACAGTCAAAGGATATATATTCTCGAAAACTGTAAATTGGTTAATAACTATTGATAATAAATGCAGCAATGTCTTTTAGAATCAGTAGATAAAATATTTTAACTTACCTACTGAAATTAGATTAATTAATGTGCATAAACTGATAATATCTGATGATGAACTTGGAGAAAAAAAAGCTACGGATAAAAATTCCTATACCACATAAAAATAATTTTAAAAATTTTCAAAAATCCTACGAAAAAAACCACGTCTCATTTTTCAGAATTATTTTAACCAAGCATGAATTTTGTTTTTACTATGTTTATACCAAGCATGCAAATTCGAATTTTAATAATGATACTTTTATGATCTTTACAAAATAATGCCAATTATGGTGTATTTTACATTAGTTGAAGATTCCTTTATTATATGAAATTTACCTTTTAAAGCAATTTAATGTAAAAATTCCGTGAAGCTTGAATTCATAAATTTTATACTGGCATTCAATGAAAAGAAATTTTCTCTAGTTATGAATTGGCTTTTGCAAATTTATCGTATTTAACATATAGCTAATTTTATTCATGAGTAACATTAGCAAATACATTTTACAGTTAATTAAAATTTAATTTCTGGAATTTGGTAAAAAATGATTAACTTAATGAAAAAATGTACAAATGGCTGTAAAATATTTTACACACAGATTTAACTAAAGTAAAACCAATTAGATACTTGTAAAGTAAAATTTGTTAAGAACTCAAGAATATTCCCCCCATTTTAGTAAATAAACTAATTATTTTCACGTTTAAGAGAACACACAAATTCCCAAATAATTCTAACTTCTTTGTGCAATTTAAGTTATAAGTAAGATTTTTCAATCTGAAAACTAATACGAAAGATATTGTACCAATTATGTGTTCGGTTTTTCCACACTTTTTAGAAATAACCTCAAATGCGCCTAAGCCTTCATTTGACGCCAATAACAAATGGTGCAAATTATTCACTCTGTAATGACTGCCCTGGAGGCTCGGCTTCTGATAATCTACGAAATATTTCATAAAATGAATTATTTCGTACCCACATCGCCCACCATTACAAAGATAATGCACTGAAATTCGGCGAATCATTTGCATTTTGTCCCCCAAAAACCCAGAGCATTGTTGGAGAGAACTGCCACCCTTTACGCTGCCTCGAACAACCCTTGATTTATGGGGCACGACATCGTAATCCGATTCTAGCTCATTTAAAGATGAACCGACCTACAAAAATGTCATTACGTTAAAAACGTTTTTGGCTCAGTGCCTGCGAGTTTTGACCATTGTTTTATTGTCATTTTTTTACCATAATATAAACAAATGACTTCTGTTGTGGAGGACTCTCATATACATTGTGTAAGAGCTTTTTTTCAACACTCTGTGGTACACTCTTCATGTGTATTTAAATACATCTAAAATAACAGAGAAGCTTATTGTTCAGTAGAGAAAGATCATATGCTTAAATTGGAGAGAAATGGGATTCTTGACGTTTTTGAAATCATCCAGCTTCATTGTTTCATTTAAAATGCAAAGCTAAATTTTTCAATGAACTTCTATGATTTGTTTCAAGGACATTGTTAACAATTACCATTGAATAAGGAAGCGTCAGTTGATTCTTGCCCATTTGTTCAAATTATTTACAATGCGTGTACTTGTCATGAGTTTACTTTGCAGACTGTGGGTTATTAATAATACAAGAAGAATGTATGTGTTATAATATTTATCACAGCATAAGAATGAATGCAAAGATTTAAAAGGTACTTCCAATGGAATATTTATTCTATTTATGTGTTTTGTTATTATTAAGTGCATTGCTGACCAAAAAGCATATTATTGATTGTAATTTAATGAAAATTCTTAGCAAAATTTAATGATTGTTTTTCACGTTGTAGTAAAGAACAAAAGATGAAAATTTTAAATTTGATTTTCTTTTTCACTCTGCTCCTAATATTAATCGAAGATATTGGTTTCAGTTTTAGTCAAATATGGCATAATGATTAATGTGTCCTTGTGAACGCTTGCCACTTGCTTTATTACCAATTTTTATATTATATGTTTAAAGATGTTGTTAATTTTAGTTTGTTTAACATACTGTTATCTCTCTCTTTATTAAACTATTATCGCCATCGAATTTTTACATAAGAGTTAAATTAATGGTATAGTAGGAGAATATGTTTAAAAGTATCAAGAAAAACACTAAACAGTGTTTACTGTTAAAACTATAAATAAATTTAATAAACGTTAAATAATATTTGCTTTACGAACCTAAATGCAGCTGTTTCAGCTTATTTACTAACATTTTAACTCCGTAGTATTTTAGAACAAAAATAATACTTATTTACATTTTTCAATTAGTTATTTTTATGGAAAGTTCTTTTGATATAATACCTCTGCATCCAAAACAGGCACAGCATAATTTTCTCCCTAGAAGAGGAATACGAAAGTGCTCTATTCCGCTTAATAAAGCATGGTTGCTTCCCTCCACTCTATTGGAAAAGATAAATACAATGTTTCAAACAATGCATTCTTCAGCAACAATGCCTATGAGAAATTTAACTACTTTCATAAGCACATTCTGATTTATAACTTTCCAACACGAAAATCCCCCAAGGGCGTCATTTTGGGAGCAATAAAGTTGCAGGATATTTCCGCTTTATTCAGCAAGATGCACCAAAGAAGAATCAAGCCGAAATGTTTTAATAAATCAACCACAATCTTTCCCTCCCCCCCCACCACCTATACTCTAAGCCGAAATAATAGAATTTCAGAATTCCAGACTTATCAGATAAGGAGAGGGCTGATGGACGAGCAAATGATGAAGTTATCTGAGTAAGCTATCATTTGTGCATTAGTCTGTCATCGGGGAGATTATTACTGTGTTTTATGTTGGGTGGAACCCGCACATCTCATTTGACTGGACCTCTGCTAGAATGCAACTCTCATCACCTGCGCATTGTTCTCTGGGACGAAAATAGAACGAAATGTTCTGCTCGAAGTTAACAAGAGACGAATTTACATGGACATTCGTTGTGTCTGAATATTAATTTTTGACTTTACGCACAATGTAAAATTATTTTTTAACTATTATGGATAATAATGTAGTTTTAAAAGGATAGAATTCTTTTAAAGGGTATTAAAAAAGTTAAAATTTGTTTGAACTTATAGGAATAGGTTCTTAGTTAATAAAATTGTCATTAACTTTAAATGTAGTTCGATTGAATCGTATATATATAGCTTGCATATGTTTCAATATATTAGGGAGATTTTGAAAAATATGAATATTTTGTTTTAATATTATTCTATTAAAATGTTTCCATTTGTAAATGTATTACACTAATTAATGTGCAAACGTTTAAAAGAATAAAATTACAAATTTTAAATTTTTTCCTACACACCAAAATATTTATAACTTAATTATATATTAAGTTAAAACATTCATATTTTTTAAAATAAAATATAACTTATGTGATAGTTAAAATATTTTAATAAGTGCTGTATTCTTGTTATATTTGATGCAAAGAAGAGTTAATCAAAATAAAATCTTTACTGCAAAACAATTTCAGTAAATTTGTTACCTGAAGTAATAGACAGATAACATTTCTCATGTATTCCCATTAATTACGACTAATGATGAACTACTAACAAAATATTTATTTACTGCAAAATAAAAATTTTAAGCGGTATTATATTAATTAAAAAGAAATTGACAAAAAAAATTTGTACTAATTATGCAATTAATTTTTTGCATAATTTTAATTATTTTAATAAATATTACACGAAAACTTCTTTTGAAGGTTAATTTGAATTAAATTTTAAGTAATTTGGAAATGAAATGTATAAAAATTATCTTTAAACATAGCCTTCAATATACTTATCCAATAAAATACTTGAGACACTCTATAAAATAAATCCATTTTAAAGTAGATCAATTTTAGAAATGGCATCACCATTTTCAGTTTCACTCCAGAATCAAAACCAGTATGTTGGGCTTACTTCCTAAAATATCACTATATTTTTTTATTTTTTTGAAAGTTTTCACATTTTTGAAAGTCTATACCTATTTTTTTTTAATTTCCATCAATATTTTCTATCATCGAGGATTAAAGAATCATCACTAAGTTAGTGAGAAAAGAAATGGAGCATTCAGACAGATTTAGTTGTCGGATACGAAATAAATCTTTACCAATAGTTGGATTATGTCTAGAATAAATTCTTTATTCTTTGCCAAAAGTACAGTCTGTAAAAGCTAAGACTGTTGTAAAATGGCCATTTTACTTGCTATAGTAATTTGTGAATGTTTTTCTTCACTATCTTCCATAGGGATTAGTAAGTCGAAGAAGTAAGGGAGCTTCTCAATTTCTTTGGGTTTTTAAACTCATTTCTTACGTTAGTTTGGATGATACAAAATAATGTAAAGGAAAAAAGTAGTTCCATAGGTGTTATCAAACGTTGTTTTATATTTGATATAGGGTTTGTATTCTTTCAAATGAAAGTAAGTGAGTAATCAAATGAAAGTAAGCAGTAAAAAGAGAGAGATTCGTTTAAATATCAACAAAAAATTATTTGAAAAGCACATTAATAATTAAAACTAAATGAAATTATTCTATTTCTCTTGAATTAAAAAATTTACTAAATTAATTAAAAGCGTAAAAGTAAAGTTGAAACTTTAAAAAAAATCTCTGGAAAATTTAATTAAAATATGCATTGTTAGGAATTTAATATAATTCAGTACATTTGTTTTGGAAAATTTATTTTGAAATATGATTTTATTCTGATAATCAAAAAGTAAAAAATTAGTTTTAAATGAGCAAAAATTTTTTAATTGATTTAAGACATAAAGAAAATCAAATAATCTTTATTCATTTCTCTTTATGACATTGGTAAATTATAAATAATTTTTTCCTATTAAGAACAGCTATACAGTAAAATTTGTTATAAAGTTCAGTGTCATAAAATGGTAAATTAAATTACCTTTATACTGCTTTATTTTCTCCCATTAAAACATAAATATAAATACAAGCTAATAATTTTAATAATTTTAAGCTGGGTTAAATATTAAAGTACAATTTTCAAAGTGTTTCTTATTTCAGGTACTATATATATATATATATATATATATATATATATATATATATATATATATATATATATATATATATATATATATATATATATATGTATATATATATATATATATATATATATATATATATATATATATATATATATATATATATTCAGATAGAAATCTACATTATAAAAATTATTATGTTATCTGTGATAGTTAAAATAAACACTGAAAAATGTTTAACACTTGCTCAACTCTTAGAAATGCAACAATTTTCAGTTAAATTTCTGGAAACTGTATATTTTTTAGATTTTATTACAAGTTAGTTAAAAAAAAAAAAAAAAAAAAAAAAAAAAAATTAATAAAATGTGTTACGAAGCGTTTTTAAGGTCTTTATAAAATATTTATATCATCGTAGAAATTCTAAATATTCAAAAATTTGTAAATTAAAAAAGATTTCAATTATAATTCAAGCAATTCAATTTTTCAGTTTACAAAATATATAATCACGCTAAGCACACACAATGTCATTGTTTTGATAAATCATAATTTATTGATAAAACTTGCTTGTGAATTTAACTTAAAGGATTTAAATAAAAACTTAAAACAAAATTTTAATTAAAAATAAAATATTTCAATATTTTTATTTTGAAAGGAATTGATATATTTTTCTGATGTTTATGATTTGAAGGACTAAAATGTGTGAATGTGTGTGCAAGTTGAATATATATATATATATATATATATATATATATATATATATATATATATATATATATATATATATATATATAGTCACATGAGAAAATATAATAAATCTAAACCCAAAATATCTATTTTGATAAATCATAATTTTAATAGAATTTTCTAGAAAATTAAACGTATAACAAATTATTTGGAAATTTTCCATACACTAAGCAGCATCCTGTATGTATAAGTTGTTCAATTTGCAAGCTATGAAATTTTTCTGACAAATAAAATGATAACGATAACTTAGAAAACCAATGAGGAATTTTTTTTTAAGTAATTGCTTATGCCGAGTTATAATAAATCGTTGTTCTGTTTGTAAACTGACATTTATCCAAAGCTGCGTTGCCAATGGTTTCGCGAAATGGACATAGACATTTCAATGGATGTTAATCTCTGCCTAATGTAATACAAAATTCTTTAAAACTTTGCTTAAAACGTTTCAATTCAATTTGATTAAATCAGATCAGACATAGTACTTTAGCTTATTTAAATTATAATTTTGACCTAGAAAGTTTGCTACATTTTGTAAAATTTTCTTCCAGTGTACGTTTTTCTTCTTATTCTGAAGTGCGTGTGATTCTTTTTAGCTTTTTTAAACATATATATGAGTAAAAACTGAATGTATAGATATTTTGTTTTATATTCTTATATATACTTTTGAAAAAATTATTTGTATTTTCCTATGAATAATTATATTTTCATATGAATAAAAGCAAAGTATATCCATTTCTTTCTACATTACTATTATTGGATACTTTTAAAAAAATAATAATTAATATTTTTCAATTCCTAAAATTTGCATTGTTATTACTCATTAAGTTTATGTGTTTATATATATCACAATATGTTTCTTTTAAAAACGGGGATAAAAGAATCCTGACTTCAATATTTTGTAAAAGAGAATTTTTAAGTATCTTATAATTCATTGGATTTATTTTTTCCTGGTCCAGATGGGAAATCATATTTCTAAGTAAAAAACAAAATTTTTTAACGTAAAAAATATGACTAATATAAACACAAGATTACTTAATAATTTTAAGTAGGTATACTTGGGGAATAGACTTTCTTCAAATGAAATAAATTTATAATTCTTGTAATACGATAAATTCCATTTCTAACTCCCTAATCTGTCTTTAAGCTATTACGAATTTCACTGCATAACCAAACCTATTAAATAAAAATGTTAAGTTTATGTATTCCAACTATATTCAAACATTTTTTTGGTAGATTAAGGGATTACGTGAATGAGTCAATGTTAATTTCATATTATAATAGTTTTCGTATTAATAGACTTATTTATCGCATGTTATAGGTTAAGAAAGATATTTTCTCGCTAGAAAACTGTTATATCATTTATAAAATGTTTTAAATGTAGTGATATTGTTCATGTAATAATGTGCAGGCCTTTCAGAATAACTAATAAATCCTGAAAATTAATACGTTGCACTTATTTAATATGTACTTTTTAAATAAAAGATAAATATTGCAAAAGATATACACTTTAAGCTACATTTTTCGAATTTTAAATGCAAATTTATTATATATTTATCAGAAAAATTATATATCAAATTATACAAATAATATCATTAAACATAAACTACTTTATTTTCTCAAAAATGAAGAAAAATAACAATATTCAAGGAGCCATTCACATGAATGACCAAACATTTTTCAAAGTAATAATTTTCAATATTTCTCGAAGTTTTAATATAAAATTGACACAAATTTTCAGGCTACTATTAAGACAAAAGAATCCACTTATTCTGTTTTTCTCTTTATCCCTACGAGGAGGAAATCTAAAATTCATTATTAATATAAAAATAATGCAGAAATGAGTAGAGGTAGGGATGTTTAAGCTTCCGATGTACTCGCTGAAGAATGGTACAAAATTAAGCAACCCAAGAGACGTAACCAATTATTGCAAAGAGCGTTAATGCAACTTCAAAGAATATTACACACCAAAGGAGAGAAAATAAATTTTTCTTATCAGGGATAATTTTAGGGGAAACGTAGGGAGAAAGTTTATAACCGTCGATGGAGAAAAGCTTTTATCGATGCAGGCATGGGGATTGGGAGAAAAAGAACCATAATGAAAATGAAAATGTTTTAATAGAGCAAAGTTTATTAATTTACTGTGACATCCTTTGCAAAGGAAAAGGAAAAAACTGTATGTAAAAGGTAAAATGAACTCCTTTTTTGAAGCTTAGTACAATAGATGTAAATGAGGTTTAATTACTTTTATATAATTTCCCTTTTTATTTTGACATTTTTTAAGGCGAGTAATTTGTATTTAATAACTGATATGCATATTAAAAGTTACTGTTATCTCATCTTAGTATTGTTAAAAGTTATAAATGTAATCGTATTTAACATAAAAAAATTATACATGTATTAGGAAAAACATTTTTAGTTCAAAAAAAAAATGTATTTGAAACACATTACATAGCTGCTTATTAAAACTAAAAATAATAACATTTTTTTAATTTATATTTTTTATTATTATAGCTTAACCTATTTAAATTTATTCATAACAGTTAAACTAAGTTATAAATGAATTTCTAGAAACAAAAAATCTAGGTTAAATTAAATTCTTCTAAAATATTTGGTTTTGTCTTTGAAAATTAATAATATTTCAAATATAGCTTCCGATATAATTTCATTGTACTAATCATTCATTTTAATAGTTCTACAAAGCTGAAATGTAAATGCTTATATTCAAAAAGGAGACAATTAGCTGGGCTATTAGACAATTAGCTATGTAATAATAAATTTAAATTTAAGATTTAATAATGTTGATAAAACAAAGTAAGTAATAAAATATAAATAGTAATATAAGTGCACTCTTTTTTCAGTTAAAATAAATAAAGGTGAAACAACTATAATCTCTCATCTAAATCATCTTCTAATCATCTACATTTTTTACTTTCAAAGCAGATTATTTTTTTAAAATTTAAACAATTTTTAGGTTAGACTTTAATTTTTAAGCCCGCAAGAATTTGTTACGTAATTTGTGACTATGAAAGAATTTTGACCACAAATTGATAAATAAAAATAAATTTGTCCTTAAAATATTAGCCTTATTTCTTCATTCTTTTCTTGAACATGAAATGTTTCTATAGATTGACAATACTCCTTATTTTTTATCCTACAAAGCTCAGAATTGAATATGTAATTGCAATTTTTCATATTCCATATAGTTTTTTAATTATTTGCACGAATTCAAAAATGCACAATAAATTGGTTAAAATAGAATCAAGTATCGAAAGAATCAAGCAGCTGACATCAGAAAGCAAAGCTTATGTTAGGATATAAATAAATTGAGCAGATTTGAGGAGTTGATGTGATCCAAATACAATGCCTTGAAAAAACAATGAGCTAGATCTGAGTTTAAAATGCAAGTCACTTATAGTCAAATTAAAATGTTCTTAGCCAAATCATATTCAATAATCAATAGCCAGATTTCTTAATAAAAAAATTATAGCCCTTTTGGATGAACAATTTTATCTTTTTTGGTAAGCATAATAATCTGTACAACTATAGTCATGCAAATTATTATATTTAATCCTAATATATATATATATATATATATATATATATATATATATATATATATATATATATATATATATATATATATATATATATATATATATATATATGTATATGTATATATATATATATATATATATATATATATATATATATATATATATATAAAATCATAAAAAATCATTTTTTCTGCAAATTATCATAATTTTTTCTTGTATATGTCTCCTGTACAAGAAAAACTGTTCTCAATACTTTCGATAGTAAGCATTTATGCATCATCGAGAACCACTCCGAAATCTCAAAAGAAATCTATTTAACCTTAATTCAATGACTTTGCATGCTAACTTTAAAGACACTTTTTTTCCCCGAAACGCCGCATAGTAATAGGCAATCTAAAAGCTTTAAAGTATTAAAATATTCGACAAGTACTGTATTTCTGGAAGAACTTTCATACATAGATAATGGGCTCCATATGCATATTGCTATTAAGGAAATTCGGAAAGTTTCCAAACATAATCAGATGGATGTACAAAGGAAATAAAACATAACAGATGCCATTCGTTGTGAAAATAAAAACTTTGATACCAATCCATCACTAAACCAAAGAAAATTCTGATTTGCAACACGAAACCAAATATTTCCTATCTCGTAAATAGCCTCAAATGCAGTAGTGATGTGTGATAGCAATTTTGTACATTAATCGTCTTGTACTTTTCAATCTTTCGATTATCCTATTCTTCCTTTAAATAATTTTGTTCCATTAGTTATAGGGCATTATAAATTGCTAATAATTTGAAGAGATAAAGTAACAATATTTTCTGAGCAATTAATCTATTTATAGGTGTAATCATCTTCTAGTATACAAGACGTAAACTGAAATATTTTTTTCTACCTGAAATCAATTCTGAATGGAAGATATAAAATTATAATTTTATATAATTCCTTATTTTTTCCAAACGATATTAAAGGACAATTTATTATCATATTTACATTTAAGTTTTAAAAAAAATAGTAAATAAATATCTCTATAATTCAAATTTCCCGAGATATCCTTATTTTACGTTCTGATCAAGATTTCATAAAAGATCAATAGATTTTTTATGCATACTGATTAATTCAAAACATTGCTAGCTATTTTATAGCATGTACAGATTTATGCATATTGATAATTTAATGATGAAAGATTAATGATGAATACAAAATCATGATTATAATTTAATGATGAATACAAAATCATGACATTTTTATGAAAATTATTAAAGTATTTCTTTTGAGGTAGCTAATATTCTATGTTGTTATTATTGTGTGTGTGTGTGCTAATCCCAAATGTTTCATTTTTAATACGGGACCAACTTCACTATTCCATAAACAGCCAGGAAATTCCAAAACATACAAGTCTTTGAAAAAGCCTCTTTCAAGTCAAAGTTTAAGCAGCTCAAGATATGCTCAGGCGATGCCTGCTCAGCTATACATTTTGTGAACAGGCTAAAAGTCTTTTGATCCTGCACACATTTGGGGCTAATTTTCTATGCTTTTCTATGCTTACTATTAATAATTCTCAGAATAAACATATATAAAAAATATTTTTTAATTAATGATGTTGAATTCGTTTTCAATTTACAATAAGATATAAAGAAATTATCAAACAAAGGAGTACAAATTTAAATAAAAATGTACGCTTTATTAAACTCGCTCGTAAAAAATTATTTATTGAAATATATTTCCTTAACAATATATTACGACTTCCGTATTAACGTCAACACTACAAATGACAAAAATTTTTATCATTACAATACGGCATTTTAAACCGTATACGCATATTTTATCATACAATGCATACGCATACCGCATATGGCAATGCATACCGCAGTGTAAACCGAAAGTGTATGAAAATAAAACACAAAAAAATCAATTATGAATAAGAACTTTTAAAAATATCATCATGCTTATGAAAAAATTTATATTCCCTGACTAAAAAATTTTTGCATCACATAATATTAACTCTTTATTGTCTTAGCAATATTTTTATCATAAATTTAATTGAAGGAAAAAATTTAAATTTTTTTCTAAAATTAGCTACGCACCATCAGAGTTTTTATACTCTGAATCTTCCCTCTAACAAATTTGAATTTAAATTAGATAATAAATATCTGCACAAGTTTATTACATCCATTTTCATCAATTCTATAACTTTATCTAGGTAAGTAATTTCAGTCATTTTGAAACCTATTACTAGATCTCTCTCAAACTTACAACATATTTTATATCAAGTTTAAACAACAAAATATGATATATAATATGATATAATAACAACAAAATATGAATATTATTTATTTTAAAAATTTAATTTTAACACACACATACATACATACACACATACACAGTATTCATATAATATTGATTACATATATTTATGCCATTCAATGAGCTTTTATATTTGAATTAAAGGAGAACAAATACGGTTTGAAGAAAGTAGATTCAACGCTTATATAAAACTAGAAGTTACAAATCGACTGCTTTCAGAATGAAATAAATGGCGAAGATAAAATGTTTCTCCTTACCAGAAAATATATATATTTTTTTAAAAAATTAGTAACTATATGGTGTTTAATTTGTTCAAGAATGATTTGTCGTTCAGTAAAACGACATTAAACGATGTTATTTAAGATATAAAAAACATTCACTGTGAGAGAGAAAATTTTAGTTGCTGTTGAATTTAACGACAAAATATATAAATAAAATAGTGAACAAATATTTAATGCAAATGACTTAAAATGATTAACATTTTGTTTGGAAAAAATATGTTCTAAAATATGAATAGTTTTCAGAATATGAATATCAACAACTCCATTATAAGGAAAATATTATATTTTAAAAAAAAACATTAAAATGATATTATCAAATTCTCCTTAAAATTTGTTATATATTGAATTTGAAAAAAAATTGAACTCCTATATATCATTGAGATATACTTTAATTAAAATACAAAATAAATTTTCAAAATTGCTGCAAATTACTTGACAGCTGAATGAAATTTTAAATAAAAAATTACATTTCGAATACTACATTAACGAATTAATGTTTTATGCATGCTTATAAAATTTTAAATGTGTATCGCAATATATATGTTTATATTAATTAGATATGAATATATCAATTACGAATAGGTAAAAAAATTCTTAAGTTTTATTAGTTTAATTAGACCATATTTAATATAAATGTAGAAATAAAATCAAATAATATAAAATATAGTATGATACCAAAAATATCATTTCTTTATAATGGGATCTATTTTTTTTTACATTCATGAATAGTTATAATAATAAAACTAAATTATCTATGATATCATTTTATTAAAATAAATTATATATTAGTTGAAAAACAAAATATGTAAAATATATTTGTTTAACAGTCAGTGAAAGAAACGAATATTTTACACCAAATGAAAGAAATGATGCGTTAATATTAATTATGTAGTAAAAACAATTCCGATAGAATTATATGTTTATTGTTTTAAAGAAAAATAAACTTCGAAATATTTTTATACTGTTGTGAATGCATGTAATAAGTATCATGGGATTCAATCATAAAAATTTTACTATTTTTTATATTTACATTAATATCAATATTATCATCATTGGAATAAAATGTAAAATACAATTTAAAAATATAATTGAAATTAGTATTACAGTGAAATCGTTTTTAAATGTTGTCTAAATATGGTAATGTTGAATAATATTGATTTATTTTACATTCTTCGAGAAAACAAAAATATTTAAATAACTAAAACATTTAAATATTTTTTTATACTAATTATTTCAACTGAAAAAAATTAAAACGATAACACTTTATCGTCTATTTAATGGAATGGATTTCTATGAACAACGAATTTGATTTTAATTTATGATTACCATGTATTAAAAGCTATTTTATAAACAGCAGCAAAATTAATTGGAAATTAAAAGTATTTAATTTAACAAATTATATGTTTCAGAGTTTTATAAACTCATTCCCCTTTTAGCATCGTAATTTAAAGAACCTGTCATCATTTTCTTACCTTTTTTTCAAGAGAAGAACATAAAAAAGCACGAAGGAATATGTCTTGTGTTTCATAACACCACTTGCCATCGATGTCACATTTCGCTTGTCTTTGTTTTGCATCATCGAAGTTTGGAGAAACATTCGCATTGACGACAAGGTGAAGGAAGTATAAAAAGCAGGCAAATAGATAGAATAAAACGTGTACAAAACTAAAAAGTGAAGGAAAAGGCGTGAAAAGTGTATTAAAGACAAGGTACACATAAAGATATGTGTAACTGTGTGGGTGGGAAACAGGAAAGGGGGTGTGATACATGTGAAAAGACTTCAGAAAAAAAAAATGTTGGAAGATATTCCGAGTGAATTGCTTATGCATATGTTCTCGTCAGAAAAGAAAAAGAGGGAAAGTGTATTCTTTATTTACTTCTTTTTCCTGAAAACCGTTACTTGTGTTTTACATTTTTTGATAAAAATGTTTACTGTGCTTAAGAAATTTTACATTAATGTACACCATACATAACTCTGCAGCTAAGTAACATGATTGAAAATATTTTTTGTAATTTTGAATAAATCTATTCTAAACATTAGTATTCAATTTGGAACAAAGTTTTAAATTTTTATCATAAAAAATCTTTTATCGGAAAGTTTATTCTTAACGTTTGGCTTTGGCATTGCATTGTAAAGAACGAGTTTTAACATTTCTTGTATTTGAATATAATATGAAAATGATGAAATAGGCTCATGTAAGTGAATTTTTTATATTTTTTGTGTGATAAATTTCAAAAAATTAAATTTTTCCGAAACTTTATATTGCCATTTTATCGACAATTTATCATTATTTTATTCATCCATGTATTTAATAAGATAGTGAAAATTTAACAAAAAATTTAAAATTCAACGCTAAAAATATAAACAAATTTTTAATGCAAGAAAATTTAAGGAAAAATTGGAAATTTAAAAGCATAATAAATAAATTTTTAGGGTGGAATTGAATTTAAATATTGTGCAGATATATATCTATGAACATTAAAAAGAGGTAATTTGAAAAAATCATTTTATTGTAATTAAATACAAAATAAGAATAAGCTGAAGAAATAACAGGTTGTTGATAATGTTAAGAGTTTTTTTGTGTCTTAAATTGTAAAAATATGTATATTTTCACTTAAGTATTATAATAAACAAATACATATACATTTAACTGCAACAAAATGAAACGCATAATTTAAACTTACTCCAGGTCATGAAATTATTTCTATGTAAGGATATTAAGTTTTCCAAATTTCATGAACAAAACTGAATTTATATTTTTTATGAGGTTTATAATTTATTATGTTGCAATTTATAATTTAAATTTATAATTTAAATGTTGCAAGTATAAGACAATGCTTATACTTGCAACATTTAAATTATTGAAAAAAAAACACTCACAATCAATATCACAACTTAACAAACACGTCATACAATAAATTATTTTTATAAGATGAAAACGATCAGTAATTACAAATCAGGAAATAATATAATTTAGTATATATGATATTAGATAATTAACTACAATAAGATTTAAACTTTTCTAACAATAAGAAAAAAACTTGGATTATTTAATCATTGCTGAACTCAGTATTAGTTAAACAATAAGTAAAAAACGGGTTTCGGGGAAAAGTCATTTTATACTTATTTGCATTACTGTGCTTTTTCTTATTTGTATTCTGTATTCTTATTTGTATTCTGTATTATGTGCGATAAAAACGAATTTATAGATAAACATGTGTGTTAATAATAATGCATGAAAATACTGATAATTATATGTGTAGGTTCTTATGACAAAATGAATTATTCATTGCATCATTTTCCCCCTTTTAAATTTACCATTTTATCATTTACTCTTTTGTGGTTTTGTTGTTTAGGGCGTTATCGAAAAATAGTTGGTCCGAATACTGACCTAATAGAATATATATCGTATTCACTAATAGTGTATGAAGTAGATTGAATGTGTCGTGCTCGCAATATATTCCATGTGAAATGATATTTATGAAAGTGGTAGGCCGATTCTAAGGATTCTCTGCTTTGTCCCTGCTACTAAATAAGAAGATACTGTTTGAGATTTAGTCAATTTTCACCCCTCTTGGTTGGTCATTCAAATGCAGTTGACTATTATATTTGGTAATGGACATTTAGTTTCATGCTACGACGGCTGGTAAACTTAGTAAAAGTTTTTCTGCATACAGAGGATGAATAACAACATCACTCTTTTATATGATTAAAAAAACTACCTCTAAACCATTATGCCATTAGCACACAAAATTCAGGAATTTTTCTTACAAATTTGTTAAAACTTTAGGAATTTCTATGCAGTATCATTAGATAAACTTTAACGAAAAGTGATTATACATTATACGATATCAATAGGAGACTATATGAGACTTTAGAATTAATAACAGTGGATACAGATGTGAGTGGTAAGTCACAAATAAAAATGTAAACATATTAAAATTCGGAAAATGATTGGGTATTTAACTTGTAAAATAATTTACTTCATTAAGTTTTACCTATTTCTCAAACTTATTGTTTCTTAGATTAAGGAATTGTGTAGGATTTTATTCATAGCAATTATCATTGCATATAATAGGCGAAAAATATCAATGTAAAATAAGTTAAGTTGTGAAGCTGGTGTAATAATTACTAAAACATAAATACACACACACACAATATATATATATATATATATATATATATATATATATATATATCTATTTCGAAAGAAAATCAATAAAATAATAAATTATTAAAGTTTTAAAGAAGAGAATTTTTTCTTTATTATAAAAATAATAAAAATATGTATGGTATGAAGAGTTTCTTCTAAGTTTCTTTTTGGTAGGTGCTCTAAAGATCATTTTGTGGTATGTGTATATATATAAATACATATATATATATATATATATATATATATATATATATATAGATATATATATATTCATTCTCTAAAGATATATATGTATGAATAATGTTTTAGCAAAATAAGCTTACTTGTATTATAAACCTGAAAAATTTTCAAAAACTTACTGCAGCTTTTTTTTAATATTTATAAATAATATTAAACTAAATTGTTTATTAAATCATATGTGTAATATACTGCTGAAGCACAACACTTATTTTCATTTTTTATCATTTCCGCAGGATTTTTTTTCTTATTCATACCTTTTATGTATCTTTTTTCATGTTCTTTCGTTAGATGTACAAAAAACATAAATAATATGCATTAAAATATAATCTAAAATCCATTGTTTTGGAATTAGAATATAAAGACACTATTTCTTCTATCGTCGCAAAGTAATATTTTAATGTTATATTGTAACTAATTATGTAACGCAACCACATATTCAAATACTTGGACTAGATACATTAATTTAAATGCTTTAGACATCAGTTTAAAAAAATCAGTAAAATGATTACAAAATAAACATTCAAGAAAATTGCTGGTATTTTTAAATCATTTAGTGTAAGTTAATGGCAAAAAGATTATGATAATGCACATTAATTGAAAGTATAAAAAATTATTTGGTTATTCTATGTCAAAAAAACAATTCGAAATAGATACAGATAAAGTAACAAGTGACTTATGTAGTGTAAAAAAATTACCTGAATATCTATTTTTTAAAACTGTTAATAATCATTTGAAAGTTATTAAAAACAAAAATATTTCTGAAAGAATAAATTTAAGAATTTTTTAGAGATTCAATTATTGTATTAATACATTATTAAAATATAATAATAACTAGAATTTACACTTTATAATTTGATACATATAATGAATTATAAATTACTTTCTGAAATTTATTTGATGGTAGTTTTTAATCTATTCATATATATATATATATATATATATATATATGTATATATATATATATATATATATATATATATATATATATATATATATATATATATATATATATATATATATATATATATATATATATATGTATATATGCATATATATATATATATGTATATATGCATGTATATATATATATATGTATGTATATATGCATGTATATATATATATATGTATGTATGTATATATGCATGTATATATATATATATGTGTATGTATGTATATATGTATGTATATATATGTATGTGTATATATGTATATATATATTTGATGCAAAGTTTAATGTATTATATTTGTTTTCTTCATCCACATCCTACTGAACATCCATCTTTACTTACTCTTTTTTAATTTATTGGATTCAAACATTATAAAAAAACGATTTTTCATATAACGAATTGTCGACACCTATGATTTGGAATTAATTGATAAGATTTTTAGTTCAGAATTATGCTACTAAAATCACAATTCATTGATTAGATTCCAATTCACAATAGTAGTTTATCTTTGAGTTTTTATAAAAATGATAATAATTAACAAAGGGTCGTTATCTGAATAACTACGATTCTGGTGTTTAATTTTGGGAAACATTGAATAATATACTCCACATATATAATATGATATATTCACTATTCCAGCTGTTGTTAACCAGGAATATTTCATGGTTTTGATAATGGCTTGAGAATATTAAAATTATCGATTTGTTATTGGATGGAAAAAACATAGCAGTTTAGACATTTGATCTAAGATAAGTCTACTAAATTTGTATAATGAAATTACTTCTTTATGCACTCTACAAGCAAACGTATTTACATGTAATGAGTTTTATAAATTACATCTAAAATTTAAAATTAATTAGAGTAATTACATTTTAGAATTTTTAATTACAAGAAAATATTTTTTTAGAAGAAATTAAAAACAGAAAATATGACGGAAATTAGTCAGGATTTACAGCATACCTATTCTTATAAAACATTAATGATAATTTTTTCTTGGACTTTATAAAAATGAAATTATTAAAGTTTTATGAGCATAATAATTTAATGCTGTTTCCATAGAAGGAAAAATACATAAAAAATATTGTGGTAAATGAAAAATAAATTATATTGTTTTGAAAATTATTGTCAAATTATCTCATAAATCCACACACAGTTACCAGTTAATAAATAAAAATATATATGAATAATCTTTTTTTTTAAATCTAAAACACAATGATATTTTGAAAAGTCTGATTCCGATTTTTAATAAACCTGTCTTTTTTATAGTTCACTAAGCATTAGTACAAGCCAATGGAATACACGTATAAAATTCAATAAAAACGCGGTTATGCTGAGGCTTTGTTTCTTCTTCTACCATTTTTATGATTCCATCTTTTTATATCTTCTAAATGGGAAATCCATGAAAGTGCATGGGGGAACTACATTCACATATGAGATTGTATGTACATAATTCAAAAACACTTCGATGCTACTGACGGAATAAAGATGTGAAGTGAAAAGAAGAAAAAAGAATTACGTTTGAATCACATGATCTGTTGCGTAATACTAGGAGAAGAGAAATGAGTGAAAATATAATATGCATTGCTGATTCTTTATGTATTTTACTTTCATTTGCTAAAAGCAGTTGCACATTTAATGCATCTCAATAGTAACCTTAAAAGCATCGATTTCTGACGAAAGAGGTTTTTATTGCAGAAACACTCTCTAAATTGAAAGATATAAACTTCAGGACATACGAAATGGAGATCTTACTTAATGTATATTAATTCAGTTTTGGTTACAGCAGTAAGACGAAAATGTATACAAATGATAATGAAAATGAAACTTTTGGTAAATTTAATTTAAATGAAACATAACTACTGAAAATCGTAAATATCTAAGTATCAAATGTGCTTTTGCGTGTCTAGATATATTATTGCATTGTTCTTTTTATATTGATTCATGTGGTGGAAATGCTTATACTGGATTTATTATTATATTATAATAAGTATTTTTATGTCTTTTACAAATGCAATTATAAATGTGTATGCTTAAGCTTATTTAATTAATGTATTGATAAAATGTGTTGTAAACTTTATATCTATGAAAAATTGAAATGAACTTTAATTATTTTGTAAAGCGAACTGATTATTAAAATCCTAATTATATTTAATAATTTTTGAATAATTTTAAAATCATTTATTTATAGAAATTTTGAATAAGATATTTCATTATAGATACAAAAAATTATTTTTATCAGATTATGAAGTAAAGCGAATAATAATTATTTGAAAATTTTTAAACATGAAATTATTCTCTGTATAATGGAAATTTTTACTGTCATTGTGTAACAATGACGTTAAATAACTATACTAATAATGTAGAGTAATTATAACAACTTAATTCTTTATTCTTGTATTAATTTTGATGGGTGTTCTGATTTTATCTACTTCATAAAATTTTCCTTTTATTGTCTTCTGAGCTTATTTGATATATTTAGTCTCAGTAATTTTTAAGATAATTGCATACCTTCGTGAATAAATCTAACAGATTTCATCATGAATTTCAGTAAACTATTTTTAGTAATTTAATTTTCTGATCTTTATGTATACATATTTCTTAATTTAATTACAATAATATTGAGTGCAGTGAGTGTATTCCCCACCATTTAAAAGTATCTACTAATGAAAACTTTAATTTTATAAAGCAGTAAGCATCCTCTGATTAAATTAATTTTGAAATTATTTGTCCTTAATTTCAAGTATTCCAGCATTTGGAGATTAAAGTTGAATTGAATGTTTTATAAAATATATTGGTATAGTTTAAGAAATTAGCAAAAATTAAAAATACAAACATTTTCATAAAAGCAATGTATTTTGTAAATTGTAAAATTTTGATATAAAATAATTATATAAAAATAACAGAAAACTATTTTGATTTTTCGACACTGGAATTGTATCGCTGATGTGTGCGTTGCTCAACATTAACGTAAGGTAGTTAAATTGTATTCTTATTTTACAGTTTTTGATTTTGTAATGTATATGATATTTTCTTTATTTTTCTTAAAATGGAGAACAAATTACAAATTAGTTGTGTTAAGTAAGTAAGTTTTCAAGCATCATTTGGTTGCTTATTTTGAATACATAAATAACAAATCGAAGAAAGGAAATTAATTTATTTAATTACCGCTAAATTGTAAAAAGTAGAGCAATTCAAAGTGCAAAAAAAAAAGCAAAACAAAACAATCTGACGATAACAAAAGCTTGATAAGTCATAATAATGTTTTGCTGTTTTATTTTATTAGGGATTAGACAAATTGAGGGGGAATTACAAATTGAGAATACATTGAGCTATTTAGACACAATGAGCAATAGAATGTAAATAAGATTAAAAAATAGGCTATAAAAAAAGTGATGACGAAATGGCTGCCACAGTAAATTTAAAAGAAGGTAGTGAATTCGAATCCCTTCTTAACTAAAGATCCGCCTTGTTCGCTAATGGCACCAGGCGCATGCTAAAACTGGGAAATGCCACAGTGTCCTCCATGTGAAATGATATCTCTGGGGATGGCAAGCCAAGTATTGGAGACACATGCTTGATCTTTGCTTCTAATTCACGAAGACTTCACCCAGTTGCTTCGATTTAACTAGTAGAACCCTGCTCAGGGCAATGTGCAGGGAAGTATGCTGGTTCAACAACAACAACAGTGAATTCAACTGTAAAAAAAAACCATGGGAATATGAGATATGATCTAATAATATTTTCTGATACATTGACAACACTGATGATATTATTCTTTATTCATAAATGCTGTTACCACGCCTTTCGTATTAGCTATTATACATCTGAAATCTCATTATATTGGACGTTGTAATTCAATATAAAGATACTTAATTAGATTACCCACATCAAAACCCCATGGTATATTGAATTAGGAATTGAAATTAAAATAATTTGAACTATTGTTGTATATACTGACAGTAAAAATTTATATCCGTTTTAAGCTTACTTTAATTTTGTTATTATTAAATCAAGAGACTTGTAAAATATATTTTTTGTGTTAAATTTGTATAAATAATTATGAAATATAAAAAAAAATTGTATATCTTAGTTTATCATATATACAATATATTAATCTATCAATATTACCACAGAAGTCAGATATCAAAGAGACTTAATTCATTCTTCAAAATGAGTCTATGTTGCTTAAAGTTGTGTTTATTTCAAGATTATCACTGAATATTTTTCGGAGATTGGTGAGATTATTTTGATTTTACAGTCATGGCTGCTACTGCTACTAGCTTTATTTCTATGCACTTTCTTCAATTCTTTTTGTTTTCTATCTTAGGAAGTTCTTTAGAATGTCAAATGAAATCAGATTTGTTCTAGCATATTTATTTGTCCTGAGTTAGTAAATGCAACTAGAAAGTTTGTTATTTTAAAAATTCTCCCATACTTTTTACATTCACATAATAAAAATACAATGAAATATATATATATATATATATATATATATATATATATATATATATATATATATATATATATATATATATATATATATTTCAGTAAAAATATATTATTTTCCAAATTTTTATACTTACAAATGTTTTTTATTGAATTGCTAGTTATACTTATAATTCTCATTTAGGTCGAGAATTGGAATAAAAGCTTTCATACAATCATACAAATAGTTTATTATTTATTGATAAATCAAATTTGGCTTAACATTAATGAAAATATAAACTCTATTATCTCTTTTATTTGTAAAGAATCATCAATTTATTTTTCGTGGAAACAATTATCTCAACATAAAGATTATTTTATGAAATTAATCACTATAAGATTTCGCTTAAATGAAAAGTAATTATATTTAACAAAGCTAATTGCTCTTAACAAAGTTCGATCCATCACATAATATACATTATATGCTTCGTACAGTAAGACTCTTGAATAAAACAAATCACACATACAAAGGTTTTTCAGGCATTTATTTGTGACGACTCATTAGCTGAATTACTTTATGTGATATACATATAATCATCATAAATATAGATTAACTTCTACTGTCTTTACCAGGAATTTTTAATTTTATGTTTAATATTGGGACCACATTTCTTATAATTCGTACACAATCATTACTTTTGGGCAGATTGTACGAGGTGAAATTTATTCAAATTATTGCTGTATATCATTATATGTAAAATTAAAGAATTCAAATACATGATCATATCATACTGAACTGTTAGTTATTACTTAAAATATGTTATCTTGACGAAATTTTCTACACCCATCTCAGAAAATACCAAACAATATGCAGATCACATGTCTTTCAGTCGTCGTTGCGTTGCTGATAATATTTTTTGTCTAGAAAATTTTATAAAGTCTTCCTCACGTATGCATATATAAAAGAGTATTACCTATCCAAAATGCATATTAATAAAAGCAGTTAATTTAGGTTAAAGGTACATAAGGTTCTGGAGTAAAAATACATACATTGAATAATATAAAACAACTTTGAATTGTGGTTTTACTGATTACTAGTTTGAATACTTTCTATACAACTGTGTTGTTGTTGTTACTAATGACACTTGGAAAAGCCAAGCACGCTGTGCCTCGGCTATGCGAATTTAAGTCAATTGGGGGCGTCTTTCGTTTAATCAGAGCAATATGAAGGTGAAAGTACGACATTTGCTCTTGAAATCCTTCGATAGATGACAGCACCAGAGGATCTACTCCTTCAATTTTGGCTTTGATCTGAAGGGGGAGTAAATTTCTGCAGACCATTGCACCCACGATAACTGTTCAACGACCGACCACAGGACTTTTGATTCCACAGATTTAACGAGCACGTATGTCACATGTACTCGGTGGGTCTTTTTTGGCATTGGGAATCGATTACCACCCTTACGGATGGAAGGCCGATACCCTAACCACTAGTCTTCCACGGTCTCTATACAACTGTACAACCATTAATTCTACTAAAGTGGAATTTCTTATTGTTTGGCTACTCAATAATATCATAATGTATAACAATACATAATGACATTCTTAAAACATCATAATCATCTATTTCTAAAAGTATTATTTGCCAAGTACTGATGTCTTAAACAAATTATGTGCAGAAGAACGAATAATATATGCATATAAGTTACATTTATTTCATTTAAATGTTGATTGTATGGTTATTACTACATTTCTATTTATTGTATCATAAAATGTTTTATTCTATTTTTGGAAAACATCTCTATAAGGAGTTGTATGTAAACTTTAGATATAAAAGTAATTTAGAGAAATGAAGTACTTTCCTGAGCAACGTAGAATGAAACTAATATTCTACCATACTTGAATTTAAATGAAATAATAATTATGGAAAATATCTAGTGTCTTTGAAAACATTAATATTTGCAATCAAAAGTTAATTTTCTAAAATATTACTTTTAGTAGAAGCCTGAAAGTGAGAAAAATTAAATATATTAAATATTTAAAGAGCTGCTTTTTAATGTTTAAAATAAAACGAGTTCCTATTTTTTTTCCTGTGCATTTAATAAATAGGAATTAAAAGGAATTTTAGAATCTAAGCTAATATTTGTGTACTAAAGCTATGAATATCGACTAAAAGTCAATATTGGTTTTCTAAAATCAATTATTTATTATCACTTGTATGAATAGATAAACATAATTAAAATTTCAATATTTAAGAAAATTTTTTATTAAAAGTATGTAGCCATATGCTTGAAATTCAATTAAATATATTCAGCATGCATACTTCTTGCATTTAATGTGTATAATAAGTTTTACATGAATGAATTAAAATCTGGCAAAAGATAAATATTATTCTTTACAAAATTTTCCAAGTAATAGTAACATTTCTTACAAATATTTATTGGTTGCAACATTTTATCTTTCATATATTTCAAAAAGTTATTTTATAATTATATTTATTAGAATTATAGAACAGAATAATTTATGTATTTGAAATTAAATTTTTTATAAGAAATGAATATTTATTTATATTCTAGATTCATTTATTGAAATTAAAGTCCCAAAAATTAAATCTTAAAAAACGTATTCTAGAACAAGATCTAAATTTATTTCTTTTTAAATTCAAAGCATAATATATTCATAAATTTAATTTTCATATTAAGAAGGAAATACTTTCTGTTGATAAAAATGATAAAATGTATTCACATATATAAATGAAAAGAAATTGTTTATTTTATCAAAAATATAAGTTAGTTGAGATTAGTAATTTATGTTAAAATTAATTTGATTAATTGAAGATACATAATAATATTCAAAAATATTTGCATTGAACAACACTATTTCATAGCAAAGGAACTTAAAAAAATTGAGTGTTGGATAGATTATAATTTATTACATGTTAGGGAAAAAAAAGTCAAAGCTATACACAAAAATCTAGCATGAAATTAAGTTATCAATTTGAATAAAAACATTACTTTTGAAACAGTTCTCTAAAATGCTTACAATTTTTTAATTTTATAAATAACTTAAATAAATTGATATTTTGAATAACATATTTTATAAATTTTCTCACTTAAAATAAATTAATTTCTTATTGAATATTTTTAATGAGTGTTATAAGTTAAATATAATCTGTTGTCTGGTATATTCCATTTGATAAATGAGAAAAAATATTTTTGGAATATATATATATATATACATTTGTATCTATCTATCTATATATATATATATATTTGATGGACAATTTATAAAATTTATAATACAGTGGTACACATGATGTATGCTTTTCGTAATGTAAACTGGCTTCAGTTTATTTTCTCAATGTACATTATAAACTATTTTTAGTCCCAATACATTAGTACCCAAGAAAGCAGCAAATCTACTAAATGTGAAGCACGAGTAAAGAAAAGGAAATTGAAGTTGCTGTAAATTTTCTTCATCTGGGAACCCATAAAATGCCGTTTGTAATATCTTCCATCTGAAAAGATGTTCCCTACTTCTCAGATTTTCTCGTAGGTATTCCTTTTCCATTCCACCCCCACACTATTCTAAAACTTCCTAGGGGCAAGAAAACAAGGGGAAAGAGCTTAGAAGAGACGATTCTGGAACAGTGACTCCCAAAACTGATTCGAGCGTGTGGCCGTACCATCAACTCCAGGACCTACTACTCCAGGACCAGCCTTTAATGTTATGCGGAGAAGGACTTAATGTCCTCTTTGCACGAACGACACTGAAATCGATTGGATCTGGCAGTTTTTCCCCTTCTAGTGTCCCCATCGGAAAATAGGGGGGTGCAGACTATAGGTTTTGTGCCCCCTGTCTCATCAGAGGTTCTTATTTTAGGCAACGAGAGACAAGGACCCCATCCAGTAAGAACGTCCAGATTTAACGATGGGAGACAGTGTCATAAAAAGAGATCAGAAGTTGAGCTTAAGTGCTATTGAAGAGTCTCCTTGGAACAATAGACCAGAGGAAGGAGAGAATCAATCAATGTTCTTGCTTTGTTCAGAGTATGCAGAAGGAAATTCACTTCTTGTATTAGTTTCGAAAGTAAGCTATTTCAGTTGCGTTGCTTACATTCCGGAATAAATTACCTTCTGAGAAGATATCTTTTTAGGATAATTCAAGGCTCCTTTTTTCTTTTTCCTGCATTAAGAAACTGCAGATGATAAAGATAAGACATTTATGACTATGTACTCTGCCATGCTTTCAGTTATGTAAAAATATTCAATATTATATATATATATATATATATATATATATATATATACATTATATATTATATATATATGTATATATATATTAAACATTCTTTATACAGTTTAAATATTTTAATAATGATTGGTAATTAATTATATAAAGAAATGGTGAGTTTTATAACCAATAAAATTTTGTTTCTTTTTTATTCAATTTTTAAGTTTGAGGACAAAAAATTACGATTTTTTAAATAATATTAAAAATATCAGAAGATATTTGAGAAATATCATTCAAATTAATAAATAATCATATGTTTAGTTTTGCTTTGTAATTAGTTGGGGGGAAAACCAATCAATTTTAAAGAATACATCCCCAGAAGTTTAACTTGTTTCGCATTTTCAGTTTAATATACTTGTAAATCACTATTTTAATTATAATATATATTTCAATGATAAATATTCATTAAATTATAAACATTTTTAAGCTTAATAAGAAAAAATGAATAATCGCAGAGTAGGATAGTATATAGTAAAACATATAAATTATATTTTATATTTATGATATTTATGAATATTAGTTTAAAAATGAAGTTGAAATAATGAACTTAGTTTTGATTTTTATGAAAAATTTATATTTTATGGGAATAATACTAATAATCATAAATAATATTCAATAAATATTTTTGTTTATTAATTTTTCTATCAACATTACATTTTATTATATTTGTTTCATCCTATTGCATTATTCCTGAATAAAAGATTGTTCGCATTTAAGCCATCTGTATTGCTTAATGCACTCTGTATGAAAAACATATATCATAATTGTACTACATTAAAATCATCAACTAGATTTAATGATTCACTGTAATAAAATTTTAAAACTTGAGAAAAGTGACCTTGATGTAAATTATTAGTTTTGAGGCTGGGTTTTCAATTGTTTTCAAATTGTTCCTGTGAGTTTTAGAGTGGGGAATTTTCTAATTTATTAAAACTAGAATATTCTATCAGTCGAGATAGGGGCTTGGTAGCTATATGTGTTTTTCATCTGTGACATTTTAATCCAGACAATTTTGAAGGAAATATGCTGAAACAACAAACCAGTTTATTTTAAAATGATTTAAAAAGGATATTATCTTCAGAGCTGTTTATTACGTGGGGACAGCTACATTAATTATCGTTGCTGATTATACAATTGAAATGTGAAATGTTTAGAAGAAAATAGTATGCTGATTTTCATTGTTCTCTCTCTCTCTCTCTCTAAAATAAAATATTTGTATTACTATTTCTTTGACCATCATAAAATTCGTCATAAGTTCCTTTGTATTTTTAATTAAGAAAAATTTTACAGCAAAGTTATTTTGTGATATTTATGAAAGTATTAAGTATCTGTATTCAAATTTGCAGAAGTATGGTTTCTTACACACTACTTTTTAAATAAATAAGTTATAAGTATTTCCAAGTCTTCATAATATTCATTTAAATAAGATAAAGCCTAGGAAATCACAAAGACAGTTATATAATCGTTAATTTTTGTATTATTTGACAAATCAGAATTTTTAAAATTTTCTTTTACAATTAGGAATTTAATTATTTATTGGGTGTTAGGTAGATATAAACTACTTTGCAGAGTAAAAATAAATTTGAAGTATTTTCATAAAATACTGCTTGTCGTAAGTTGATATTTATATACAAATTCTATGTACATAATGATATATCTAAAACGTAATATACCATAGGATTTATCAACGATTAATAGTTACACAGTAAATGATGCAAAAATATATCATACCTTAATTGAAATTACTTTTAAGCGTCTGGACGATGAATATTATATTATGATTTATTTTGTAAGCCACTCTTCAACTGTTGTACCAGATTTGTAACATTTAAAACTGTTCGAATATGATGGTTTACAACGACTCACACATTTTTATTATTAAAGAGTCTGGTATCTTGTTCTCTAATGAAGAAAAATATCCCATGAATGTTCTTCATAGATATGCAAGCCATAAGAGAAACCAACGTTATGAGGTTATTACTAGTTACAGTGTGACAGGACAAAAATGATAATGCTGTAGGCAATAGAATGGAATTGACATAGCATTAAATTTCTACTTCTTACGAGATTCTATCATAACCGACAGTTTTTTTATATTATCATATCCAAGCTAATAGTGTATGTATAGCTCTTTAAAACAGAGTCTTAATGAGACAGCTAACACTTGGGCTCTTAAAATACAATCGCGCTGGTTATCTGTTCTAAGAAAAGATCAGGAGTTTTTCGTTTTAGACTATACACTATCAAAAGCTATGATGATCGATTACTATATCATGGAAAATGAATCTACCAATGTTGAGAGGTAACGACAAGTGATTTAAAAGAGATATGAGCGTAATCTTGTCTCAGACAAGCACATATAGTGAACAGAAATATTCACCAGTGATAAAAAAATTGTACTATAACTGATAATAGAAATGGTAACAAAGTGGCAGTATGTGTACCGTTAAACTCCCTTGCACATAGTCCAGAGTTGGTCTCAGTAATTGAAATGGAAGATTAAACACCTAGAATTATATCGGGCCAAGCTCATAATTTAATTTAGCCTCACATTTTTGCATATTTTCTTTACAACGCATTCATTGCGCAGATGGTTTACTTTAATTAACCATTGCTACTAACACCAAATCACAGCCGTGACCGTATGGGGCAGATATGAACCATAGCTCAATCAGATTGTTTTTCTATCATATTTAATGGATAATAATGTAAAATATTGCATTGTAATATTTACAGGGAACAAGAAAAAATATCATCCACACGTTTGTAATATTTTATGTGAAATATGAACATAATTTTTATTCCAAATGACAAATCTTAAAATATTGTATTCATTATGCTATTCTCAATAAATATAGTTTCCATATCAATGTAATAAAAAGAGATATATATCTTATAATCAAAAATATTTAAATAAAATCAAATTATAGCCTATATACGTTGGAATTGAAATAAAAAAAAACAGTCATTTAAACATATATACATTTCATTATGTTTTACAGAAAACAGTAGAGAGAGTGTCATAAAAAAGATGCTTTTTGTAAAAATTAAGTGTAAGCATTTTGCAACAAAACATTTTTTAAAAACATTATTGCAATAATTTTCTTGATCAGATCATTTGTATCAAATTAAATTACAGCATTAATAGACAAAATGTTTTAATAATAAAACCAAAGCAGCATATTTTATCGTGTTGTTAAAATTTACTGTTATAGTAATATTATCTTATACCATAATAGCATAAATTGTGCACAATGATATGTGAAAATATCAAGTCCATTTATTCAGTGACAGAAGACAGTCCATATATCCATTAGAAAAAAACAAATGTTCTAATGAATTTTATTTTTACATTGATTACTTTTTATTAATTTACTAAAATATGTAAAAATTGAAAATACTTAATTACATTCTTAAGTCAATTTAACCATTAAAGCTTGAATTTTATAAAAAAATGTCTTAACGTTTCGATCCTCATGTGTGAAAATCTTATAATTAATGTTATAATCACTTAAGAAGATTTTTATGTAGAGAAACATAAAAGACAATATTGAAGACACTTATACAATTAATTTGTAAAAGTATAAAGATGAATTAAAAAAAATTTGCGGATCTTAAATATTTGGTTTCACCATTCACAAAATATCAAAATTTTAGCTCTTTAAAATTATATGTGGAATAAAAACTCTGTCATATTATTTTTTAAATATATATGTGGAAATTTAAACTCTGTCTACATATTTTTAAATGAGGATATTCATTTAAAAATATTATAAAAAATATATTTTATGAGAAAAAAGGTATATCGTATGGTGCGCCAATATGGTGCCTGTGACTTCAGATTCCCCCCACGATTGACTTCAAAATTCCCTTATATCTTAAAAAATAACTAATATGTATACAAAAAAATGATACAATTTAGTAGTAAATCACATTTCTGGACTTACTGGATTTGGCTTCATTATAAAAAATATATTTTACGAGAAAAATGAGTTTTTGTAAAGTGCGCCCATGTAACACATAACGCTAATTTCAAAATTTACTCAAAATCTGAATATTATTTGTTAGTCTATAAATTTCCCATTTATAGACAAACAAATGGTTTCGTTTAGTAGTAAATCACATTCTATAATGTCTTAACGTTTCTAAGACGAACTGTTGTATTCATTTTATTATAAAAATATATTTTAAGGTAATACAAAAACTCTCGCTCAAATAAATTTAATTTTGATTTCAATAAAATTAACTGAGAATTTTTTTGACTTTTTTAGGACAAATATAACCTTAAATAATGTCGATTTTTTTAAAACTTATTCATCAATGTATCACACACAGATAGTAGATTATCCATTGTACCGCGCTTTATTGCTCAAATATTCTAAAAATGGTGTTAAAATGAGCAATAGAAGTGTTAAGTGTCTCTAAAATATAATAAACTATGAAACATTTACACTGCTTCTTGAACGTTCCCTAACTTATTATTTGTAATAAATTAATAATTTAGAATTTTATAAACTGAGATCGATATATTCTTTAAAATTGCCAAATATGAAAATGAAGAAATTTTATTCAGTTGATCACATAAATTATAAAGTAAATATATACTGAGAAAAGAAAAAAATCTTGAATACGTTAAATTTTGATTAAAAAATACTCATATAATAAATTATAATTATAAATACAAATCCTAATACTTATAATATTACTTAATCAATGATATAAATGTGATAAGCAACAAATGTTGAGATTTTATAGCAAATTAATAAAATTTTTGCCTTAAATTGTAAGCATATAGATTTATTTTGTTCAGTATAAATGCTTCCAACAAAAAATGTTAATATTTTTATATAATTTAAAAATTATATTATACTGTTATTTTACAGATTACTTTTAGAAGAATGAGTTTACCCTCAACATAAAATATTTTGATTAAAATCCACTGGGTAAACTAAAAATATATAACTAACATTAAAAATTCTGTAAATTTCAAATAAAAAATATGATTGGAAATTAAAAGCACATGGTTACTTCAAATTGAACATGTTAATTTATTTTTGTTACATTTTTTGTACATTTATCGATAGTATCTTTAACGAATTAATTTATTTTTATCTTTATATTTTCCTTAAACCTAAATACATTAAAAATATATAAGTTGATATTATTATTACGAGCATTATTTATATTACTATCAAATCATAAGAACTAAAAATGATATATTAAGTTAACACATAAATAATTTTCTTTTTATTTATTACGAGTTGTCTACAACTCTATGCGTTTCAATAAGAAATTGGTACATATGATGAGAATAAATAAGTTTTTATTGATTTATAACTTATGTTAGACAACGTGAATCATGTAAGCAGCAGTATGTATGTAAATTTGTTAATATTTTCCTTGTCTTTCTTTCAGCAATATTTTGCTCATATGGGAATATATGTGATATGAATTACAGCATATTTCACTGTTATTTCTATTCAATGATATATAATGAATTTCACTTATACATTTTGAGATTTTAAAATTATGGTAATTTTTCCCTACAAATTAGGAAATTTATATTTGCATAAATAAATAAAGACGTATAAGTAGTTTATAATTATTTTCCATTAAAAATTATTATATCATCAAAACGAAACACAGAATATTGAAATCGTTTGTTTACTAGGAAATAGTTTGATATTTTGTAATTATTTTCGTGAATATTCATTTTTCCTTGGTTTCAAATCATCATTTATTCTAATTGCATAACGTTTAAAAGTTTTAAACTAAAAAGTAAATATAAAATATGAGCAAACGTGTTGTACAAGTATTTATTTGGGAAAAATGCCGATTTTTTTGGAAGAAGACATATTTGTGAGCTTTGTATTTTTGTATCACAAAAAGACGTCAAATGGTACTCTTGCATCAAATCTGTAAGTTTTGTTGAACTTTGTAAAGAATATACTCACAATTCATCTGTACATTGTCATTAGCTTACAACCTGCAGGTAACCATCCAGATAAGTGGAAGTTTTGTAGTAATTTATAGTTTAGTAGTAGTAAATGTTCCTGGAGTAATAATAATACATTGTTAATAGCTCACTTGATATATATGCAAATGAGAGTTACAAAATTCATAATTATTTGTGTCTATAAAATGATGAGATTAGTTAATTCTCTAAGCAATAAACATTTCGCAAACTGTTAATTTTGAAATAAGATATATATTGTGCATGTCATCATTGATTTTATTTTTATAATTTTATAGAAACTGTTGATTAGTACTGAAAAAAAACATTGTATATATATTTAATCACAAATCTGAATGCCTGACTCACTTTCAACCAATCAACAATGAAAAATACAAACATGCATTGAACAATTTAATTTTATTTTTAAAGAATAACGCGTGATAAATTACCTTAAAAAGTCATACTTTCTTACAAACTAATTTTTATGCTAATTCAATACAATATATTATTATTATGAAATAACTTTTTTGAAGTTATATAGAAAAATGTATTATACGCTATTAAACATGAAAAGACAAAAACTTTAAGTTATGCATAAACTTCATTAAGCTAGTAATTGAAGCGTATAAAATTTAAACTAAGATTTTTGTTTTCTTTACTTTGTTTTATAATTTATGATTGATCTATAAAACTATGATTAAATTTTCAGTAAATCATATTTGGTTTCAAAGCTTTAAAATGTTTCCTGTCTTACATAGCGATCTTATTGATATATAAATGAACTAAACTGCTGAACAGAAATAGAGAAGAGTAGTGTATCATGTACACACCCCTGACGGCAACAAATAAAACCAGGTCTTCCTTAAATGATACTCTACTATTCAAGTCCCGTCCAATATAAGTAGTTTTATCTTGTTCTTCCCCCTATCTCCAGGACAGATACTAGAAGATAAAAAAAAAAAAAAAAAAAAAAACTAGTCTCGCGTATATATTACTGTTTTCTTCTCACTTCTCACGACTTGCGTTTGCCTTGACAGCACCAATGGCTTGGAAGTAGCATGATTTTGAGTCCATGACGTTTACATAGAAACATGAAAGGACAAGAATGTAATAAAACGGAAAGGACAAAATTCTTCCTGATTTTTCACATGAAAGGTCTTGATTACAGCTTTCATCTTAGCTCCCAGGGATGTTTTGGCAGATGCAACAAAGATGAAAAAAAGGATAAGGGGAAAAGAAAATAGAAAAGAAAACAAAAACCAAAATGATAATGACTTTGCAGCATTTGTTATTTACCTATATTACCATGATAAAAAAAGAAGTTTTGTAAAAGATATTTAAAATACTTAGAATTTTGAAATGTATTTGTTGCATTTTGCAAGGATTTTATTGCCTTTACGGGATCAAATAAATAAATCTATAAGTTTAAATCAAAAAAATAACTCAGTTGTTTCATATCTTCCACTATTTAAAATTAGGAAGCATAAACCATATTAAATAGGTTACCCATATGGCAACTGATTTATTTATAAATATTTAAATAATCAACGATGAACATGATTTATTGTAATTCGTAATTCTACAAATATTATTTTAATTTGGAAGTTGAGAATGATTGATATACAAAACAATATTTACACACACACACAAGCACGCAAGCATACACACACACAAACAAACACTCCATGGTGGCCTGGTTAATTAAGGCAGGTTATCGGAAGGTAGAAAGTTGAAATTCCGGCTTAACCGAACATCTGTCATGCTCACTAATGGCAGCAAGGCCACGTTAAAACTGAGTGTGGTCGCAATATCCTCCGAATGAAATGATATCTCTTGAGTGGCAAGCCAATTATTGAGACCCTTCAGAAACATTGCGTGTTTACCACAGAAACAATGGATAAAGGTGAGCCAGTGCATTGTCAAATCTGTATGGAACTTAAATCTTAAATTTAAAAAAAAAAAAAAAAAAAAAAAAAAAAAAAAAAAAAACTTATTATACATAAGATCGATTTTGGTCTGGATGACATACCATTTTTGTGGAAGCTGTTTCAAAAGTTCATCAGACGATAAGCACAGATTATCTTTCAAGTGCATGCGATGTTTCACGTGTTCCGAATTTGCAAAACTCTACTTTAAGCAAGATTATGTGCTCTACTCTAAACATGTTCCCGCATCGATTCGAGCATTTACAGACGTTGGAAGTAGAAGACTATCAGTTACTTCTGGATTTTGCGAATCAATTGTTTATCCGGTACGAAGAAAATATAAGCTGGCGTTTACGCATTCTGTGGAATGCAGAGGCACATTGATTACTAACTGTAGAAATTGAAATACTGAGTGCTGTGGGAAGAGAATAATCTACATGATGTGATTTCACGTTTATTACACGAAAAAGTGAGGGAAAAGTGACTGCTTAGTATGGTATAACAAGTAAGTTTAATCTCGGCCCTTACGTTTTGAATACGTTACTGCTGATGATCAGCAAATGCGTAAGTAGCGAGTGCTCTTAATCTGAACTCATTACGATGTTCTCACATTACAACGGCAAAAGGTTCTATTTAAAATTTGAGGATGCAAGAGAGTGCTATTTTACATGTAGGATCTTCAGTCAAATCTGCGTTAATTTAACAGTTTTGTGACAGAATTATCTCCCATCCTTTCCCGTTACCGTGACCACCAAGGGCTTCTTTTCTAGCATCAATGAATTTCTGAAATCCAAAGTGTATCAGTTTTGTTCGTAAACTTCATTTGATTTGAAAGATGCCATCAGAACTGTGATTCAAGAAATCTTATTACCATAGTACGTGCTGCAGTGCAATCCTCCTTCTGCCGTACGAAAAGTTTTATTGTGTGAAAGAGATCCTATGGAAAATTTCTGCAAAATATAAAAAAATCAGAAAAATGCTTTATTTTATGCTGTTTCTCTGTCCTTATTGGTTATCCTCATTTTTAGCTTATTTACCGCCGGTAATTTTCATGTTACATTTGCCGTTCGAATGCTTTTCAATATCATTCTTGGGCGCATACCTCAAAATATCTCATGACAAAATTTCATTCACTTTCTGTGAAATATATGATAGATAGAGGTCCAATAGTCGGGAGAGTTTTTTTTTTACATTTACCTTGTATATATATATATATATATATATATATATATATATATATATATATATATATATATATATATATTTAATTAATTAATTAATATAATATTTTTATAAAATTAATTAAAAACCAAAATCAAATTGAGAATAATAATCAAATTCTAGATGAAGAATAGTACATTGAAAATACGAAATGTAGCAAACAGATGGAAAAATGCTCAATATATAGTTTAAAATTTCAAAGAAAATAGAATAAAGGTAAATGTGAGACGAAAAATGGAGCGAAGTACTAACTTGGACAGCACTTATTTGGTTATTATTCTCAATTTGGATTTTGATTAATTTTATAAAAATGTACTATTAATTATATTTTAGTAATTCTCTTTTAGCTGCTTTCGCGCTGAATGTATTGCTAAACATAAGTGTTATATCTATTCTTGTACTTTTTTAAGTTTTACACCTATCCCTGTACATTTAAATTTTAAACAATGGATAAGTCTAAATTTTTTCATAAAATATAGGGGGAAAATGCTTATACCCAATGATGATATTCCACCCCAGATGAGCAATGGTTTATTTTAAGTCGCATTCCAAGTTTTATAAAAGTAAATTGTTAAAAATTAAATCCCAACATAAACTAACATAGGGATTGCAAGTGAAGAAACCATAAAATGCACAATCTGATTTATTTTTCAAAGGAAAAGTTAAATAAAATGATTTAAGTGTCCTCTAGATGAGTTACTGCAACATTTACATAGATGAATGATTAATAAATACATCCTGATGTGTTAAATTTTGTCAACAGAACCAACAATTATTGTTGTAAAATTTATGTTATTATCTCTTAATTTCACATTTTCTATACATTTCGTAAGTTCTCAATAGGAAACGACCAACGAATTAAGGTCTGATGTAATAATAAACATAAGATGATCCACTTTGGTCAAATATGCAGCATATGTGCCATTCAATAAATACTAGAAAAAGTGTGTTTAAACTTCATCGTATGTAAATTACATGTCTTTTTGGATAGGAATGTTATAACTTAAAATAAACAGGTAAGAACTTTTTTAAGAAAGTAGAGATCGGTTCTTTTTATGTAATCTGTCAAGATAAATGACCTATCCTATAGTCATCAGAAATTTTATGCATATACATTTCATTATTATTAAAATAGTTCCCCCCCCCCATAGTATTTATTTAAATCTTTATAATTTGAATAAATGAAAATCATAAATTTCGTTTTGGTATTTTTCTTGTAATACATTTTATGGTCTTAAAATCATTAATAAAATATGAGAACATAAATAATATTATATTTCAAGAAAAAAACAGATGATTATTGAAAATTTTACTGATGAAAGTAATTTATAACATTAGTTTGAAATATATTTTTCTACACTAGGCAAAATTCTTCTTTATATAATATAATTCAAAAATAAACTGGAATACTGAAAATTGTCCTTACATATAACAATCTCTAGGTATACCCATAAAAAGGACTGTTACTAGCTAGTGCAATAAAATTAATTAGGAAAGTAAAAATATATTGCATTAAAATAAATATCGATATTTTTCACGCTAAAATGTAAACATTAATCAGAAAATGAGGAAACTTGAGAACATTTAATCATTTTTTGAAAATTAAACAACGTATTCTTTCTAATAACTAAAGGTAGAAATATTGAATAGCTTTAGGCAAATTTTGATGCATTTTGCTATTATAAAACTAAGTTTTGTTTATTCTATAAAAATATTTTAACAATGAAAATGCGTAGTTTATTTTTCAATTTAATTTTAAGACACGACTAATATATATTTCCAATCAAAGCAATTTGTTTTACCAAAATATTTTCCTACATTTTATAAGCTATTTAAAATACGTTTATATGTTAATCCACGTGGACTAAAAATAAATATTTTAGAATGTGTATGACATTTTTTTAGAGAAATATTTAACTAAGAGATTATTTTTGATTATATTCTTTTTTCAAAGTACTATTTCAGTATATCTTGATAACATAAGACTCAGTAAAAATTATTTCTGGAAAAGATTTAAAAATCTTATTACTTTTTCAGCGCTTGATAAAATAATCGAATGGAATCAAAGATAATTAAGTTTGTGAATTTCTTAATACAGTGACTTATTTAAGCCTAAATTCTTATTTTACTGTCCTTATCAGATTGATTACCAGAAAATTGATCATGCAGCTACGACATGGTGATATACATACACGTTAATATTTTTGGATTATTAGATTATATGCTAATTAATATTATATTAAATTATATACTAAATTATAATAAATTAATGTATTGAAAAAATTTATTTGTGTGTGAGGAAACATAGAGAAATTTTTAAATTTCAAACTTTAAATATTATAGTTTTGATAAATTATTATACACTGTGTACCACTGTTTGATTTCTATTATCCATAATATTAAGTCAAAGTGTTATTTTATTTAAAAATTATTTACTCAAAATTTTTGCTATATTTTGAGCATATGAAAAAATTCGCAAAATTAGTTAAAGCAAGCTCTATTGTTAAATTTGAATAATTTCATGCCTCCAAAATACTCTACATACACTGTCAATTTTAAATTCTAATTTAGAACAATCCATCTTTATCATTAACAAACAATATCATATGTATTATAATTATTTATCAGATATTCTTGCAAATATGTAACAATGAACAAAAAATATTGGGATCCAACCAAATGTTTTCTTTAACAATTTGACTTTTATTTTTCTGGTAGAATTTTAACAATCAAAACTTCTGAACCTAACTTTCTAACGTGTTGAAACTTGTTGTCAGCATTAAATAATGAGAATGATGTCCATTAGACATTTAAAGAAAAATGTAAAATAAAGAATTTCCATGAAGTTTCTTTTGAGGTATAGCAAAGTTTAATGCCAAAAACAAATTGAAATTGATGACTAATGTACGACAATAACAGTTATTACATTATGAAAAGGTTTTTCCCTAAATTTTGTATTTTCCATGAAACATAATTCGTATAAACTATGTTCACTACTTTAATAAAAGAGATTTGTTTATCTTTCATTATAAATATGTTAAACATTTGTTTTTAATATGATTATGATTAACGTATAATTATTAAATATTTACATGCAATTTATTTATGAGCCGAACCTTGTTTAATTATCTATAGAATATTTCAAATAATTCAATATTATTTATAAATATGTGTATACACACACATATAATTTGTAATTGTTATAAGAAATCTTTCTTAGATAAACACAAACTGAGAGTGTTAAGTGAAGTGACATATTTAAAATGAGTTATTAAATGTTATTATGTGTGGCAGTAATCAGTAATGAAAATATGAGTTTTATAATTTACAAATCATGAAATAAATTTTCTTAATTTTAAACAAAAAGAATGAAAAATAAGGTTATTTTAAATTACATAAAAGACACAAATATATTACAATATATTTTTCAGGAATACTATCTTCAGTGCTTTTAAATATTTTTAAAAATTACCAAACGTTTAATTAGTAATTTTTTTATTAAAAGGTTAAATTTAAACAATATAAATAATGAAAATAAACTATTTATTGCTATTTACAGTACATTTTTATATAATTTATAAAAGTAATTTGATATATGAATGATACGTAATTTTCGTTATTAATAACTGGGCGGTAATAATTAATCACGTTGTATAAAAGTATAATTTAAAAATATAATTTAATAAAGTAAAAAGTAAATTGTAAAAGTCTGATATAAATATAAACGAATTTAATTGCGGGAATTAATTTAAAATTAAAAGAAACTTTAATGAGTGTAAAATTTTCACTTTGGTTGATTTTTTAACAATTATTTAAATCACTATTTTAAATGAATCTGTAATATTTGAGTGGTGAAAATATTTCAATAATTTTCTGAGAAAGATATTTTCCTTTATTTGAAGCAGCTAACAATTTCAATTTCTATGGTTTCATGAATACAAAAAGTTATAGTACAAAGCATTATATGTTCTCATTTCGCATGTCATGTATTGATTGATATTATCATTTATAAAAATATGTCACCAGGACACTACATAGTTTATACAAAACGCAGTACTGTTCCCCTTTATATTTCTGAGACTAAATAATTGGGAAATATTTCTCAAATTTAATTGAAAAATATTTTTAGGCTTAAGATGGTAAGAATTTTAATATTACGTTATTTTTACAAAAATGTAAATATCATATAGACATTTAATATCAGTAATTTTTGGGGAATAAAGCTTGTTAATATTAATATATTATTAAATTTAATCACGGAATTTTTTTTAATTTATAAAAATATCATGTTTTATTGGAGTGAATAAAAATGAGTTATTTTTATATATTATTGGCAGAAAAAAAAAGAAAACCATGTTTGCAACAGTATATTTGAAAATCTTAATTATTTTCTATATCGCAAGATTTACTAAAAATTATGAAATGCGTTATGTAAATTAACTTAATGTAATTAATTTATTGTTTCAATAGTTTAAAAATAATTGAATTTTAAATGGAAACTGCACAGAAAGTATTCAATAATATTAATTTTTAATCTCCAATCTATGAGAAAGAAAAATAAATTTTTTTGAAAAAAATGTTATTAGTTTAAAAGAAATTTTTAAATCAAACACAATTAAATAATTAGAATATTTCAGATAAAGTAATTTTTATTTATAATCAATATGCAATCATATAAAACAATGTTATTTGAATACTTATTAATAATTGCTTTCGTTGCGCTAAGTTTAACTTTCATATATGTTTTATGCGTTTTCAAAGTTAAATTTAAAAAAAGAGTTATTTCAAAGTCAACTGATTTTTATTTTACAGCATATTAAAATGTAATAGGATTTCAATCAATTCTTACATCGACTTTTCTAAATAGATTTGGAGAAATATATTAAAACTTCCCCTTTTCATTTAACACAGTAAGTGCTTTCTTATTTATCTATTTTCCACAAACCCCTACGTGTGAAAGAGAGCAAAATATTAGGGAAAAAAATCATAACCCGAGTATTTAATCCCTTTTTTATAAAGATACCCAAAGTTGATACCGGGGGAACAAAAGAGTTGAGAGAGGTAGAGGGAGGGGATACAAAACGCCGCGTGTGTAACGTGGCCACTGCCACTGTTCCCCTATCCTTGCTATAAAAGCTTCAGATGAACTCCACATGCAGCCAGTTCAGCTCCTGGCGCAAGTTCGTCCATGAGCCAATCTCGCCAAAGGACACAAAATAACACAAGCCACCATCAAAGTTCCGGCGCTTTCACAGAGCCGCAGTCACGTTTTTCCGCGTTCTTGGCACAAAGGCAAGACGCTCTTTTTATTTTTTGGCTTTCCTTTACATCCACTTTCCTGCCTAGAAGAGAACCGAAAGGAAAAAAAGTTTTACAGAAATATTTTTTTAACTTTTCTCTCGGAGACGGCGGTTTCAAATGTTGAGTTTCGGTTTTTAATAAAAAAGAAAAGAAAAGACAATGTGGTGAAAAAATAAATTGCTTTTCTTTGACATTTTGAAAAAATATTTTCCTACGGTACATTTTTTATTTTGTTTTTGAGCCTAATAACTGATTATATAGTATGAAGCTATGTAAATGCTGGAAACCGAGGCGATATCAGTGCTTCAGAAACTATTATTGTGCCCGATGGATTCTTGCAACAGTTGTGATAGTGTTTATTGTCCAAGAAATCAATGCAGCAAGAAATCGAGGATGGATGCATGGTGAGTCATAATTTCTCTTTCATTTTATTTGAAAACATGACAAAAGAATCTTGACTAATTTTGATGAATGAATTATTTGCAGAAAATGAGTCATGACATTTAAAGTTGATTATTTTGCAATCAAGTATGAAATGAATATAAAAAAACTGTAGAAACTCATTCAGTTTTAAAAGAATACATAATGAATTGATTGCCACAAAATTTATTATTTTATTTTGTATCATTCCCAATAAAAATATGAATAAGCAGGAAACTTACATTCAATAATAGCGATTTAAAATTTTTAAATTTTATTTCTGATACTTTTATATGATTAAAACAGAAATAACTGCATTAAAAATATTATATCACTAAAAACTTACTTTCCAGTTAACTTGCTCAATATTTATTTATTTATTAATAATTAAAAAATGAAAATATTTTTACTATCCAAGAAATCAAGAATTATTAAATTGTTCACTGAGAATAATTAAAATGTGATCACGTATTTAATCTTGAAATGTATTAACATGGATGTATATATATATATATATATATATATATATATATATATATATATATATATATATAAATATATATATATATATATATATATATATACGCGAATAGTTATATTTAACCTTGTATAACAACACCAAATTTACATATAAAAATTTTTCTTATATATAAAAAACACTTATCACTTTTCACTTAATATGTTTATCACAATGTGAGAATGATTTAATGAGATTTGTTATAATATTTAATCATACGTAAATTTTAATAATATTATATGCTATAAAATAAGGTTTTACAATGTATATAAAATTTTGTACTATAATTTAATATTTTATGTATAATAACATTGAGTATTGTAAGTTCATTGCAAAATATATATAGTTTATATAAGATCATTTTGCTATGATCTTATACAATATATTACGTATATAACATAACAACCAACCACATTTTGACATGCAATGTTTATTTCGCTTATCATGTTTAGATAAGCGAAATAAACATTGCATGTTTATTTCGATTATCATGTTTATTTCGCTTATCAAGTTTATTTCGCTTATCATGTTTTCAATTTTGTTTCTTCATGAAACTATCTATTTTACTTATTCGAGAAATTTTAGTAGATATAATGATGTTTCATATCATGAGTTATGTTTCAAAATGTGAAATTTATTTCAATTCCTGTTATATTGGATCATTCAAATAGCAGATGTAATTTATGAATTTTTCATGCGATACGTTATTAATTTACTGAAGATACAATTTTATTGATATAAAATATCTTTTTATATTCATTGCATTAGGAATTTCTGCGTATATTTTTAGTTTTTTTTAAATTACAAAAAGTTTTTAGGCTCAACCATCGTTGTCCGAACTGTTCCATTTATATTTGTTATTATCAATAAAAAGCTCTTCATATAATGACAATGTTAAAAATCTCTGCATCAGTAATATAAATTATAAATAAACGTCATTGAATTTTTTTTATTACCTTATTTATCATATTTTTTCTTCAATTTTATTATAATGATATTTTAATTAAAATTTTTGTATTTTCAATATTATTTGCTTAAATGTTCATTTTTTATTATATTACTATTTGATTTGAAATTATAACTCTCTTATATAAATAACATAACAATATTATTAACTCTATTATAAAAGTCTTAAAATTGCCTAAAATAATTACAAAAATTCAAACTCTGATTTAATGTTTATTTTATAAAATATGATTCTGCAAACCAAAAAATGTTACATAATTTGGTTAATTTAACATTATATTGGTTGAGTTACATTGACAACATGATAAAGATATGGGCTATAAAATAATAATGAAACAAATTAGAAATTTTTTATAGATATTTTCATTCTAGGTGTCATTTTCCTCCTTCATAGTTAGCTCAAAATTTTTAATATATATATATATATATATATATATATATATATATATATATATATATATATATATATCATGCGCGTGGGAGGAGTGGGAGGAAGGGAGTGTGAAAGAGAGGGGAAAGAAAGTACGGGGAGTATTTTTTATAAAGTGATGAGCTTCTCTCAAAAATCTATTGATTTAATTTTAACTGTAAGTATATATTTTTGGGAAAATACATATTTGAGTTGTTATTACTTTATATTTATTTCTAAGTATATTGTCATTTATCTATAATATTTAGCAATATATATAATAAATATAGAGTAATGTATATTATTTGAAACAAAGTGTATTCATTGGTAAATCAAATTTAACGTATAACAAACTATTACTTTTTTTCAATGATTAAAATGCAATATTGCATTTAATATTTTTGTTGTAAATAAGTATACTATATATCCCTTACCATTTTTAACTATAAAAGAACTATTAATAAATTAGCAAAGGGAAGCAAATTACATTTACTTGCCTCAAAAATATTAGGAAGGAAAATCTCTATAACTAAAGCTGTAATTATAACAGTTTTGATAAAAATATGATTTAATATTTCCAATATCTATCTCCTCTTAACTGTTCTGTATATATTTCTCTGATTTTAAAATATTATTCCTTTATTGTATTATCATCTAAAAGTTACACAGTAACATAAACATATCTGTATGTGTTTGTGTACGTATTGATATTTATTTCCCTGGCAAGTGTGTTAAAATATTAATAAAAATTTTTGTGAAATTATGTATTTATTTATAAGACAATTTTGTTTCCTCATGAAACTATCTATTTTACTTATTCGAGAAATTTTAGTACATATAATGAAGTTTCATATCATGAGTTGTGTTTCAAAATGTGAAATTTATTTCAATTCCTGTTATATTGTGTAGTAAGAAACTTACTCACACTTAATTAATTTTCAAACATACATTTTTCTGCTTCTGAAAAATTGAATTGTATATTAATAAAATCTAGTTTCTGCCCTATATTTAGTTTATATTATCTTTTAAATTAAAGCAATCTTTAATTATATTACTTATATTTAATTCATTTGTTTTATACGTATGGTATCGATTTCTTCTTGTTTTGTTTGGCAACTTCTGATAATAATATATTTTTTTTACAAAATTCCTTAAATTTTAAAAAAATTCTGAAAATTTAATATTTTAAAAACTATAATATGTAGATGCAGCATCAAATATAAATTGCATTTCATAAAAGCGTATTTATCCCTAACATCTTTAGCTTATTTTTATGGATTTTTTTATTGATATCGAAATTGAAATTTGTTTTTTTAATTCTTCAGAAATTATAAGAAGTAATTTTCAAAAACTTCATTCTAAATTTCAAACATACATTTCAACATTTTTATTAATATTCTCCAAAAAGTATATTTTGTTATTTGCAATGGATCATTAACCACTGAATTATCATGTAAAAATTCAATATACAATTATATATTTCTTCAGAATAACCAGCCACTTTTTTGTGGAAAATTGTATAAGATGGACGTTTTTATCTGCAAATATTCTCGGAACTTTTGCCTTTGGAGCTTCTGCTACATATTAAATTATTACTAATTTGAATTAAAAATCTGCAGTTGATCTTAACATGTCTCTAATTAATATTAAATACTTATTCTAATTTATTTTTATGATGTCATATTGATTAACTTAGAAAATTATAAAATCCTAACAGAATTTACAGCAGTCAAAATTAGGTATGATTCTTGGAAAGAGACATTTATGATATTGGCAAAGTTTTTGGAATAATTCAACATTTTTGATTGGAAATAATATATATTTATTTTAATGACAATGTATAAATTAACTGCAATTTGTAATTGTAGTTTTAATTTGAAATAATGCGTGACTAGTTATACTTTATTACACAAAGTTATTTGAGGTATATAAAAATTTCAAAGAGATAGTCACATTTAAACGAAATGTCATTAATCATCAAATATTTCAATTTATTTATCATCAATCAATCTTCATTTTGATAAAACTGTTCAACGTTGTCAAAATTAATAAGATAAGTTTTTGTTATTTTGTTATCATTACTAATTTAAAGACCAAAATATTTAAAAATGTTTTATGTGTTTTTCTAATAATGACTATCCATAATATAGCACTGCAATTATTTGCTTTTTAAATTTTATGTTTGCTTTATATAGCCAATGGAATAGTTTTCCAGTTTTTGATAATTTTTAATTTTTTATTGAAAAAATTAATCTCAAAATTGTTATTGTTAAAATATATCTGCATTCTAAGAATTGAAAATTTCATCGGTGTTATTCTGGGAATTCTGGGAATTTCATCGGTCTTATTCTGGGAATGTATTGCTTATTATGCTACAGCTAAAAGTACTATGTTATAAAGAAAGTTATTTACCATTGATAATATCATCTGGACAAACAGTCTATGTTGACACTGTCGTTTATATTTTCTCAGACGACCTTTGGTATTTGAATGAAAGAAACTGTAATAAAACACTGTATTGCAAGATCCGAAAAATGAATATAAATTTTTCATTAAGTATAAATTGTTGAAAATGAAATTACTGTGATAACATATTAGAATCATCATTTACTTTCAGTTCTGTAGCAATAAGGTATCAACAATGTAGCCAAATATGTTCACAGCTTTGGGACTATTGTTGTATCATGTGACTGTAAAAATACAGTGCCGAAAGTAAAAAAACAAAGACTGTGAAATTAAAAACTCAAGGTGAAATGGCCAGGCAACTGATGTTTGTGAGGCCTACTTGTGAAAACAAGTTCATGAGAATCAGTATTCATATTTTGCATAAACTAGATGTATAAGTTTAATCGCTGTTACATGAGTTGTTTCAGCAGATAAATGTTGAAATTTTAGGCCTCGCATAATTTGCTCAAATATAAACGCAAGGACAACATCTTGGACCAGATTTACTCACTTGTATATTACTTACCTATCGTCAGTTGTGATTAAAAATAGATTTATCTTAACAATACCAACTGTTAAAAGATATAATCAGACACCATTAATAATGTGGAAAAGCGTAAATTGATTAAAATAAAAGATTAGGCCTTTTCCTCCGGTGGAATTGCTGTGGTATTATTCAGAATGAGTATCTAGAAAATGTTAAAACTATTGATTATAAAGCACAGTAAGAAGCTCTTTCATGTTGACGCTGCTATCCTATTCAAATGTTAAACTAGTTACGACCTCGGATGGTACTATTCTATCGACATAATGAGGTATCACATGTGTTTGAAATCACATGCTAGGCCCTGAAGTGACTCGAATGGAAACCTTTGAAGCCCTCATCATAAAGGCTCAATATTGCTACTTCAGACATTCACCTTTTTCAGACTTAGAGTTAAATCTTCTGTCTTTGACTCCACACAGGTCTTCTGCAAATGAGCTTGATCTGTTTTTGAACGCTCGGCTACCAGCGTTCTATTTTCAGCACAGAAATCACTGGCATGAAATAATATATTTCGGTTGTGAACTATGAACAATAAAGGTACTGCTTTCAAACTTTTTTCTAACTTTATTTTGATGAAAGCCTGATATATTTAATGCATTGGCTATTCAGTGTATATTAAATTAACTGAATTAATATATGCTTTTAGGAACGACATAAATAAAAAAAATATTTCCCTTTAAACGAAACTAACGACTTACAAGAAATACTTCTACAGTTGAATCTTTAATAGTATTTTGTTATGATTTATCTCATCATTTATGCACTTTATAATTTCACTTATTTAGTATTATATTTATATAAAACTATTATTTTACTGGTACTCACTCTAAGTGTATAGTTCTTTATCATATTTTGAAATTTGATACAATTCATTAATCTTTTTCATTATTCTTATGTATAACCCAAAAAATACAATATTCTTAACTTGTACTTTTTGTTTATCCTTTAGTTGATTAGTACACTTTTTTAAGTATGGCCTATTAACAACAAACTTGTTCCTCATTTGGTTACTACATTTAGTTTCTGAAAATAGCCTTTTTTTTAACGAGGTAACTGCTTATTGGACTATACACAAAAACGGGAAATTAGGTGTCATCTTTCTAAACTTTCTTGCATAAAAAAGAATCGATTTTTCTTAAATTATTTCCTTCATTAATCTCAATTTTTTGTTCTTACAAGCCCAACCAATGATTGATTGGAAGATCTCTTTAAGTATACAATCCAGTGATTACCCCCGATCTCCTCTTACTAACACCATTTACTGATCGAATTACCCCAGCTGCGCCTTGGCACGTTGCCACAGATGTGATAAAAACTTGATGTGTAATTCCTAAAATAGTCGTTAAAGAGAGAGAAAGAGGGAACTAGTTGGGCTACATGGCCGCTAATCATTTCTTAAACCAATAGATATTCGTTAATATGGCTCACTTAGTTCTTTTAACCATGTTCTTTCATTAAGTATATGTAATATTTAATAACATTTATCGGATTGGTAATCTACATGCCTTAGTACAATTAAGCCCATGTATTATCTCATGTTTTACATACTTAGTAACTAAGCAACTTATATGAACTTCTAAATGGATTATAATTACGATTTCGGAAAATCATAAAAAGTAAAATTTTTCCGCTTAATAAAATGATTTACTATAAGTAGATTTAACATATGTGTATACATTGAAAAATAATTATTTTTCTTTAATCATTAACTTACGTATTTTATTTTTTTAGTTTATTTATGCCTTATTTTTACATCTAATAAAGCAAATTGAATTTTCTACTTAAATACTCAAGTATTTTATAGTACACAGACATGTACATTTTTATAATATGTAAGCTCATATAACATATTTCTATGCATATTTTTATAAACATGCTCTTTTACATACATAATATATTCGTATAGATAAAATTGTAATAAAAATAAGAAACTATCAGAAACAAAATTATTTGCCTTAATTGCTAACAATAGTCCAAACAGAAATAAAATTTATATATTTAAAAAATAGCAATATGTTGATTATTGCTATTCTTTTCAATCATTTTTCATCATTACTGATAAAGCCCAATGTATATGATGAAATCGAATGATTAAGATTATAAACAAAGAACTATGCAGTGACATTCCAGATTTCCAAACTCGACGACATTTTTTGCACTCATTAATAATATTTCCCAAGTCGATATAATTCCAGAATTCTCCACAAAGTGATACATTTAAATTTCAGATGACTATTTAAGAAGCGTAAATCTTTATATATTAATATGGATTTTTAAATTTTTGTCTGTGTAAAGGAAATTTGTTTATCATAAAATATAGCTTCAAAGTGCATACAAGTAGGAATATCAAACGGATTTTCAACACCAATTTTTTTAGGATGGAAATCTAATAATAATTCTCATTATTTGGAATATGCAAAATTATTTATGTTTCAAGTTGACCATACATTCTAAGAAAATACATTTAATTTTATAGTAAATTGTAACAAGCATGTTATTTCTTACGTTGAGATTAAACAAGCTTTTGTTAAAAACTGATTTTCTAATTACTAAGTGTGTACGTAACAATACATAATAATATAATTGTTTATGCAACAACGTAGTAATAGAAGTTTCAATAAAACATAGTTAACCCGTAGACCAATGGTGCCTAACATTTGGCTTGTGGCGGGTATATTTTGAACTCAAAAATTGAAAGCGAACCACATACGCCATAGTTTGAGGTAGCCAATAAATGGTACTGTTTTCCATTATATTTTATTTGGTGCATATATATATATATACATACATTTGAGACTTTCTATACCTTTAAATATATAAAAATAAACTAGATTTAATTTTTCGAAATTAAAGATAATTTAATTTCAATGAAAAATTACTTAAACAGATATTTCATAATATATTTTATAATTACTTTGAGAGAAATATAAAAGAATTTCTTTTCTAAAACTTTCTGCTTTGAATTTGAAATACATACTTTTTTCACAAACGTTAATATGTATACCTGAAATGGTAGTAATTTAGTTCTTTTTAATGTACCAACATAAGTATACCAATTTTTTAAATCCTAAAACTAAAAAACATATATGATATAATAATTTAATGAAAACCGTCGAATAATCGGGAAGAAATACAGAATTTTACAGTTAAACTGTGATATGCTTCATTATTAAGTATACAGTATAAGTCATATTTTATGTAAAACAAATACCTGTTAATTAATGTGATTAATGTAAAGCACATAATTTATGTGAAGGCTTGCATTGCTTGTCTTCAGCCAGTTTATAGCACATCGGTTGTTATAGCCAAACTTCTGCAATCATTCACGTGCTTATTTGTAATTTTTTTTATCTATATTTGATTTTAAAATGTTTCTTAGTCGAAAATGCATCCGCACAATGGTAAGTAGATCTGGCAGAAAAACAATCTCAGAAAAGTTTCTTTTCCAAGGGGATATATTTTTTTACTAACAAAAGATCCAAAAATCGCTCTGAGGAAACTTTGTTTTTAGTTGCGAATCTTAATGAAAATTTATAATTTCCATTTTTAAACATCAACAATTTTGCTAAACATATTTGAGATGAATAATAATATTGGTCGTACATTATAGAAATCGGAAAACCGAAGTTCAAAATTGTTTTTACAGTGCATTTAGATTATCCGACTAGCTCTCTAATAGCCTTGTAATTATTAATATAGATTGATAAATTCTAAAAATGGGAGAAATCATTTCTTTCTTCGTATTTATCAACAGATTTAACTATACCTGAAAATCAGTTACAGACCCACTCAATTGAGAAAGGATCTGTTAAAGGAGAGAAGCTGAGCGAAAATGATCATTTAATTTTTGTGTTACCATTAAAACAATGGTAATTCTTTTAAACTCTGATATTGCTTTGAGTTCTAAACTATATATATATGACGAATCTAAGTGAATGAATTCGCCCTCAGTTATTTTATAACCTCTTTAAGGATATCTTTTATGACTATAAATGCTTACCATATTTTGCCAATTAAAAACTATAAATGAATGGTTATTTTAAAAATATTTTTGTTCATGACAAATAATCAGGCTGCAGAGCACATATAAAATGATCAATGAGCAAAAGGTTCAAAACCGCTGATGTAGAATTTTGTTACATTGATAACCCAAAGCTAGGTCAGATTGTTGAGATGATGTATTAGGAGCCACTCCGTTAAATTTCTCTATATGGTACACATAAGCTAAGTGGAATAAATTCTTGTATGTCTAAAATATTAGACACTTGCAGTAACATTGCGGTATATTTCTGAATTTTCTTATACATTTTGAGTTTATATTTTCCATACAAACATCATTTCCAGGACTATTTGTCTGCTGTAACTCTTGAAAATAATAAAATAAATGTTGTTATTTCTTATACACTACTGGCCATTAAAACTGCTACACCGAAAAGGCGACATGCTACAGACGTGAGCCGAGTTGGCAGCCGAATGGTTAGCGCTCTTGCCTTCGGTTCAACAGTTCGTGGGTTCGAATCCCACCTTGGGCATGGATGTTTGTAGTGGTTCGGAATCCACTTTAAACCGTAGGTCCCGGTCTAATTAGCCCTCATGTGCAAAAAATGACCGTTGAGCGACAAACAAACCAAACCAACCAACCAGCAACAGACGTGAAGTTTATACGAAAGGAAGAAGGTGCTGTGATATGCAAATGATTAGCTTTTCAGTGCATTCAGACAAAGCAGGCGCCAGTAGCGACACCTACATTGTGTTTAAATGAGGAAAGTGTTCAGCCGGTTCCTCATTCACAAATTGAATTTGAACGTTGTTGCCTGGTGAAAAGTTGTTGTGATGCCCCGTGTAAGAAGGAGAAATGCGTATCAGCACGTTTCTAACTTTGATAAAGGTCGAATTGTAGCATACCAGGATTGTGGTTTATCTTATCGCAGAATTGCTGCTCGCGTCGGTCGAGATCCAATGACTGATAGCAGAATATGGAATCGATGGGTTCAGGACGATAATTCGGAACGCCATGCGGGATCTCAACGGCCACCTATCACTAGCAGCCGAGAAGACAGGCATGTTATCCGCATGGCCGTAATGGATCGTGCAACCACGTCACAAGCCATGAGTCAAGAAACGGGGTCTTTTGGAAGACAACAAGTGTCTGCACGAAAAGTTTGACGACGTTTGCAGCAGCATAGACTCTCAGCACGGAGACCATGGCTGCGGCTTCCCTTGACGCTGCGTTATAGACAAGAGCGCCTTCAATGGTGTGATCAATGACGAACCTGGGCGCACGGATGGCGAGACGTCATTTTTTCAGATGAATCCAGGTTCTGTGTACAGCATCATGATGGTCCCATCCGTGTTTGGCGGCATCGTGGTGAACGCACACTGGCAGCGTGCATTCGTCATTGTCATACTGGCCCATCACCTGGCCTGATGGTATGGGGTGCCATTGGATACACGTCTCGGTCACCTCTTGTTCTCATTGACGGTGCTTTGAACAGTGCGCGTTACATTTCTGGTGTGTTACGACCCGTGGCTCTACCCTTTATTCGAGCCCTGCGAAACCCTACGTTTCAGCAGGGTAATGCTCGATCGCATGTTGCCGGTATTGTACGGACCTTCCTTGATACGGAACATGTTCGGCTGTTGCCCTGGCCAGCACGTTCTCCAGATCTTTCACCAATAGAAAACGTCTGGTCAATGGTTGCCGAGCGACTGGCTCGTCACCAAACGCCAGTCACTACGGTTGATGAACTGTGGCATCGTGTTGAAGCTGCATGGGCATCTGTACCTGTACATGCAATCCAATCTCTGTTTGACTCAAAGCAAAGGCATATAACTGCTGTTATTACTGCCAGAGGTGGTTGTTCTGGTTAATGATTTCTCAGGATCTATCCAGTTAAATTTTTTGAAAATTTAATCACTTGTTATTTCTAATATAATATATTTGTCCAATAAATATCATTTTATTATCTGCATTTCTTCCTGGTGTAGCAATTTTAATTGCCAGTAGTGTATTTTTTTTTGTGAAATGTGTTACTAAATAAACATCATCTCAAACGATTATATAATTAGAATATATGAAATTATGTAATTAAATTATTTTTTTTTATATTCTAAGACAGTTAAACTGTGTTCAGTATTATTTAATTAATATTCTTAATGACAGTTGAAAATACTTTTTTCTAAGAATAGTGTTATAATTTTTATTATTACAAGTATTTAAAAAACTACCATTTTCAAATTTTAAAATGTATTTCTTTATAACTTAGATAACGAAATCTTTCTGAAAAGTATAACAACTTTTATACTGAGAACACATTTGTTTACTTTATTTGTATTACCTGTATTTCAATTACTTTCACTTATTTTTAAGTTAGTCAAACGTGTAAATATAAGCAATGAATATGCCACCATGTATATTAATAATAAAATTTGATAACTAAACTCTTTCAACTATGTCATCGAATAACTTTGCCTTTATTTTCAAATACTATGGAACGAAAAGCTAGGACGTAAAATGGGTTAATTTTAGGCATTGTAGCCTAAAATTGGTACAGCGTTGATGTTCACAGCACAATATCTATGGCTCAATCAAAGACACAACTGGAAAACTGAACAGGTGTTGGATTTCTAACTTTTACATAAGTGTCTGTCGAGATAGGTGGGTAGGACTTTTCTGGATTCGCTCCTTTGTGACTCGTGTAAATGTATAACTATCCATGAAAACTTCTCCGATAAGGCAATTTCTATGGTGGAAATCAAAATGCCTATTAATTGTTTTCAGCTGCTAGGCAATCCCCTAGGCGTTGTTATAAAAGTAAAAAAAAAAAGTATTTATCTTGGCATTTCAGAATAGTTTCATTAGTTACTTTGTGAATGATTTGATAAATATGTAAAAGATACAGAATGCCGAAAAAATAAGCATTCTTTGTAGTAAAAAATTTAAATCCAACCATTGCTAAATAACCAAAATATGTAATGTGGTTCTGCTTTCTTTATATATTACGATCGGTGTGTGAGTGGATTTTTTCAAATCTTCTTAGCTTGAAGCGAGGATATGTAACTCATTATTAACTTGATTCCAAATCGAAGGAAATATGATCCGGACACTCAAACGTTTTACATCTTTAAAAGCCCATTAAATATAAATACTATATGATAAGATTTAATGAAATAATTTGAATTCATTTTTTTCAAAATATATCATAAAAATTTTGCACCTAAAAATATTTTTATAAAATGTATTTTATACTGTTGTTATAAAATGTAAAACCACGTAGAAGTTAAAAAATAATGATTTGTATTAAAATTAAAACCCTTAGAAATTTAAAGTACATTTCTAAAGGATTTAAATTTTATACAAATAAATATTTTATAATTCTTCTACGTGATATAATATTTTATATAAATTACACATAATATATTTTGGATTAAATTGGATTTAATTTTCAGTTTCGATTTGTGGTGTCCAATTTCTTAGAATGCATTTAACGATAGCAACCTATTTTCCCAGTAGAAGTTGCTCACAACCGCAGTTAATATTGATGAACGGAGTGGGTTATTTCATTTTTATATTAGTTTTATTTAATTTTCTTGAAAGCTGGTTCTTAAGGGTTCCAAATTATTCTTTCTTTGCAACATATAAGTTCAAATTAATATCGAAAAATATTCTTTCCGGCAACAAAATGTATTCAATATTTTTGTGAGCTCTGCAGTAGACATTAAATAGTAATTAGAAAAGCAGTGCTATTATATCGTTTTTTCAAAAATCCATTAAAAGTTTCTTATTATTCACGTATTTTTATAAATTAGTAACATATCTTTATTAAGATAAAGATACGTAACTAATTTATAAATAATTAAATATTAAACTAATTTATAAATAAAAAATAGATAAAGCCATCACTGAAATGCGTTTGTAATGTAGAGATACCGTATATTTTCCCATAATTTCTGTATTTCATATATTATGTATTTTCCTATATAGTGGCAAATTAATGAACTAAGTTCAATTTAAGGAATTTAAATACCCCCACATAAAATTGCTTAGGAGAATTCCTCAGTAAGATAGTTCCCATACTCACCCTTTACAAAAAAATCACAATACTTCCATGCACGTCCCCTGCTTAACAATTGTATATATACAAATAATAGAACTCAATATTTATCTCCCGTTATTCAACAGTAGCAGGATCAAACATGTGAACGTATGCTCTGAAGATCGGTACTTTATCACTATACCAAGCTGAGACTTTCTATTTCACTTAGAAAAATTGTAAAACTACTCAGGAAATTCATATCAACATAATTGAAAAATATTTTAATGCTCGAATAATTATATTCATAGGATGACGTTTTATGGATTTTGACAAAGTAATTATTTGCAAAATAAAAATCCTACTCATTATTGCATAACTTAAAATAATATAAATTGATTTCGATGCTACAAATAATTTCAAAACTTCTCTCTCTCTCTCAATTATTTATATACAAACAGGTTTAACTTATTATTTACAAATTTAAATTTTTTAATCATTGCTTAAACATATGAATAATCCGTTCTCTTCTGGTGTAGAATAAAAAAACATGAATAATATTTGATTGTAAACCCATAGGCAAAACTTAAACACTAAAATAACTAAGCATTATTTTTGGTAACTAGAAAAATCTGTGAATAATCATTTTACGATATTTCATTTCATAATCGAAATTCTAGGGTTTTGAATATGTATATTTTCTTACTTATTTGTGCTTTTTATTCTCTATATTTTCTATCTCTTTACAAAGTATAATGTACGATGCTTTGGCGATTATTAAACTAGATGCTATTCGTTTAAATTGTAATCTGAATCTGTTTTTGTCATAATACTTATTAGCTAAAAATAAAAAAATAAAAATATGTATTCAACAATATATTGAATTCAAATTTTTTAACCAAATCTTCTTTAAACCATAAGTTTATTTGAATTTGAAACATGCGCATAAATAAAAATAACACTGTGATTTCAATGCGAGAAGTTTAAATCAATTTACAATTACGTTAATAAATTTATAATTTATGCTTGCTTTACCATTTGCTTACTTAGTTTATTATCCATCAGGGGGAAAACATGTTTCCGAGATCATATACCTCGTTATGAACTGAAAAGACAAACATTAAACTATACGATGAAAATAGAAATATAACAAAATTAAAAAAAGAATCATGCAATAAAACAGAATATTAGATATTTTAGTATTAGATGTGAAGAATAAAGAAAAATGAAAAAAAGAATGAATTCTGATTAAAGTCTCAGTTTAAATGTAAAATATGAAATCCTACTTTTTAACACCTAACTGTTTTACAAAGCAAATTTAAATTTGAAGTTTATTTAGTTAATTGAAGAGAGAGAGAGAGAGAACCAAGCATTTAATTAATACATGAACTCCTAGAAGCAGAACATTATATATATATATATATATATATATATATATATATATATATATATATATATATATATATATATATATATATATATAAAATCTCAAACCCCAAAGAGTAAATGCAAATTAAAAAATTAAGAAATCACTTCCAAATATTATTTTCAGTTTAAGAGTAAAAATGTGAATTTATGTAATTAAATAAATAAAAGTGTTTAGATTAAAAATATTTAAAAGAACAACTTCTCAAAATGATATTTTGCATCGCAAAAGGAAATTTTACATGCAGATTAACTAAACACAAATCGGAAATGAAGCACATATTTTAAAATCTAATCAGTTACAATGTAATTAAATAATAAATTCATAAAGTTTCCAACAAATTTTTATTTTTTTATGACTAATGATGTATCGGGAAAAACAAAAACACATTTCTTGAGGAACGAAAGATTATACTTTTTGAAACGGCCAAAAATGGAAACTTTATTGTTAATTTTCTAAAATATGACTATGAAACTTTGAAAGGTAAAAGGATTCACTGACGTAAGTACTTTTGTGTACTGCCTGAAGTAAAAAATTATGAGGTGATAAAATACTGCACACTTTTTTAGAACCAAGAATAGAGTCAAGCAGAGAGTTGTAATACAGTTAAATTAAATAATTCATGCTATTACTTTACAAAGGGTTTAATACAGAGTTTGTTTTTTTTAAAAATAATTATATCAGCTGTAATAAAAATTTTAATAAGAAAAATGTAGTTTTTATTTTAAGTTAGACATAACAGACTCCTAATATAAGTTTGACATGACTTCGTATATTCGTTATTTATTCAACCCTAGATTTCAGTGTATAAAAAAAAAAAAAAGAAATTTTTCTTTATGGTTGTTTTAATTTTTGAAGACATGTGTTAAATTATCACTAAGATTAAAATATATTCACTATGATTTTGAAATTTTTGTATGTATCAAAATATTTACGCTAGGTTTGTTTTGACTGCATTTCTAATGAGGTGGTTTCAAAACTGCAAAGTGCTGAATTACTTCGTGTCTTTTAAATACTTTCGTTTTCTCAGTTATAAGTTAATAATGAGTCTTATTTTATTGTAAACATTATACATAAGCACTGACGTAGTCTTAACAGTAAATGTGTACGATTTATATGTTGTACCATAAAATTAGATTTTCGCTATCAATATGTCCATTTTTCATTATTACCCTAAATATCAGATTAGGGTTTCTTAATTACCTGTTCATATATTGCATACATTACATGTTAAAGAAACAACGAATTTCTTCGAAAATAACAGTTGCATTTTAAGATTTAATGTATTTACATGTTTAGTAATATCATTTGCAAATCAGAAGATGAATTGACATTTATGAGTACATTCATATAATTTAAGTAATCATAATAGGATACTGTTTTAATTTTATTTTTATATAGCTGTTGTTTTAATGTGCATTATATACTTCTGTTTAAAGAACCACGAAAATTGCAGTAGAATATAATTTTCTAACAAAATATTAAGTTTGGAATTGTAACTTTGGATATACGAAAACACTTAACAAACTATTATAATTTGCCAATTTTAAAATCGTTACGATTATAATTTGCCTTTATCACTTGCCATTTTTTAAAATTATTATATTTTGAATTTATTTAAATTTTTAAAAAATATTAAAATCAAAAAAACTTGAAAATTATTTCAATAATTTAAGAAATTAAGATACTGGGAAAAACATGTTAATATTACGATATGTTTCACTTGATAAATGAATATATTTTTTAAATTTGTATGCCACTGAATTGTTAATTTCCAACTCGACATTTTAAAATATCCCGAAAAATAGATTACTACATTTTTTTTTTTTTGTAAATTTTGTCAAGTATAAATATTATAAAAAGCTTCACATAACAACATTTTAGAGATTCAAACTTCATTGCGAAATAGTATTATTATTAGTTAACAAACTTGAAATTGGTTAGATGGAATAATTGAGAAGCAGTAATACCGACTATTTAATGTACCATAGATAGTTCATGAAATTGAATATTCCATACAGATATGCTGCAATTAGTGAACTTACGTTATATGTATGACGAATAATCATCTGTTATATGTATATATATTTTTGACATTCAAGAAAATAAATAACAATAAATCTGAGCCTCAGAATAGAAATGCTTAAAATATTTTTACTTTATTTAAAAATATATATTCTAAATTTAATTTTGATACATTGAAAGCAGTTTTTGCTCACAAAATTTACTTTTGCTAATCTGATTGAAAAGAGTAATTTTTTTAAATATGTTGCGAAAATTAAGGCTAGAAATTAAACAGTTTTGATTTCGCGTTTTCATTAATTTCATAAAACTTAGTCTTTGTCATAAATCTTTAGGGATAATTGAATCTAACTTATTTTGTAGCTTTTATAAATATGTTGCTTGTTAATATTTAATAATAAATTTAAACACTTTATAGATATAGATTTATGAGAAGAATTTTAAAAAGTCTAGTATTATATATATATATATATATATATATATATATATATATATATATATATATATATATATATATAATAAAAGCTCTGACGTTTATCAATCCAATTATCTGATGTTCACAACATCAAATATTAAAATAAATATATTATTACATCCCATTATTTCCTTTGTTAAAAATGTAATACCCAACTTTATTAGAAATTAAAATTTTCTAATTTATAATAGGATAAGATTAAATAAAGTCACACAAAATCCCATTACATGCGTAAAACAAATTATAAAATGCTTAGAATTTATAAAATAAATTCCAAAATATGTTATAAATACATGAATTAATGACACATATATGTAAGCATTCCAATTCTCATATGTTACATACTTTCATTTAAGTAAGATCCATTTGCATGAATGAATATTTGTATCATCTAAGAAGTTAAAAATTATTGATAAGAACTTATCAAAAAGTAGAATACTGGAGTTATACTGATAATTCGTATCTGATCGTTTGCAAACTGATTATCATTTGGAGTATATAAAATGGAATTTATCTAATCTTAAATTTTAGATTGTAAATGCTTTAAATTAAGTAATACGAATTTCTGACACATAACACGAGTCAAAATTTAATATCTAACACAGTAATCTTTTAGTAATATCTAACACAGATACCAGATCACGTCGATGTCCATATTCGATTACTGACATGTAATAAAATTATAATACTTGCAGAAATCCTATGCATCTTCAGGATAGTGTCACCCGAACACCATTTACACTTCGAATTCATTAATCGTCTCGTTGGATTGTTATATATAACCCTCCTTCGGTTGGACCATTCCATAATAATTCGATGCAATACCTCCCGGGCTAATCGTAACATCGCATGCAAGCGAGTAATGCCGCAACTCATGTGCTGGGCACATAGGAGCATTGGAGGATCGGTCATTAAATGGGCTTGTCACGTGTATATTCCGACGGTTATGCAGGCATTTCTCTATCCCTAATGCATCGGATATAATAACCACCGAGTAGCCTTTGGATAATGAAATGTATAGTGTAGTAGTTTAATGGAAGGGTATCAGGCACAATTAATGCTCTTCTGTTAACCAATTAGAATATAACGTGTATCTCAATTGGAGTGTTCATTCTCGATACCATGCAATGATTTTACTTATTATACAGGACCATGAAGGATTTTTTATCTTTTCTGAAGAATGTAGAAATTAATTTTTAAAGAAAGAAACTAAAATAGGCTTAGTATACATGTAATCATATTTCAATAAATTGTGATTGTTAAAAAAAATCAACAAGATTTTTTTCAAGTTTAAAGGAGAAATATTGCATTTAGCATGAACTAGCTAGTTTTAATGTACAATAAAAATATCATGTATATTAATGATTTTCTTTATATATATATAATATATATATATATATATATATATATATATATATATATATATATATATAACTATTCATTTTCAAAAATCACATTAATTCTTTAATCTATAGCTATATATATATATATATATATATATATATATATATATATATATATATATATATATATATATATATATAGGATTTCTGCATATATATATATATATATATATATAGCTATAGATTAAAGAATTAATGTGATTTTTGAAAATGAATGGTTAATATATCTGTTAAGATTGCCAAAATGTTTGAAACACGTTTCTATAACGTTTTAGTCAATAAAACAAAATTAAAAAAAAAATTGGATTAAGTAGATCACAATTGTTATATAAAAACCTTTAAAATACCTGTAAAAATGTATATGTTTGGCGTTCAGAGATTATTTATATATAAGGAATTGAAACAATTTTAATTTAATTTTTAAACTCCCAGATCCCATTTTCTCATAAATGACATTCCGATTAGAACCAATGATGTGAAATAAATCTGAACTAGGGAAAACATTATCATTAGGAAGATGTAATGTAGCTAAATGTTTAGTTGTAATGTAGTTCATTTGTAATGAAAGTTAATTCTATTTTAATTTATTGCAATTAATTATTAACAACGAATGATTTCTGTTTGAAATTTAAATAATTGATAATGCCAATCATGAATTTTTGGAAGGAAAGACTTGTGAAGAAGTCGATCTCTACTTCAAAAATTATAACATTGGATGCACAGCATTATTACTGATATTATATACATATAAGAATAACACAAATTAAATCAAAATTTTATGTATCATTTAATCAGCATATGAGGAATTTTGGGTGATAGGTAAATAATGCAGAGATTAGTCATCTTGAAATTTTTCATGAAAAATAAGTACAGACTTAGTGAGTGGTAGGTATTAGCATTAATAAATATTTAACAATAATTAATTGCTCAACATATCACATACCGTTTATTAATGACAATTCCGTGTGCTTAAATTTCTCAATCGTATATTTTTCTCTGATATGGATGGAATTTATTTTAAACTGTATAGTAAATACGCGTTTGTGATGGTTACGGGATATTTGCTACTCCCATTAAATATCTTTAGTATAAAAATATAATCATAAGCATTATTTCCTTTTAACTAAATCTGAAAAAACAGAAACATTACTGTCTTAGCAGATGAAATTTTGTTTCCAGTTTATTTTCAAAATTTCAACGATTTACCTACAGTGGTATTCGATTTAATATAAATTTTTATTAAAGAGTTTATTTCCGGATAATCTGCATGTGATATGTGTATAAATAAATAGATATACATTTTTAATAACATAAATAGCGTTTAATAAAGTTAAATATTATAAAATATTTTTACAACATATTTTTTATTGTGTTACTTTAACGATAAATCAAAAGATATAAATTTGAAAGTCTTCTTTTACAATTCTTATTTTATTTCAACTTCTTATGGGGAAATATTGTTCATCCATTTTATTAAAACTAAATTAAATGACATGAAAGCAAACATCATAAAGTCCTACTCAAAATTATATTTATAGTATTCTTAGAATTTAATTTTTCTATGATTTTAATTAGTTTGCTTCAAGCACTACTTAATTTGAATGCGCGTCTATTGGTGTTTACTCTTAAATTAAACATAAAATTTATATTTGAGAATGAAACACATTTTATTGAAAGAATGTTTTATGAAAGAACAGCTTTATTGAAAGAATGTTTTATGTGGCATATCCTGAAAAACAGTGCAGTATGATAATAAAAGGAAACGGTGTTGTGTTACTACACTTTTTATTATTTGGTTGGTATTTACGAAGTAGTTGATGTTTAATATGTAATCATTTGTTTCCTTCTTTTTAGCAAGTGTTTGTTTCTGGCATCAAATCGTTTACTTTCATGATATCCATTGCCAGAATCATATTTCAACAAAGATTTTTCACAAAAATGTTCTATTTCATTTTGTTTTGAATTTCAACTGATATTACGGAATGGTTTCACATGAGACTAAGCTTGGTAATGATATTTTATGTGATACAAACCAGTTATATCGAGAGAATATTATTTGCGATCAAAATGTGCAATGTTTACTTTAAAATATTTGGTCTGATGATTTCTGCCTACAAAATGAAACACTTCAAAGACCTTAAACGTCTGGTGTAGCTTTTGCATCAGCATATTTTCTTATGGCTAGCCAATTCTAGTGCTCCACTAGAATTCAAAAGCATGTTTTAAACACGAAAATTCCCAATACTTAACATGCATGTCCAAGAAATATTATTTCAAATTTGAGACATTGCGACCACGGCCTGTTTGATATACCAAGCTGCTTTAGTAAATGCTTCGGATATTTGCTTAAATAGCAATTCTTATAACTCCCGGGGAAAAATATGCTTAGGAATTATTGATGGAAGCGATATCATCTATTTCATATTTCGATAGAAAACCATCTATCGAAATATGAAAGCTGACCACAAAAAAGTTTCGTGACATATTTTTGAAATTTACAAGTTCAAAAATTGATATGAGGGAACCACAGTTTGAAGAAATGCGATACGAATAATTCCTTAGGTATTCTTTCAAATTGGGTAGGCACTTGAAAAGTACTGTCAGTATATTGATGAAATATAGGAAAATTGAAAATTATATGCCAGTGACTCTTCAATTGGAATATACTAATTCTTCGATGGGATAACTTTCGGTCGCATAAGTCATACAAAACAATTTCCAGTTAAATGTATTAGAATAGGAATTTATTTCAATTCTAAGTCGTCTTAATCCACCTCATTCATAGCCTTTCTTGCAAATACACTCATTATTTCTAAAATTTAGAATAGTTTTTAAGGGCTAAGCAATATGAGAAAGAAGACAGTCATGTCGACTCTGATATGAAAGACAAATATCTCGTATCAGAATTGATTCTAGAGATCAGAATTTTCTTGAAGAAAACTTTGATGTGTTAAATTCTCATAGAAGAGAATCTATTGAAGCAAGTGGAGTGTGCATTTTGATAAAATACATAGCTTGTGAAAAAAATATACAGTTTCATACATTCACATAAAAATCAAGTAATTCATTAGCACCACCTTAATATAATGTTATCATAAATGTTTACTTTTTTATTCTTTATTTTTGGTATATCAACTTTTACCAAAGCATCTTTTTATTTTCCATAATATATTTAACTAAGTTTATTTTAAGTTCTAACCCATTGAGTAACAGGTAAAAATTCCTGTGAGTAACAGGTAAAAATTGAGTAACAGGTAAAATTATAAGGTGAAGTTATTTAATAATTATAATTGAGTAACAGGTAAATCACTGAGTAACAGGTAAAAATTCCTGTGAGTAAACTATAGAATCTATTAAAATTTAATAACAAATAAACAAAAGCACTTTGAATTTATCTAAACTTAATTTTACATGATAGTAATTTAAAATAAATCCAGATTTATATATTGTTTCATAAATTGTCATGATAAACTTCTATCTTTAACTCTAAATTATTATTGGAATTGTATATATTCATCATTATGATGTCTTGAGAGAGAGAGAATAAATGTAAATTGCATTAAAAAAATATTAAATTTAATTTAAAACACGCTTTCTTTTTCCCTCCACTGAAATTGGTGAATGAAATTTGAATAATTTAATCATGTGTCCATTGAATTTTAAGCAATATTTTTTATTTTAAGCAATCAAAACAAATTCATTAATTTTTAACGAAAGATGAAGTATATTTACTTAAATATAATTTTGACCTTTGTTTTATTAATATTTTCTGTAAGGTTTGCTTAGAAAAGACCATATATATATAACATAAAGTAAAGAATATTAGAAACCATTTATTTAATATTTTGTAAATGATAACTCAGGTTAAAAAAAAATACTATAGAAAATTTTAATTTAAAATTACGATATCATTTAGTAATGCTTTTTTAGTTGAATCAGATTTTGATATAGCTCGTAATTACTTTTTATTTTAATATATAGTAAATGTTTCAATATTTTAGAATTTTTGTGTTATATTTAATATTGCAATAAGTACTCACAAACAATTAATGAATTTATTTTAAAGAAGCATTTAAGCTATTTATGTTTTCCATTATTGTCGTAAATGTTAGGATGTTAGTTAAACATATTTTTACAGTTTTGTCAGTAAAGAATATAAATATTGTTAAATTTGAAATTTATTACTGGTTTCTGTTGTATTTAATCATGCTTGAATTTAATAATATTTTTAGGATGTTAGTTAAAGAGGAAAACTGAAGTTAATTTATTCATAAAATACAAAATATTAAATTAAATTTTTAAGCTATTTCAAAGCGATACAAAAGCATGATACTAAAAGTATTTAGTAATAAAATCATGTAATTAGATAAATTGATACTATAATTGTAAGCTTCATATCAAAACATTTGCTTCATTGATGGTAGATGAGAATAAATAAACTGAATAAAGAATATAAATGTGCTTGAATATTTCGGATTAAACACACACTTAATGTATGCGTTCCAGATTAAGATGTTCCATATATATAATCTGAAGATATTTCATATAATATTTGAAACCCCCAAATTAATTTGATCAAAGCATAAGTGTGTTATATAAAATCAATATTAAAGCTCAGGTATGATGAATAAATCAAATGTATCTTTATTTTTACTATCTAAATTATCTTATAGTTTTTATACAATTGAAATTAAGAGAAATAAAAGGTTAATTTAGATTATGGTGCAATCTTAAACTGACAATTATGATTCTTTATGTATAATTTGATGCAATGTAAATAATGCAATTGCAAAATCAATGTAAATAACATATAACTACATACAAAATAAAATTAACAATATGTATCTCAATATTTCAAATTAATATATTTTTAGGTTTTTGAATGAATTTTTAAGCAATATTACGTATAAAAATATTCCTTTCTATTGAGATAATTTGACTTTTCAATAAATTTAAAAATATTACGAAAAACAAGGAATTATCTGCTAATTAATAAATTTTTTTTCTGTGTCTAACAAACTATTGCAACTGCAACATAAAAATCAATGCATATGAATATCGAATAGTAAGTTTAAAAAATTTATCCTTTAATTATTTATCATGAAAGCAGAACAATTTCAATTTAAAGTCAAAGTAAAATATATTTGGATAAGATATTTTGAAGTATTATCTCCATTTTTGATGTCGTGGACTCTATTATACTATATTGCATGATTTTTCTACAAATCATGCTTATATTCTACAGATACATTTCAGACAATTTTAAATTAATATTGTTTATATAATTGTTCATACAATAATTTGTTGATCATATGAAACTTTTTTGCCTCAGAAAATTTTACATCAATACATATTTTGATAAATGATTTTCTTAAAAGCATGCGCAATACAATGCACAGTAATTCCTTGACTGAAAAGTGATAATAAATTAGTTTGTAATGATGAAAATACTGCTTAATTTAATTTCATTTGTAGGTATCGAATGAATTTAATTGATTAATAAACAAACAAAAAAGCTAACCCTGATTTAATTATAGAAGTGCATGATTTAATTGTATGATTATCTTTTTGATTGCATAATCATATATAGTTAGAACTGCAATCATTGTACTTTTTTCAAGATATTTCACGTTAAATTATTCCAATACAAACAAAAGCTCAGGCAAATTAGAAACGATAATACTTTATCATAAATTATAATTGTCTTTATAAATGTGGCTTAAAATAAATAGGCTCATTTTGCAGTGGGCACTACATTTCATTTTCTCGCATGAAATCTTATAAAATATGTTGGTAGGGTAAACATTTATACCAACATTAGAAGTTCACAAAAGTTAAATGTAAGCATTATAATATATAATCCATAGTCATACTCATTATCTAATTTATCCCACGTGTTTTTAATTATGACGCTTCGACAAGACAAGCTTGCTATGCCGATGAATATGTGATTTTAGGTTAGTAGGTTGCGTCTTTCGTTTAACCAGAGCACTACGAATGGGAAATTACAACTTTTCTCTAAACTCCTTTGATAGATGGCACCACCAGAATTTTGACATTGATCTGAAGGGATTAATCTCATAGGATAATTACATAGTACAATACTCTATATGTATAAAAAATGGCATTATTTTATTATATAAATCATAATTTTTGTTCTTATCATTTTTTATTTAACATTATCTTCTAATAAATATCTATGAAAGAAAGGATAAAATGCTTATGAATGGGTAGTTACGATATTGAATTTTTTGAAAGTATATAAGATCTGGGTTTACCAATACATTTTTATTTTAGGTCCTAAGAAACATATAAAATTAATTAAATTACAAATAGTTTGTAAAGGAATCCTATATTATTATGTTTAAAATTTATTATCATAGTATGCAAATTACTTAACTAAAATAAATAATACTTACATTTTTTTAAGAATATAGAAATCTATAGAAAAACTAATTATTTTGGATAAAATATTTGCAACTAGAGAATGCTTATGTTCTTCTGTTAGTCATTTCAAAAATAAGTAAAAAATGAGAGCCCATTTCAATAGCCAGAATTTTGCAACGAATTATATAACGTAATAATATCGTGAGAAAATTTTATCTAGCAATATTGAATTGTAAATGGAGTCATTTACATTATTTATATCCTGACCCATTTATGAAGTACATTTAATTTAATATTTTATAAGCATTGATTGTTGCAAATCATGAAAAAGCAAAAAAAAATTTAATGAAATGTAAACGTAGTGTTTACAATCACTTATATTTGAATGATTACACAAACCCAAAATTCATGAAATAAACACAAACCATTTTCTGAGATAATTAATTATTTATTAATGATAAAAAAGGTAAGTAGAAAGAGGATGGCTAAGTTCAGCATTTTGTTAATGAAATATTTTATTATTTGAAATCAATAAGAGAAATGATTTGGAAAAAAAAGATGAAAGAGTATATTTCTAAACCTCTTCAAATGCGTGCTTCCTAACATTAAAACGAGTAGAAATTCAGAGTTCTTAAATAAAATATCACATTTCTAACTCGGATTATAAGTTGTATTCCGCAGAATCCTTAACCGTTTCTCATTATTAATCAAGCTAAAGTTTCTTTATCTTTCACAAGCACGAATATATATTTATAATTCTCTTATATATTCCTAGTCTCATCATTTAGCTTAAGAACTGCTCCTTCGAATTAAAAAATAATATTAAAGTGGATAATATTTTAATAATTATGTATTTTATTACTAAACTTCTCAGAACTTTTAAAGTTTGCGGAAAATTTATTTTGCACTATCAGAGCACTTTCAAAGAAGTTTATATCCTAAAAGTGTTTTGACATTAAACAGTCATTAAAAATCGAATTGTTTTAATGATATTAAAGTTATATATATTTTTTAAATAATAATGGCTCTTAACGTAAAACTGCCAACATATTTTAAAGTGATTTGCTTAAAAATAGTTAAAACTTCAATATATTTGTGATAGTGAAGTGAATTTAATTCAGATATTTTAAATTTATAAGTTTAATTCGTAGTGCGTCAGAAAATGTGTACATATTTTGATTCGTCATAGAATAATAAGCTCCGTTCTACAAAATTCAATTGCTAGAAATGGACATCTTCTCTCAAGTCCAAAGTCCAATTTCGAACATAAATGCAATTTTTTTCACTCAAATGTGATTAATGTCAACAATGACAACATTAAGCATTAATACATTTCTGACAACGAATCAACACTGATTTTATTGTTATTGTTGTTACTTATGCTCGACAACTTAACAATTACGGTTAACGAGCTTGGGTTGTTACTTAAACCAAGCTCGTTAACTGATGGCTACAGAATTAAGTCAGAAGAGTATGTCTTTCGTTTAATCAGAGCACCATGAAGGTAAAAGAACGAATTTGGTTAAAGATTACTTCGATAGATGATACTACCAGAAGATTCACTTCCTCAATTTTGACTTATATTTGTAAAAAGAGGGAATTTTCTCCGGACTATTATAATTGTTCAATGACCAACCATAGAAATTTCAATTCCACAGATTTATTGAACGCGTATATTACATGTACTTGGTTGGTTTTGAAGACATTGGGAATTGAACATCTAGGCGAGGATGCCCATGAATTGGGATGCCTTAACCTCAAGGCTATTATGGCCCGACTTATTTCGTATATCAAGCGTTCAATCAAATTTCTGTTCACACTACTTGATTCTCATTCCAAAATTTCCCTAAATATTGTTTTAAGTTTACATTTGTACATATCATACTTTTATTTGTCTCATAATATTATATCCAACGGTGTAAAATCTGGAGAGCCTTGAGGAAATTCGACTTTTTCTCAACGTTCACTGCACGGACATACCAAATCCATTGCACGGACATACCAAATTTTGAAACAAGTATGCTCAGGCGTCACTGCACCAACTTTTTGGAAATTAAACTTATCTATACCTTGTAAAGTACGAATGTTAATGAATGGTTAGATACTTTTCATCCATTAAAATACCTTCAAAGTGAAAAGACCCAAAAGTTTCTTTATTGTAAAATGCACTACACACATATATCAGGAAAGTTTATTTTAATTTCTGCAGTAATATATGTGAAAATTTTCTTCAGCCCAAAACACACAATTGTGCTTCTTGTCAGCTTTATTCAGTTTGACTTCATCTGATCAAATTACACCATCCATAAATCCCAGTTCTCGTTTCACTATATATTGATAAGATTAAAAGAATTCTAACCTTCGATGTATGGTTTCGTCAGTTAATTGTTGCATCAATTTTGTAATGTGCATTCGTAACTTGTCTTTCTTCCGAATGCGTAACACACCACTAGCACTTGAATTACTTTAACGTGATTCTTGAATTACCTCACGTGACCTTGAGTTAAGACAGCAGTTGAGATTTCATTGCTTTTACCTGCATGCTGTTAAGCAGTTAGACATTTATGCATATCACATACTAATCCTTTTTCGCGGAATTTGTTTCATAAATATCCAATTATTACCCTTAAAGCTGTTCTGTACCATAATCACATTGCCTCTGAACCTCAGCAATATTTGAAAATATATTTCTTATTATCCTTTAGTTATCTGATTCTGCTCTTAAAAATTCAAACTAAAGTCCACTATCTATCAGTCATTTCCTTACTACTAAATGGGTTGAGCAGTTAGAGCAACAACTATTCTTCCACAATCGTTGAAGTAGGATAACATTGCTATATCTCAGAAATTGAAACGTGCAGCATAGAAAATACACTTTCTGTGAAGGTTCAAAACATTTGCACATTTTTAAACATTAATTGTTCTGTTTATTTTTTTAATTTCTATGATATATTTAATGCATTACATTTCATGAATAAAAATAAAAATTTTAATGTCAAATGCAAGTGAAAAACAATTAAATTTAAAATTTAAATATTTTTATAACTATTTTTGTATGTAATTTGTAAATGAACATAGATGGATATACAGTTGTTTGCTTACCTCGAAATAAGAATTTAATCGAACGTACTTGACGGAGTCAAAGAAGAAGGTTTTTTTGCTCATTATATTTATATTATATTTGATTTATATAATCTTAGATTTGCTCATTATATTTTGTGATAATGATGTTTTGAAGAACTATCAGAAATAAATTTATTTATAAGAAGATAAAGTATGTGCAGGACATAGCTAATTACTCTAACAATATAAACTATGTTAACAAGCCCATATAAAATTTTAAGAAATATTATGCAAAATTATTATTCAGAATTGTGCACTTTAAGAAGTTGATTCTTATTGAGCATGCAATATAAGAAGTTTTTAGAAGGAAATTTATGAGGAAGGATAACATTATCTCCAGGATTCTGTCAATATTCAGAATAGCACTCTTTAAATAATTTAAAAACTATTAATTTGAAATTATTTCATAAATTTATAATGAAATTTAACTGTGAATTGGAAGCTAAAATTATAAATAAATTAACATTAATTTTATTATCATATCAAACAATTTGCATTTTCTGAAGTGAAAATGATGTTTCAGGAAATGTATTTTTGTAACTTAACTTTTTTTCAGCAACCAAATTTCAATGCCGATGAATTTTATTAACTTCTCAAAAAAATCAACATAAAACATTTAAAACGTATGCATAGATTAAAAGAAAATTGGACATTTATAAAAATAAATAAACAAATATTAAAAATAAGGCAACAATTCGTTATTCTTTAAATAGTCATTAAAATTAATCATCATATTGTAGCAAATTAAAGGAATAGTTAATAATTGGTTTTATATCCTTTAGTTGATTCGAACCGTAGAAAGTTTGAATTACGAACAATTACAACAATTCGTTATTCTTTAAATAGTCATTAAAATTAATCATCATATTGTAGAAAATTAAAGGAATAGTTAATAATTGGTTTTATATCCTTTAGTTGATTCGAACCGTAGAAAGTTCGAATTTCGAACTTTCTATGGCAGTCATCAAGAGAGATTGTCTAACTGAATTGCAAAACTACTAGCCTTGGAAGTCATTAATAATATACCACCAAATGACATAAAAATCTATACTCATGGCAGCAAATTAGATCATCGAACTGGCAGTGGAGATTTCATTGAGACTCCTCATGTCAAATTCTCTCTTAGTCAACGTAATGCCGACTTCTGTTCGGTTTTTCGTAGCGAACTAATAGCCATCGGATTGGAATCTATCATGAGTGAAACTAATTATAGTGATGTCTGGATATTAACTGATAGCCGTAGTTCAATTCAACATCTGAAAAATTGAACCTGCTTGGGAGAACAAACAAAGCTTTCTATTCTACACAAGCTTAAAATTGTCTCCTTAATATCCATAATATCTATTTTCAATGAGTACCGCCTCACGTGGATATTGGAAGCAATGAAATAGCAGACACTTTAGCAAAGGAGGCCTCAGGTCACCCTGCTCCTTCTTCTTCCACACTTACCTACCTTGAATTCTTTTCCTTGTGAAAAGCCCATTTTAAAACTGATTGGCAGGTACCTTTGACTCACCACTTCTACAAGGGTAGAAAGTCGGGACTTTCTCTGGCTCTTTCCTGTGATAGGAAATCCAGGGCTTACATTGCACGTCTCTCATCTGGCTACCTGAAATGCCTCACTTTTGTAGCGGGTAACAAGACCTTCCCCCTCTGTTCTAAATGCCATGGAGACCAAGCTTCTCCTGAGCATATCCTGAATTGTATGAATATACTATAGGGACGAAATCTACACTTCTCCCCTCCTTGTCATCGATTTCCTCTCAGTCAACGGATTCCTAGATTTGGTCTGACTCCGTCAGACACTTGGAGGTAAGCAACAACAACATATCCTCTAGCTTTTGGATCACATCATCTTGTAACACACAATTAATAAAATTCTCAAAGGTAAACTTAGAATTCTTTGATTATTTTGATTGAATATCCTGAAAGAGTTCTGTATCTGAAGAAAATTTCCGTTTCTCAACTTTACCCATTACGTTCCGAAGTATGTTGAATCTTATTGAGTTTATGTTACTGACTTCACTATGTTCAACTTTTTAACGCTACTCCAGTTCTTACTATTTTGGAGATATGGTTGAAATTTCTATCATTCAATGCATTTATTACAAAAACGATACTTTAATTAGTTTAAAGTTGATTATTACTAATTTCTCAATTAATAGGTGAACATGATAGGTCTATAAATAGGTCAAAATAAAGGTGATATTTATAGAATCATTCTAATCTATATTTTTATCGATACGAGCAAAAGAAAATATCATTATTGTTCAGAACACCAATTATGACTCCTACATTGTTTCAAAAGTTCCAGTATTTAAATTCGAGAATATACCATATTATCTTATCTAGCTACTTTAATATAAGTGAAATGTACCATTTGACCAGCTTCAGCGATAAATATCAAAACCCTTATTGCTTTTATAAATGCATTTTACTATAATAAATATAGTGTGGGTCTCACTTAGTCTTGAACTATTTGTTTGTTGAACGCCATTTTACAAAGATGAATAGTATTCTCATGAAATGGACAATGCTGTGTTATCTTGCTTTGATTCATCGTTTGTGTTTGCCTGATTTGCATAAATCCTTTCAGTTTGAATTGTGTGTTTCATCAATCTGTTAGTTTTTATTTACACTATTCTTTACTTGAAAGAAATTTCTTAAACATACTCTTATAAATTGCATTATTTGTTTACAATTATTAAATTTACTATAACTTTTTTGAAGCTAGCATGAATCTATGTTGTCCTTTGTTTGTGGCTGTCTGGGTATTTTTGAGTCAAGTATAAAAACATTAAACCCAAAACTATGGGTATAAATTCTCCAAGTTCTTATTTTGTAATTTTTAACTTAACAACCTTTACACCTAGTATTGTGATATTGTAACATTAATAGTCTTATTACGTACCTTGTATGGTGATTAAGGAAACAATTTATTAATTTCTAAGAATACAAAAATTCACTTAGATGCAAGGATTTTACAAGAAAAATACATATGTCTAACCTTATATTGTAACTCAATTTAAGAACAAAGCAAGTGATAACATAATCTGTGAACACAGTAATAAAATCTTCACATTTACTACAACTTTGCCAAAAATGTTATAGTCCTTCAGGAAAATGTATGCAGAATGCAAGTATTTAAAATATTTTTAAATGGGTATGTATTTATATTTCTTTTAATTATACCTATATAATACATGTTATAGGAATTACTAATTGAAAAATATTTCCCAAATGGATTTTTATCATTAGAGTTTTGGGAAATTTTCAGTGGCATTAGGTAAATTAAATCACATGGGTTTATAGGTGGTTGAAATAAAATAGTTCACATAAATATTACAAATTCATTTATTCATAATCTCTCACTATAAAAATGTATCTTTAATATCATTGGGTAACAGGTTGGGCATAATAAAAATTCACATTATGTAGGATTTTTTTTTAGTTTTAAATACTTGCTTATTATTTGGTAGTTTAATATATGTTTTAGTAAACAATGATGTTAATTTAATTTCAATCAGCTGGTAAATAACCTTCCTTAAAAAAATTCAAACTGGTCATAAAGAAAATACGTTTAATTAATTTTGAATCCTTTTTTAATATTCACAAATACCCTCGCTAATTAAATGTATTTAATAAGAGACACACAAATTAATATATCTAGTTTTGTAATTAAAAATATTATCTTAAGAGTAATAAATACATACCAGGCCGTAGAATTTCACCCAGTGCAAAAATTTATATGAAAAAAATATTTTTTTTATTCCTGCACACATTTCAAACTAGATATGAACGTTAACATTTCTTCATTTCTTTTCACTTACTAAACTATCTCTGTGCTGGAAGAGTAAGAAGAAGCTGAAATTAGAAACAGAATAAAAGATTAAATTTTTTTACTTCCGTAATTTTTTTTTCTACTTCACGGGAATTCATTATTATTTTTCCCCTTACCCTTGCTCTCAAATCATTATAGTTTTCACGAGAATAATGCTTGGTAGCTCGCTTTGGCAAAAATGGTTGTAAGAATAGTCTGCTACACTAGGGAGCAGATATATTTTTGAGAGGCTCGTTAGTCTGTCGTACCACCCAGGGTCCAAAAGACCGGTCATTATTTGCCCTTTCGAAGGAGAGAAGAACTTAGTCAAAACTGCTTTTCGTTTAGCTCATCAACGTTAAATGTAAAAGCCTTTCATTTTTATGTATTTTTATTTGCACTTACTTTTTAACTCGTTCGTGTCTATATTTATTTTCTGTCCCTGCATTATGAGTAGATAATTCTGAGACTTCATTAAAATAACAATAATATGTTGCTCAACCCTAGAATTTCATTGCTTGCTTAAATGTGTTTATTCTAGATAAATATTAAAAAAATCAAAGTAAAAGTAAATTTGAGTTAAATGCGTTTGATACTTAATATTAAATGAAATAAAGAATATATTTAATATATAATATTAAAAATATTGTATCAATAATTATGTACATATTTAGTTGTTATACATTTCTGAAATATTTTGCTTGATAAATTTGTAATATATTTTACAATTTAAGAACCATCAAATTAAAACTTACCTGTGTATTTTGTTATGTAGACTTATGTTTGTTACGTATGACATGTAAATTTACATAATTTTTGTTAAATTTAATATAAGTATAGATTATAAATTTTTAAATATATCCTGTGAATGAAAAATTTATAGCATATTGAAGAATTATGTAAATTAATTGTATTAAGCAAATATATTAAGAAATTCAAAGCAGTGATATATTTCAGTTAAATGTATTTGATGCATAATATGAAAAGAAACAAAATATATGTTTAACATATAATATTAAAAATATTGTATCAATAATTATATGCTTATTTAGTTATTATATATTTCTTAAATATTTTGTATGATAAATTTGTAATAAGTTTTAGGATTCAGGAGTTATTAAATTAAAGTTTTTTTAACAGCATTGGAATCTTAAATACAATTTAAGCTAAATTAAAATAATTTTTATAAAGTTAAAATAAGTGTTCCTTATGAGCTTCTAAAAATATCCCATTTATTGGAAATTGAAGAATTACTTAAATTTTAGAACAGTTTATTGTGTTTTGTGATAAAAACATGCAATCTCATTATATTTCTAAATATATATATTGAAAATAAACTACCCATCAATTTGAATATATCCTTTAAATGAGAAATATTTTGGATACAAAAAATTATGAAACGCAGTTCTTTTAAATTTAGTCGGATGTTTCCATACCGGATTACTTCTATAATATAACTTCCAAAGATACTGATTTGAGCCAGTTTAAAAGATTATAGTTGATATATTAAACAATTTTATGAACTTATGCACTTTCTCTAAATATCAATTTAGTTTAGCCGCTTAAAGCACAATAATAATTAAATAAATCATCGAAAACATGTCATATATTTTAATAGCTTTCGAGCTTGCAATCATCTTTAAATATTGCAATGAAGCTTAAGTTGTATAATATTTTTTGATGAATTCCAGAAATATAAAATTGATAAAGTGACGAAAAATTATAAAATATTATAAATTTCGCCTTAAATAGTTATAAATATACATTCAAAACAACTCATTTTAATAGTTTTCTAATCATTTGATTAAATAAATGATTGCTGAAATTTCGGGTTTTTTTTTTACTAATCAAATTACAAGGAAAATGCATTTTAACTTAATAATTATTATTTAATGTTAAATTATTAATAATTATTATAATTAAATTATAACTTAATAATTATTATTTAAATGTTCAATATAAATTCATATTTTAATTAAATAATATTCATTACTTATAATATATTTAAATCTATATGGGAGCATACTGCGGAGGAGAAGTCAACTTAGAGCTATGTAATACTCTATACGCTGCTGCCAAACTGTTAGCTGTTTGATTTATGGGCAGAGTCTTAGTTCAACACTTTGTAAGTTCAGATTTCACCTCATATAGATGATTATAATGGTGTGGTTTTTGAAAAATATAAACAACAAGATGAAACACGTTTTTCTTTTAACGAATGATTTGTGTCAAATTTTAAGAATGATTGCTTGAAGGAAAATGTTTAACTGTGATCTTTAAATGAATGTAAAAAAATATTAATGACAAAAATTTCAATTAGTTTTGGCCATTTTAACGCCTCATTTCAAACGAAATGTTCAAATACGTTACGAAATTTCAACTGCCCTAGTATCGTAGATTATGCATTAACAAGCTTCCAAACACCGAATTCGGCTTACATCGTGACTGGCAGTCATGTATCCATGAAGTGACGTATAAAATCCCCTCTCCCGACTTCTAAAACATCGGGCGCGGCAAGCAAAAAAACAAAAAATATCCAAAAATAAAGGGAAGATTTCTCTCTAAACATCTGGACCTGTCACAGCTAATTGCTCGACAAGACGAAACGTGTTTCACGCATCACGATCTGCGTCAACCGCGATGTTCTCCTCTGACGGTGATGGTCTCGTGCCGTAGGAATAAATAAACCGAAAGAACACAGACTGCGTGTTTTTGTTCCGAACGAATGTGGTGTGCGTCTTTTGGACTGGATCGGACTATTTTTTCGTTTGTTTTTAATTTGATCGCAATGGATCACGTGATGAAATATGTTGGTTTTAATGAGAACTGTTTGCAGCTGTATTTTTCTGTAACTCCACAGTCTTCTGAACCAATTTCACATATGCTGTGAGAGAAAAGTCATTATCATCGATTTATTTTAAAAGATGAAATTAATTATTTATTATATTTGACGGCGGAATGGGATTTCGATATTGATTATAGTAATGTTTTCTCACCAGCCAAATTAATTAAACTATCATTGATCTCATCCGATATTAACCAATTATATTCCTAGATTGCGGCAGTAAATTAGTTCTACATTTTTCTTATTTTACATTTATTTTTTCAAGCATATAAGTGTTAAATAAAAAAGGTGATTTTATTCATTATAGTGGTTAAATCAATATAAATTTATTAACATTTTAAAATATTAAGAGTTATGTGAAATAAATAAAAAATTTAAATTACGCAAATTTCGTGAAATTTTAATAATAATAATAATAATAATATATATATATATATATATATATATATATATATATATAAACAGTTATATATATATATATATATATATATATATATATATATATATATATATATATATATATATATATATATATATATGTATATATATATATATATATATATATATATATATATATATATATATATAAACATTTATATATATATATATATTTTTTTATCAAATCACCAAAATATATATAAATGTATAAATGCGTATATATATAAATGTATATATATTTATGTATATTTATATATATATATATATATATATATATATATATATATATATATATATATATATATATATTTATATATATATATATATATATATACATATATATTTATATATATATATATATATATATATATATATTTATGTATATTTATATATATATATATATTAAATTAAAATAAACAAAATCATTTTTTATTTTTAATATTTATTTCAATTTCCAAAACAAAATCCTGTGCTCAAATTTTTAAATTAGTATTTAAGTAGTGTTATATAAAGATATAAATCAGGCTTTCATCATTTGATTATTTCGCTTAAAATCGATTAGTCTCTTAAAAAATAACTTTTTGCTTTATTTTTTTCCTAAATTGCTTTTTATACGCAATTTAATTCAACTGCTTTCATTCATAATCATTGCATTTTCATTGTGAAAATTTTAATTGATGTGTAAAGATAGCATGTGAACAAAAATTTTATACGATTATTGTTACCATTGTACACTATTATGAATATTAAATAAATGTTCTGAAGTAAGTTAAGTTTAAAAAATGTAAATATTAGAAGAGATAAAATTCGCTGATAAACATGATTTCTAAGAAATTAAATAACACATCGAATCTTTTCTCCATATAATACTTTTAATATAACGTATCATTGTACAAATTTGCAGAATATGAATTATATTTATAAACTGAAAATTATTGCAAACGATGAAACGTACTTATTTAGAATATTTATGCAGTGGGACTGGTTTTAAAGTATACTTTTCAAAATAAATAAATAAATAAAAAAGAAAGCTGTTGAATTATTGAAAATAAAAAAGAATGTTGAAAAATACTGATTTTAAAATATTTGAATAGCTTAACGTTTGATAAATAACAATTGAAAATTTCTGAAAAATAGAATATTTATAAAATTTTATTTATTTGAGTGTTGCATCTGTTTCCATCGTGAGATAAAACTAATAAGAAAAAATATCTAAATTTTCATAAGATTAAACTACGATTATCTTATCTTTAGAGCTACTTACAAAACTGTATTGTATGTATTAATAAGTAAATTAACTATGAAGTTCTTAAATATCTGTTAAATAAAAAAACACTAAAAATGCTTAATTTATTCAGAAATGAAATCCTTTTATTACAGAATAACTACTAATGTCAACAAAAATACTGTTAAGCTTCAAGATTAGTTCAAATTTAAAATTTTCATTTAAGGCTTTTCGGAAAGTACTGAATGAGGGCTTAACAACGTTTAGAAATTTTAAATCAAGGAGTCCCAACCTTTTTTTTTTTCTCATGGACCACTTTCAAAGTTTTACTATTTTCGATAGACCCCTTGCTGCATTTCTACTATGTTCCCAAAACTCCTAAAAATATCACCATAAATTGGGGGTGTTAAGAAAAAAAAAGTAGCACATTTTCTTGTGTCCTGTTTATTAAAATAATACTTGTGGTTATACAAAATTACAAACAATTAACAATTGACAAAAAATCAACAATGTACTCGGAAATCAATAATAAAAGATAGTCATATTTTTAATAAGACGGCACACGGGGGGCACTTTGCAAGTCTCGACATCTAGTGTACACTTAGACTATTATCTATTGTTCTATTCAGTTTTATGTTTGAACTGAATCTCGAATATTTTTGAGAGCCTACCAAGTGAATGATGCTAAGTGCCTACCTTGATAGGTAAATCCAAGCGAAAATTTTTGTTCTTTATTATGAAAACCAAAAAATGTTTCATGGATTCCCACTTACAACTTTTAAGCCCCTGTTTTCATTTCACAGCTGGGTTGACACCGTGTGGTCTCCTATGTACCCCTGGGAGTCCACCTGGACCACTTTGGGAACTTATGTTTTAAATGATTACTTATACAACAAATGACTGAAGTATAAATGCAGATTTCAGCGAATAATATAATAAGTTTCAGTATTTTCTGATTACGTTAATATTGTACTTCTGTAAAATTTGGGAATTCGAAAAATAAAGATATATATACATAATTGCACGACATTTTTAACTATATTTTCTAGCTATGCAGCTTTCTTCAAAATAGTGTTTTACATAAAGAATGAGACTACTCATATAGATGTTCTCATATAACAAATTGAATGAAATATAGATCACTTGAAAATTTTAATCAATTATGAAACTATTAAATATATAATTCGGAATTTCTTTCATCTACGTTTCAATGCATTTTGTATTATCGAAAAATAGGGAAATGTAAAAACATGTACCTTGCGCATTAGGACAAAAAAAAACAAAAAAAAAACAAAAAAAAACAAAAAAAAACAATGTATTTTCTAAGTAAAAAAATAGGAAATAATTTTTTAATGAATTAACCCAAGGGAATACACAAAGAATGTAGATTCAATGTTATAAATATATTTTCCTCACTATCAGTGCTTATGCATAATAGACAATTTTAAAATGGAGGAAAGAATCACATGCTTTTGTTTTTGAAAATAACAGTTTTCTGGAATGATGTGCATCACGGTATGAACAATTTTATAACGAGTTCAAAAATCAACATTAATTATTACTTAGATTAATTAAAAATGTAACGATAATGAAATTGAACAACCAGTATTTTATGTTAGCCAAATGCAAACATCCGTTTGTAAATTTCATTACATTACGTGAAGCCACTCAGAAATTGTATTCTGGTAATACTTTTGCAGTTAAAAGAATAAATATTTTATTTATATAGAGGGAACTAATGCAAATGTTTATTTAAATTTTTAAAAGTGGAACTAGTTTATACATCCATTTATTTATAAGGATTCTGTATTTATTCTAGATACAAACATATCTTAAATAAGGACTTTCTACTTCTATATCACTAATTGGAATATTTATCAACATTCAATAAGCTCATTAGTACTAGTGGCAAATAATGCATTTATTTAGGAGAGTTAAAATGTGCAGACTAAAACTGGAAGAATGCTGCAATCCTAGTTAAGAAATTTCCATTGTAATATATATTAAGATAAAAACATACAGTTATATCTTTTATAGGTGAATTTATTTGTTTAATTTTAAAAACATATACAATGCATATACTACTATTTATCATTTAAATAGATAAGTCTTTCCTTAAAGTCATAATCATGCATCTAACCACATCAAAAATCCATTTATTCGCATCAATTTTACCTTGAGGGCACACAAAATAATTACTTTTGTGTCAATAAAATTTTGAAGATTTAAAATCCATGCGATAATGTGCAGCTTTATTCTTGAAGACTTGGCAGGCATCTCTTCCTTCAAACTAGGGTTTTAACTATGTAAACGTTTCAATGATAGTTCGCCTAATCTACTTTTTATGGTATGAGTTTCGAAGATCGATTTATCATCTGGAACTAGTTTCATAAATGTCTTTCCTATGTTCAATGTCTCAAAAAAGATTATTTTGCTTCCATCCATTAATCTTAGTTTCTACGTCATCTTTAACTCATTCGGGTTACTCGGAAGAGTGCTAGAAATGTTACTTCAAATGGTGAATGTAGTTGTTAGATCATGAACACAAAAATGAGTGAAACTATTTATTTTGTACTTGAAAAGTAATTTGTACCATTGTCGCATTTAGTATCATCAATTCTATCTGCTACAAAAAAGAAAAGAAGGAAGAAAATCGAAGTGTGTTTATGGAATTGTTTTTAATTTATTATTTTGACTTGGGTTTGTAATGATTTCAAGGAATAAGTTGATTTTAGTGAAGCGTACTCAAATTAATATATTAATATATAAGATATTGTTATACATAAAATTCATTTTTAACTTTAATCTCGTCGTAATATAACCCAGAGAACGCAAATTTTGCTCTACATAAAATTAATTTTTAACTTTAATCTCATCGTTGCATATCGCAAAGAATGCAAATTGTGCTAACTTATTTTGTTAGTATGTCTTTAAGATAACATTTATTTATTTTTATATGTCCTTGTATGAAGCGTTAATATGATTTTCTATTAAAAGCCTCACTATAAATTGGCTATTTAAATACATTTTGAAAGGCTTTGTAATAATGCTAGAAATAATTTATGTGCTTATTGATTCATTTTTCAGATTCGACAAGCATAACTGCTTACAAATTGCAATTTAGGCTTATCTCTTAAAATGAATATAACTATTAAGAGACTATTGAAAGCTGAATTAATAAAACAGTTAAGTGTGTTTGAAATACTGAAAAAAATTTCATTTATATCTAAAAATTATCAAAATCCAAAACGATAATCATATATTTCTTGTCCATTAAATATTCAGGCACAGACACTTAGTTTGAATAATGAGATTATATAAATTACAATTAGTTACTCTAATGTACTTTTATAAGTAAAAATATTGAATTAAGTCAGAATAAATAGTATTTTCAAAATGTTGTTTTCGATTCACTTTGCCTCACTATAAATGTAAATGTCCGCCAAATGTAAATAGAAAAACAGCGCCAAGAAGCCTTCTTAGAAGCAACGCTACGCTCTTTCCCAACTAAATGCCAGAACCATGTTGTACCTACCCTCCCGCAGTTAAAATATTCAGCCCAACAGAAGAGAAGGCAGCCTCTTTTTCTGGGACGCGTAGAGAGACCATCTTTGCTGGATAATAGGGATGGTTTCTCTGAATAACAAACAGTTCAAAACTGTTTGTGATGCAGCCCTGGTGATGGTTGGTACTGGCTCTAACTTCAGCGCACGTCCACTTCAAAAGTGACTTCTTTTTCCGGTTAAATGACTAAAAATGTTTGTCACGTGAACCCAGTCCTAACCTTAGCACGTCATGACTTACTACCGGAGTTTATAGAAAATCTGAGCTTTTTATGTACAGATATCTCACTCTCCGTCGGTAGTTTTACTTTCTCATTCTCGAGAGATCCACTTCTAGTTAATACCTTTTTTAGAACTTCTAACGGAGTAAAGTGAAATCTATTTGCGTAGCAGTTGTAGAGAGAATCGATAAGAGGGAGAGTACAATTCTTAAATTTCATTTCTTTTTCTGGCTGATTTTCTTATTTGTACTGTTTCTGAAAGTGTTCATGTCTTTAAATTTCCTATTGTTATCTTTAGCGAATTTTATTATTATAACTTTCACTTAATTTACTATGTGAAGTACATCATATTGTTTCAAGGGCAATATAAATAACCTTTATTAACCTAAATATTTTTATATTTATATATTTTATTAAAATTTTTTATAATCTCAGGATAAAAAGTTATCGCACTTGTTCTTATATGAATATATATATATATATATATATATATATATATATATAAATATATATATATATATATATATATATATATATATATATATATATATATATATATGTATATATATATATATATATGTGTGTATGATATATATATATATATATATATATATATATATATATATATATATATATATATATATATGTATATATATATATATGTATATATATATATATATATATATATGTATATATATATATATATATATATATATATATATATATATATATATATATACATATATATATATATATATATATGTATATATATACATATATATATATATATATATATATATATATATATATATATATATATATATATATATATATATATATATATATATATAAATGTATATATATATGCACATTTTAAAGAAATTATCTGATGAAGCTGGCCATGCTGGTATTACGTTTCATTTTCCTTTATTCTATTTTCTATGAAATTTTAAAATATATACTTAATATTTTTCCATCTGTTTACTATATTTCTTATTTTCAATGTATTACTCACCATTTAGTATTTGATAATCAATTTTATAAAATATACTATTAGCTATATATATATATATATATATATATATATATATATATATATATATATATATATATATATATATATATATATATATATATATATATATATATATATATATATATATATGTATATCATCATATCATCTACTTCTTATTCCAGTACAGGAATTTTAAAAGAGAGACAGGTTAGGTAATTCTCTCTTTTTAACTCCACATTTATTTATGTTGTTTTTCCCAATTCTTTCTTTGATGTTCATTCATCCAGTGAGAAGTTAAAGAACTTGGGCAACATAGAGACTAAAGAAAGAACTTATCTGGACGTGTTGACAAAAAACATGTTTTTAAATAAAGTAATTCGAATTACAGAATAGTTGCATGATCTGTATAATATTTTAAGATTTATATACTTTATATTAAATTCTAAATTTTCTGATATTCCTTAAAACAGATTTAAGCTTTGTAATGATAGGAGATATTTTGAAAATGATTACATTTAATATATATATATATATATATATATATATTTCAAAGAAACATTAAAAACATTTTATATATTAATCTCATTGATTACCAGTGACAGCCAATTGATTCGCTCAAATATTTCTAGATGTTAATTTAATTTCTATCAAAAGCCTTCTCGTGAAATTCATTTATTTTTAAAAAAAATTTTAATTGTTTAACAAAAAATAAGCACTTGATACAACTAAGTAAATGAATATGAGAAATTTTTTAGTATAACTATATATTTAAAACAATGTTGCATACACTTATTATATGCATATTTAGTTATGATTAAGGCCATAAGTGTATACAAATCAAAACCACATGCTTTTGGAATAACGTATTTGCATTAATGTAAGGCGTAATCCAATTAGAATATTTTAAATCACATTAAATTTGCTTAATATTAATAGATGAATTCATACATATTTAAAATGATGTGTTCTATATCGTTATATTACATTATTTAAACATTTATAGTTTTGAGCTGACATTTACAATCTAACCTAGGTATTAAGAAATGATTCAGGTACATAAATCACTGAAATTCTTTTCAAAAACAAGATCAGATTTTGAGCTAAACCTTAAAATATTTTTATGAATTTTATACTAAAATATTGCTACAAATATTTTTTGTGAATGTTAAGTTACTAAATTTCATAAAGTCTTTCTTTTAAACGCTGTGTTACATGCATTATGAATATTATAATCATTAATGATTAAAAGTACAGTGTTTCTCAACATTGTAACCATTATTGTTACAAGTATACTATCACTTTTCCCGCATAATAATTATGAAAGGACCGTGATAGCCCAGTGGTAGCCATGAGCCATCCATCTGGAAGGTCGTGATTCGATTCTCAATTTCCCCAAATATTTACCTAGTACATACATATTTGCTAACCTGTAGAATCGGGAGTCCTGTGGTTGGTCATTGAGCAGTTACCATGGGTGCAATGGTCTGGAGAAAATTTCCTCCCCCTTCAGATCGATGTCAGAATTAACTGAATAGATCCTCTTGTGGTGCTATCTATCGGAGGAATTTAGAACAAAGTCATCCATTCACCTACGTAGTTGTCTCTTTAAACAAAAGACGAACCCTACTGACTTAAATTTGCTTAGCCAACGCCATAGTGAGCTTGGTTTGTCGAAGTGTCATAAGAAACAAGTTTTTTAATGAATTTTATATTAATTTACTCTAAATAATATTGTATATAAATTGGGTATACCTTTAATTTTTGATCATTCTAAGAAAATTCTCAATTCAACTGTGTTTGATGTTAAAAAACTCGGCCCTATTAGAATATATTTAGCACTTATTTACCTTAAATGTACAGGTTCTCAAAACATTTTTAAGATTTTTGTACACTCTAAGCAGTGAACTATATAAAAGGGATTTGCTAGAGAGAAATGTTTTTTTGTGAAAGTTTTAATTTTAAGCCAAAAGAATCACTAAATATTCTTTACTCAAATCAATAACAGAAAAGTTACCATTGTTAATATAAAAAGTTTAAAATAGAAATTCCAGTTAATAAGATGTTTATGAAGTAATTAGATTTCAACTCCCTATTAAATATATGCAGATGCTGTAGATTAGAAGTAAATCCTTTGTGTAAACACACACACACAAAGAAACTATTAAATAATAAGAAAGAGTCTCGGATAAAATTCTTTAAATTTCTTAATTAAAATTAAAAATAATTTAATTTATCAATTTAGAATGTTTATAATAATACTTTTTATTGTTTGTACTATCTTACTGCTATTTTTACGCTTTAAATATTGTTTAATGGAATAAAAACCAGAAAATGCTCTCAACAAAACCACAATATTTGATCTTTCCCCGTAGCACCCATTTAGGCTGGTTGAATAACTTTCCCGAAATAATCCGTCAGACTGAAAAGATTATGAAAACTAATTTTTCTCTCATTAATTATTTCTCGTCAAAGCAAAAAAAGGAATAAAAAAAAGAGAAATAAGCTGAAAGTGCTCAAATATAAAAGCATGATGTGAACGCGTGACAGTCTCTGAATGCGAGAGAGAAAGTAAGAGAAAAAGATAGAGATCGATATCTTGATAACCAAACCTATCCCAGATTGGCGAGGAATTCCGCTGGATTCAAAGTGGCGTTGCAATCGCTCTAATCATCAATCATGTCGCGAGAAATTCTTGGAGCAAATATGTTTTTATTCTTGCACTTTCTTCCTCCACACAGGATTCTTTGTGAGAAGTACGTATGCCGCAATATATATCTGCCATTTTCGCGAGAAATCTCATTATAATTTTCCGATGAATGTCAAAAGTTCTTTCTTCTTTTTTAGTTTGTTTTATATGAAGCTTTGTACTTGTTTCTCATTTTTTTTAATATGAAATTGTAATTCCCGCGTGTTTCTTCTTCGTCAAAATATAATGATTAGTCTCCTCAGATATTTTTTTTTCACGTAGGCATTTATGTTTCTTATTATTTTTTGAATGCAAAAAAAATGAAGAACAAAACTGAAGGTATGTCAAAGATTAAAAAAGATTTTTAAGAACAACGACAAGTCATGTGATTTTGATTAATGATAATTTAATTAATGCAGAAAGGCGATTAGAATTTTTTTCCTTCACATTATATATTTTTGGAAGTTTTTTCCAAAAAAATAAAAACATAAATTTTTTTTAAATGATGCATTCTATAAACATTTATTATGTACAAAAATGAATAATATGTAATACAGATCACTTTCAAAATAACATTTTAAAGTAAATAAGCAAAATTATTATTCTGAATTGTTAACATATCAAGTTTCACGAGTAAAAGTAATATTCTAACACATTCAATGGCTTCAAATGATGACCATGATTTTTCCAAATTCTGGTTAATTCAATGAATTCAACTTTTTAAACATTATTTACAAATTACATTTTCAAAAGTACACTACAGAATGCTTAATCATATGTTTATTAATATAATACATTGATATCTACTTTTCATAGGATTGTCTTAATTCATTCTTAAAGTCATAGAGCCCTTACGATAACCTAAATGAAGGTTGTATGCGTGCTTTATATATACATATGTTCACAGTACAAATACACAGATCAAAGTTTATAACAACGGTTACAATAAGAATTTTACAGAAAAAGGTTTTTCATTCAAAAGAAATGAGATGACTATTAGACACACCTTGATGAACATTGTTTTCTCTTTTCACTAAATTAAAGATCAAGGTTATAATATGGTATAAGGCCCTATCACACCGCCAATTTTGGTAAGGTAAAAATTTCCGCAGACAGATGAGCGCACTATGCTTAGTCTAAATGTGACACTAATATTAATAAATGGAATTATTTAAATGAAGCTGAGCGTTGTCATTTCCTAAAATATGCCATTTTCATAAAATATCCAATTTTTGCTAGTCAAGAATCTCAATTCGAGTGGCGTTATCAACGAAAGTAATTTCTCAGCGTGATTGATTTTATAGGAATAAAATTGGAAGAATTGATACAAAATATTTCACAGTGCTGTGTGTGAGAAACTTATCTACACGAAAATAGTATTATTTCCCAGTATTTTCCTCATTTTTACAGAAATTCTGTATTTTAGTCAGAAAAGACCCCTGTATCTAGTTTAAATGAGCTCCGCCAGAAAAATGATGGCATTTAAAAAAATATTCAATATTTTTAATTTTTACATCCTAGCCCCTTAAGACCTACTAAGCTATATATTATATATATAGACAGACAGAGTATCCCAGAATGACTGCATAAGCTCTGCAGAGCTAGATTCCTCGTTGGGAGTACATGAAAACTGCACGAAGCGTTCTTGTACTATCCATATTTTACGAGAAAAACGCGAAAAACAAAGACTAGTATGACGCTACTTCCGGTGCAAGAACAAATAGTTTATTGAACAAATCAACAGCAATATATGCAGTGGATATCGAAGGGCATACTCCCTAGCAGTTTTTAAGGCCATTCCATTACATCGGCCGTACATCAAGTGCTTGTCTCAGTATTCACGAACGTAATACAAGGCCAACATACGGAGATCACTGGTAGCTGCAAAACGCAGACTTCTAAATCCCAGTTCACCGGCAGTTTAACGTCATTCCATGGCGCGCATTAAAGACATGACATGCACGGTGAACGCGTTAAACATTACCGTCTGGAAAGATATGCAAATACTGCGGTTGATGTCCAAAAAAGTGTTTTTCCTTGCACCCGGAAGTGACGTCATATTTTGTTTTTTCTTATTTTTCTCGTAAACTATGGATCGTACAGGAACGCTTCTTTTGGACACCCTGTATATATATATATATAGATATAGATATATATATATATATATATATATATATATATATATATATATAGAGATAGATAGATAGATAGATAGATAGATAGATAGATAGATAGATAGATAGATAGATAGATAGATAGATAGATAGATAGATAGATAGATAGATAGATAGATAGATAGATAGATAGATAGATAGATAGATAGATAGATAGATAGATAGATAGATAGATAGATAGATAGATAGATAGATAGATAGATAGATAGATAGATAGATAGATAGATAGATAGATAGATAGATATAGATAGATAGATAGATAGATAGATAGATAGATAGATAGATAGATAGATAGATAGATAGATAGATAGATAGATAGATAGATAGATAGATAGATAGATGAATAGATAGATAGATAGATAGATAGATAGATAGATAGATAGATAGATAGATAGATAGATAGATAGATAGATAGATAGATAGATAGATAGATAGATAGATAGATAGATAGATAGATAGATAGATAGATAGATAGATAGATAGATAGATAGATAGATAGATAGATAGATGAATAGATAGATAGATAGATAGATAGATAGATAGATAGATAGATAGATAGATAGATAGATAGATAGATAGATAGATAGATAGATAGATAGATAGATAGATAGATAGATAGATAGATAGATAGATAGATAGATAGATAGATAGATAGATAGATAGATAGATAGATAGATAGATAGATAGATAGATAGATAGATAGATAGATAGATAGATAGATAGATAGATAGATAGATAGATAGATAGATAGATAGATAGATAGATAGATAGATAGATAGATAGATAGATAGATAGATAGATAGATAGATAGATAGATAGATAGATAGATAGATAGATGATAGATAGATAGATAGATAGATAGATAGATAGATAGATAGATAGATAGATAGATAGATAGATAGATAGATAGATAGATAGATAGATAGATAGATAGATAGATAGATAGATAGATAGATAGATAGATAGATAGATAGATAGATAGATAGATAGATAGATAGATAGATAGATAGATAGATAGATAGATAGATAGATAGATAGATAGATAGATAGATAGATAGATAGATAGATAGATAGATAGATAGATAGATAGATAGATAGATAGATAGATAGATAGATAGATAGATAGATAGATAGATAGATAGATAGATAGATAGATAGATAGATAGATAGATAGATAGATAGATAGATAGATAGATAGATAGATAGATAGATAGATAGATAGATAGATAGATAGATAGATAGATAGATAGATAGATAGATAGATAGATAGATAGATAGATAGATAGATAGATAGATAGATAGATAGATAGATAGATAGATAGATAGATAGATAGATAGATAGATAGATAGATAGATAGATAGATAGATAGATAGATAGATATAAACTGCACTCAGAAATATTTGTAAATTAAATATATGCTAACAATTTGATATACATTTCAAATTATTTATATGAATAAATTGGTTAAGCTAAAGTTTACTTGGTTAAAAGGAAATAGTTAGACAATCATATAAGAATGTAATATTGGTTCTCACTATTTAAGACAGCTGGATTCAAACATAAGATAATTTCAATATTAATAGTACAGTTCAAAAATAATGTCTGCATGAGCCATATTTTCGGCACTGAATATGCTTTAGATTTTAAAATAAAGTAGCATAGCCTTTCCAAATTTATAAGTTAATAAAACTGACATTTTCAATTTAATGTCCCCTTTTAATAAAAAGTGCAAATTACCTCTAAGTTTTACATTTGTTTTGTTAAGAAACAAATCGCGATGCACTTCAAACACCATTCTAAACAATGGCTTACAACTCTGGAAAGATAATAATGACTCTAAACAAGGGAGAGAAAATAGATAAGAATATTATTAAAAATGCTCAAGCAAACTGCTACCCTACAATAAGGAACTTTCTCTGTGCTATTACATTTATCAGTGATATGAGTCTTTTCCTCCTTTCCTCGAAAAATTCAAAGAATGGCGAGAAAATATTTTTCGTTACAATTTATAGCCAGCTATTTCAATAAATCACGCGAGATCCCTTATATATTATTTAAAATTTACGTTCGGCTGTTTAGTGAAAGCTTACGATGTTTCGACATTTATTCTACAGCGGTGAATTATGAAAAGCAGCAATTGCTCAGTTTTGCGCTGTTCTTAAACATATTTGTGAACGACGCGTAAACTGGTTTGAATTATTATTTTAACCTCTATTGTATAGATAGATTTTGAGATCACGTCTCAAAGTGTATTTAGTATAGATGAAAATACAAAAATTTAAATCATACACATAATATGAACAATTTTAAATTTCCAATGCTTTTCTAATATTTTTAAAGTTTATGTTTGTATGCGCTTCTTATACTATCTTAATTCAAATATTTCAAGTGATTCTATCAATAAATCATATCTATATGATGTTATAAAATATTAAGTAATTAAATAAAAAAAGTTATACATGATATTTTGGAATTTACAATGGTCATGTTATTTATAAAATTTTACCATCAGTATATATTTTGAAAAAATTAAAATTAAACTAACTTATCTCAATTCAACGCATTTGTTATATTTACAAATATATTATATCTTTCCTGAGAGTAAGTGTGGAACATTTATTTCCATCAACATTACCATTCCCTTATATGAAGCAAATAGGAAAAAAAAGAGACAGAGTTTTCCTTTGTGTAAAGCTTCCCTTAGAGAGCAGCTTCCAAAAACCAAGCAAATGAGGTTGACTTATTGTGTCGTCAAAAGAGGTTGTGGTATGTCATTGAGGGATAGAGATTGTGATGTCGATTTTTCGGCCCAGAGAATCACAAGCCACGATTTTCCTCTTTTCCTCAAACTCGGGAATCTATTTTGGCCCATGGATAAGGAAGAGAAAGGGGAGGGAAGTGACCCTTTCAAGTATGACGGTCGTCTTCTGGTCTCTTGGTGCTATAGACCAAAGTGATTTTGTTCTTTGTCTTTCTCTTTTGTCCGGAAGAGCTGTTGTTTGGATAAAATCCCCCTATTAGCGTAAGTGCAAAGGGGTGGTGCGCAGTCATCCGAGAAAGATTTTTTTCGTTTTATTGGCTATCTGTATTTATGTACATATATGTCTAAATATATACACACACACATATATATATATATATATATATATATAATATATATATATAATATATATATATTAATACAGATGAGGTTATATTTATATAAAATTTTAAATTAACATCTAAATTAGAATATATATCTTAGTAGCAATAAGTATTCCAGTGTTTTCAGTTTTCCTTGCAAATATGTTTTTAAATATTTATATGCTCACATTAAACTTTTAATGCTTATTAGAGTTTCTGACATATTTAAAGTTTTTAATAAGCAAAACGCATTCCGTTAAGTATCAATATACTCTAAACAGTTATTCTGATAAGCATAAATGTTTTATTTATTTTCCTTATATAATGAAATGGGAGAAATTTTAATAACTTCTCCAGAATATGAAATTAAGTTACTACAAAACAGAAAGTAATTTAGTAATAAATAAGTGTAATCTAAGAAGACGTTTTTTTATATAATATATTATGTTTTATAAATATACGTTATTTTTTTTATTTTAAACGTTGAAATATATATCATTTGATTAATAAGAACTTCTTTATCGAGAATTCATTATGTTTATTAAAATTGGTTCTTAATATGAATTTAAACTCAAATAATCAAAATTATTACTTTATATCTGAGTTTTATATTTACATTTCAGATTTCTCTTGTTGCAAATTCTAAATAATTTTTTAAGCTTGTTAGAGGATCATTGTGTTTCCAAAATAAACTTAGACTAAAATTTTATAATTTTAGTGTATGCTTATTTTCAAGATGTTAAATATATTTAAAGGAATACAATAAGCAATTTTTTTTACAAAAAAAAAGAAAAAAAAATTAAAATAATTTAGATGCCGTAAATATTATAATTTGTTATTTTTGTCCATATTAAAACACTAATATTTGTGGGAACTTATACTGCATAAAAATGTGTAATAATAATGAAGTTTGCGCCATAATTATCCAGTTATTTCCATTGGCTTACATTTGTTTCATTTCCTGTTATGCTTAATAATTTTTGTTGGTATTTATTTAACCATTAATACGAAAATTAATTTTAAATATTTATTTTACATAGAATCAACTTCAAAAATAGTAAATTTACTTAGGAATATTTTCCATTTCTTAAAAATAAATGTATGTACATATTTCTGTATATGTTGTCTCATGTATATATCCTAAGCAAATTTGAATTTGACATTCAACACAATGTACAAGCATGTGCAAAAAATAGCAAATCTATCTGATGAATTTTGTGTGTGCTAGAAATATTAAGAAAAAGTTCATCACACACATTCCATCTCAATTACTTTGTGATTTTTCATAAAATTCTTTGTTTTTCATCCTAACCTTGATCGGTCCGGTGAAGTTTAATGAACTTCAAGATTAAATTCATATGTTCCATTCTAAGTCCCAATATTAGTTGCCATACATAAAGGATGAGATGAAAGCATGAAACTTCATACGTAATATTAAGTGTCGTAAGAATTATGTATCATTTTGGGTAAAATATGAAGGGGACATTTTTTATACAATAATATCATGCATGAAAATTTGTGCACCATTTATCATGGACTGAATAAGTTATGGGATGTACATTTAATTTCCTGCAATTTGAAAAAAAAAAGAAAAAAAAAAACTTACTATGTTTTATTAAATAGAAAATACTAAAATACTATAAGGGCATCTGCATGAATAATTTGCCAACTGAATTTTCACAAAAGCTTAATAATATTATTCTGGAAAATTTGAAGAACTCTTTTAGAAGTAAAATTCATAAGTTGTGATAAACTGTAATTTAATCTGAATGGATAACTGATTATCATTATCGTCCAAATTAAACAGAAAATGGATCCCCATTCAAAACATTAAACTGCTATTAGCTAAATTAAATTCTATTAAATTAAACAATGAGTTTGTAGACTGCCTACTTTAATTTATTTCGAGTATTGACCTTACAATTAAAAATAAGGATTTCATGTGCAATTTCACCCCAATCTGCTAAAATATTAGACTAATATTTTCATAGAATAACTAACTTCATTTAACATTATTTTTCATTGCTTTCCATGAGATCCAATGACCTTATTTAAATTGTTAAATCGATATCTTTTTATTATATCTAAAAAATTGCAATTTAACTATAAATTTTCCTTTTAACAATCAACAGGAAAAAAATGCTATTCATAAATATTACATGTATATGCAAATGGTAAACAGATATTGTTAAATGTTTGATTAGAAATTGCATGCAACTGCAAGTACTAAATTTCCTACCTAATATGCAGTTTTAGGTAACAAGAATGATGGAATACTTAGAAAATTGGATCACATGAATTGATAACCCCAAATGAGTTGGTTCTCTCTCTTTATCTCTCTCAACCCAATCTTTTAGCAGTCTAATCCTGTAGTTGTAGATCTGATTAGATGATGGAAATCCGTTAATTGTTTTCGCAGCTGTGTACTCAAAGGAGATTGCAAATAATTAATTTAACCTACTTTGCACAGAACTCGATTATTATATATCAAAATTTAAAAATACCTAAAATCTTAATATGGTAAAGACACACGCGATTATTTATTGCAGATTAACTAAAACAGATTATGTCTTATACAATTTAGATTTATTAAAAAGATATCATCTTTAATAATGCTTTAATTATGTGAACTATGTGTATTAATTTAGATATGCTATTTACTCTGTGCTTATATTAATTTAATTAATATAGAAAAAGATCTGCATCATTATTATTTCTGAGCTAAAAATCAATGTGAAAATATTTTCATTCTTAGGAAGTTCTATAAAAAAGCTATTAATAATTTATGGTAATACAGTTTTAATAAAAAAACTTAACTTTATTTACTAGTTAACTGTGGCATTTCTTATTCAATCTTATTTATAAAATTAAGAAATATGAATTCATAGTAAAATATTTAAGCTTTCATAAATAATAGTATATAACTTTTATTAATCACATATTCACAAAAGCATTTGTCAAAACTGTACAGTAGGTTCTTAATTTTTGCATAAGAAAAATTATGCTTGCGCAAAAGAAACCTAATTCCATATTTTAAATATAAATAATTTAAATTAAAAAAAGTATTAAAAACATATCCCTCTTAGCAATTTTTATTTGAAAGAAACTAAATAAATTTTATTTTTATTTTACTAAATAGGAAATATTTCATATACAATTTGTAATTAACTGATTCCCGTTACATAAAATATTTTTGCTAAAACAAATTTAAAATAAAAATAATTATTTTACTTTTTAATTTATTGTTTGAAGAATGTATTCTCAGATACGTAATTTTAATGCAAGTGTTATGCCACCATTCTTACACAAAACATACTTTAATTTCAAAAACTAAATAAATCAAAATAAAATAATACACAAGTTAAATAAATCCTGACTAATTAAATTTATATAAAGTATTTACAGTGATAAACAGAAAAACAGAAATTAGTAAAAAATATTTAGGTGTATCTTCCTGATTACAATGTGTTCTGAAGTATTTTATTTAAAGATAACGCTATATAGAATAAATTAATGGTAAAGATATACTTTATCTATTTTGGAAATAAAATAATTTTAATGATTCATATCGGAATAGAATTTCCATTAATAAATTGATTATTCAGTAGGAAAAAAATCATTAATTGCATAACCTTAAGTACAAACACTGCGAAATGAAAAAATAATTCATGACATTGCAAGTTTTGCAAATAATTAATTATACAATAAAAATACGCAGAATAAAAATGCTTCTGTAAAAAAATAAATAATTGTAATAATAGCTATTAATTATATATTTAAAATGAAATAACGCAAATTTTATTGCTGAACAAATTTATAATTTAGTAGAACTTGACATTTATTATTTAGATTTAGTTTCTTATTATAAGTAATTATTTTAGTTCATATGAGTAGTATTACAATTTATTTTTCTATTGAAAAATATCTTAATAAACGTTAACATTCTATTTTAATTGAAAAATAAGATCTTGATTTTTGTATTAAATAACAAATTTTGGAAATGTATCTAATATGACTTAAATACATTTCCAAAATTTATAAAAACATGCAATATTTTTTCTAGATTTTAATAATAATGAAAATTCTATAATTATTTGAAACTGAAGTAAACAGTAGAAACAGTACTGTAGTTTACATTTTAGAATAAAAGTAATCACAAGAAGTTATTCACAATAAAATAATTAATGTTTTTAATTATTTTATTTAATGACATATTATAATAATTACATTAAGAAAATATTTCGAAATAAAAAAATGTTTCTCCCTGTTGAATAGTAAATTTATATTTTATAAGTTATAGGGAACAATAATTTATATTCAAAGCCTGTCCAGTGGGAATATCTCAATTTCTGGCACTACAAGTTGACTTGACTTCATTTTTCTCTAGTAAAGCAGCCAGGTGGGTTTCTATCGTGACAACAATCAGTCTTCATAATTTAAGAGTTGAGATTAAGTAGAAGACCCAGAAAATATGGACCACTACTTCCATAACTATTACTGCGCTTATAGGACATTGTAACCATAATACATTTATTATACCCCAATTGCATTTATTTAACATGACAAATCATCAGTTAAATCGGGATTAGAACTCTTTCTTTTCTGTTAGTAAAAACAACATCCTAACCAATCTTATTTTATCAATATTTCATAAGTAATAAAATATGCAATAATTTACTGTACTGAAGACATACAATATTTTTTACGAAATTAATTGTATAATCGAAAGGAAATATGCAGAAAATATTTTATTCGTATGGCAAGAAAATTCTCTTTCTCACTGGACAAATGATTTAAATGAGTCCTTCATTTTAATGGATTAAAAAAAGAATAAGAAAGTAAATATTTAATATAAGATTTCCCAAAATATATAAATTAAAATAAATATAACTGTGTATTTGATCTCAAAAATTATATACAGATTTTAAGAAATATAAAACTTTTCATTAATAAATGTCGAGAGATAAAATTTAAATGATCTGAAGTATATAAATAACAAATTTATTATGCAGTGAAATTTAAAAATTTCAATGCATTTATAAACTGTCTAACGATCAGTTTATAGAATAAAAATCTATAATAGGAAAAAAATTTCCAATACAAATTGTAACCTAAAACAGAGTGACATGTTAAACGTATAACACATCTTGAAATAATTCTCGTGGAAATCCTGACAGTTATCAAAAGCTTTTCCCCAGATTTCTTGGATATTTCGTTTTAAGTACATAAGCCGTAAGAAAAACTCTGAAAATTACTTCCTGATATTTCTTTGAGGAACAACTAGAACAGATGTGAGAAGAGAAAAAAAACATCAAAGAGTTAAAGGTAATAGCCTAGAAGTGCTTAATCTGCGAACCGTTTCAGCTCTTGGATTTTCTGGCGAAACACTTAACTCAAAACACCAAACCGGGTAAATCATCAATTCTTAGCAGCAAACTGATGGCATTAAATCCTTTCTTACCGATTTAGACAACCTCTCTTTCTTATTGTGTTGGCAAGCAATATCTCGGAAGAAAGAAACGAGCTAAGATTAGGTGTTCGGCCGAAAAATATGCAATCAATATTGAATCGAGATATTGTATAAGTAATTGTTGTCATGCTAACCCAATTTCGCCTTCCTAACTTTATATTTTTTTTTAAAAAAAAACTCTTTTCTTTAGAAAAAATGAATAAAAGACGTAAGAATAAATATTTTAATTAATTAAAAATATTTTATATTTTTTTACGCATTATAAATTAATGCATTTCCACTTCTCGTTTTTATATATTTTTTTGAAATTTTCTATCTGTAAATTTTTAGTATAAAAGTAGTACATCCAAATAAAATTTACATTTATTTAACATTTGTTACTTTAACAAAATGATATTCAAAGTTAGCAAATCTCTTTTGCTTTTCAGATATTTTGAAAGTATTGACATTTGACTAACGGTATCTTATTTTTAGCAACTTTTTAACACATTCAAATATCATCAACATACTGGAATTCAAAAATAGGAAAATGTTCGTTAGCTTCAAAATTATACGTATTTACCTATGTTAATATCCTTTAGATTTAAATATTTATTTATAATAATTTCCAGTTTCAAAAGATAAAACATTTGTTTAGTTCAAAATTCAATAGTATGTATAATATCGACAATAAATCCTTTAGAATATTCAAGAAATTTGTGGAAATGTTAAAGGAAAAATAAAAAAAAATATAGTGGTGTTAACACATAGTATTTGTTTTTACATATTAGAAGATATCATTTTTAACATATATTAGTTTGAATAATAATTAAAAACAATAAAGGAATATTTTGTCCTCTTTCATTACTATTTCAAACTTGTTTGGAAAGGCAAATTAAAACATGAAATATTTGAGCCTGTTTTAGGATTAAATTAATTTATGTTAAATTTTAACTCAATAAAATGTAATAATTTTACAATCGTCTTCTTTTTCAGGGTGATGTGATTTAGAATTTGAAAACTCAGATAAATAAGTTTAAGAAAGTACACTACTGGCCATTAAAATTGCTACACCAGGAAGAAATGCAGATAACAAAATGATATTTATTGGACAAATATACTAGAAATAACAAGTGATTAAATTTTCAAAAAATTTGGCTGGATAGATCCTGAGAAATCAGTACCCAGAAAAACCCCCTCTGGCAGTAATAACAGCAATTATACGCCTGGGCATTGAGTTAAACAGAGATTAGATTGCATGTATAGGTACAGATGCCCATGCAGCTTCACACCAGAAACACCAGAATTCTGGTGTCGCACCAATTTTCACACCAAAATTCTGGTGTCGTAACACACCAGAAATGTAACGTGCACTGTTCAAAGCACCGTCAATGCGAAAAAGAGGTGACCGAGACGTGTATCCAATGGCACCCCATACCATCACGCCAGGTGATGGACTAGTATGACGATGACGAATGCACGCTGCCAGTGTGCGTTCACCACGATGCCACCAAACACGGATGCGAGCATTATGATGCTGTACACACAACCTGGATTCATCTGAAAAGATGACGTCTCGCCATTCGTGCGCCCAGGTTCATCGTTGATCACACCATTGAAGGCGTTCTTGTCCATGACGTAGCGTCAAGGTAAGCCGCAGCTATGGTCTTCGAGCTGAGAGTCCATGCTGCAGCAAACGTCTTCGAACTGTTCGTGCAGACACTTGTTGTCTTCCAAACGACCCCATTTCTTGACTCACGGCTCGTGACGTGGTTGCACGATCCATTACGGCCATGCGGATGATATGCCAGTCTTCTCGGCTGCTAGTGATAGGTGGCCATTGAGATCCCGCATGGCGTTCCGTATTACTGTTCTGAACCCATCGATTCCATATTCTGCTAACAGTCATTGGATATCGACCAACGCGAGCAGCAATACTGCGATAAGATAAACGTCAATCCTGGTACACTACATTTCGACCTTTATCAAAGTCAGAAACGTGCTGGTACGCATTTCTCCTTCTTACACGAGGCATCACAGCAACATTTCACCAGGCAACACCGTTCAAATGCAATTTATGTATGAGGAACCGGCTGAACAATTTCCTCATTTAAACACAATGTAGGTGTAGCTACTGGCGCCTGCTTTGCCTGAATGCGCTGAAAAGCTAATCATTTGCATAACACAGCACCTTCTTCCTTTCGTATAAATTTCACGTCCGTAGTATGTCGCCTTCTTGGTGTAGCAATTTTAATGGCCAGTAGTGTAAAAATACTTGGCATTGAATAATACTTTTAAATTTGTTTAATTCATTATTCAATATGATGGAATTTGTATAATATTTTATTAGTTTGACAATCTAGTATGCTTATATTGAAATTTGATGCATTAAAAATAACTATAAATTACTTCAAAAAATGCACATCTACTATCGTTTCTGAAAAAAGCAGTTTTCTAACTGGCATCATCATCATCATCATCAGTTCATAATCTGGGGCTAAATCTGAGATTTATGAGGTAAACCTAAAAACTGAATTTTGTCAGGAAGCTCCTGTTTGTCTCTTATCATTTCAGGAAGTCATATTTTAACATCAATTCCTTTGTTCATAATTTGCAAAGAGTAATCTATTTTTTTCTATTTATTTGTTAGCCTTTTGCCAAAAAATTCTGATAACAAAAAATTGCTTAAGACTTCCTATTTTATTCTATATAATAACAAAAAATGTTCTGAAATTTATTTTTATGTGATTCAGTTTAATAAATCATGCATGATTGCTTTCAGTCAGAAAGAAAAAAAAAAACAATAAAAGTTTTGTCTTAAATAATATTCTTTACAAATAGTGCAAAATAAAAGCAAAAAGAACGATTGAATTTTCTCATCAAAATAAAACGGTAAAATAATTTGTTTTAGCAATAGTTAAATAAAATCATTTAAACTAACGCGGATTTTATTAAAATAACACTATTAAATTACTCATTATATTCAGCAAATTAATTTATTTTGTGTCACTATTTAATCTTTATTTTTCTTTAAAATGGAATTTTTTTCCAAAATTTCACGAAGTGGATTTTTATTGCTAGAAATAAAGAAGGGGCAACATTAAATTATTTTTGTACTCTAATATGTTGTAAATTATTGTGAATTTTACTACACACACACACACACACACACACACACATATATATATATAGATAGATAGATAGATATATACACACTCATATACATACATACATATATATACATATATATATATATATATATATATATATATATATATATATATATATATAAATATATATATATATGTATATATATATGTATATATATATATATATATACATATATATATATATGTATATATATTATATTATATTATATAATTATATTTTAAATGCCTTTTCGATCGCAGATGATAAAGTTAGTGAAACCATGCGTTTCTGAAATATCATTAGATTTTTATTTTATGTGTAATAAATTAATATCAGTTGCTTTTAGTTGATAACATTTGATTATAGGAAATATAATGAAGTTTAAAAGTGCAACAGTTTTTGGAAACATTGTTTAACAACACGTTTTTAAAAACGAATTAAAGTGAGAATGTTCTCATGGCCACATTGCTTAAAATATTGAAGTTATTATCACAAGATATTGTACTTGAAAAACCATTAAAAAAGAGAGATAATTTTTTTTTGTAATGTATGCAACGTTTTGTTCTCAACTTTTAGTATTTCCATGCTAAATAAAAAGAGTATGTTAGAAATTTATTTTGTTAATACAACAATAATTGTTCATTAATTAATCGTTTAATAATGACAAAAATTAGACACTAATTGAAACAATATCACCAATATTTTGTGCTAAAAGTTAAAGTTTAGCTTTCTATTATTGCAGTACTTGCTATTCAAACAGTTCAAAGATTATAAAATGAATGCTTAATAGTTATACGCGTTACAATCTCGTTAGTTTTTCTCTGAGAGAGAATTAAATTTTTTAAGGGAAAAGCAAAGAAAACTTATAAAAGGGAAATCCTCTGAATTAATCCAATGGATGGCAAATATAATTAAAAATTAAGAAGCTCAGTTAATCCTAATTTGCATTTTGTTTATTAATATTTTTATTTTAAAATTAATTCTGCTCGAGATTTCTCTTTGTATTAAGCAATTTTATTTAGCTTATCGTGTAACTTGATTGTAAATAGGAAAACAATTTAGATTTTTGTAAATATTTGTGCTTCACAATTAATTATAAAAGGTACATCAAATGCACAAAAATACTCTGTTCATTATTTGGCATACTATCATAATATCTGGTCTTTTCCCATTTCTCTTGAAGGAGAAGAAAACGACGAATTTGGGATTTTCGCGTGTCAAAAAAAATGATCCAAGAATTGTTAGAATATGCCAAAGCATTTCAAGCGAGGAAATAATCGATGAAAAAAACTGTACAAGATCCCTCAGATTCTGACATAAACGCTATGACTGTACTTAAATTAACAAATGACGAGATCGTCAGTGAAGTGCTCAAAAGCAAAGACACCGATTCTTCAAGTTCTGACGATACCGATGTAGAGGAAATAGAAAATGCAGAAAACATTTCCATTGACCGTTGTCCAAAACAAACGAAAGAACTTATATCCGGAATGGAACAAAACTCATATTTTAAGGAACACGATATTATGCCTGTACACAAAATACAAAAAACTTTATTATGAGAAACACCAAAGAATTTAAAACAAAAAATGGCGATATGTTTTCATCATGTTTTGATGTACATATGTTTACATATATATATATATATATATATATATATATATATATATATATATATATATATTCTTAAATCACTTATTAAAAAATCACTTATTCTCTATTCATGAAATAATTAGAGGTAGGAAAAAATAATTATGTATATATATATATATATATATATACATAATTATTTTTTCCTACCTCTAATTATTTCATGAATAGAGAATAAGTGATTTTTTGCAAATGGTTATTGAAATTTTTGGCAGAGATTCGAAAACGAAAAAATTCCTGTAATATACTAGGTCCGTAGGTTGCCGGATAACGGATCCTATACTGTACGGAATGAATAACAACAAAATGTGTATTAAAATGAAAAAAAAAAAAGATATTTTAATTTAATCGTAAGCTATCACAAATTTACAAGTGATATATTTTTTTCAGTTAAAAAATCTTAATTAACCTATAGATAATGATTAAGCAACATATGTTTAAAAATATTAAAATAATTCAAAATTAAATTATAAGGAACGGAAATGAATACTGTGGGGCATTTATTTTTTATACATTTTAAGTACACACGCGCATGACATCAGAATACATTAAATTTTAGTTTTTAACAAGCCATTTAAAAATATGTCGCAAGACATTAATTATTGATGAGTCGAGACAGTTAAAAGTGCATCACATTGATTTATGATAATTATTAACGAAAATTATACAGATATTGTTTTTTGATACGAAATTATTATTTCTAAATATTCAACATATTTTTTTAAATCTCTAAACAAATAATTTTGCCTTACAACTCAATATGACTTCAATTTCTCAATTTAGAACTGTTTTATTTATTTATTTTTTTTTTAAAAAATTACTTTCTTGAATCTTCCCCATATAATCCTTTCTACATTTTGCATGAATAATAAACTAGCTTATGTAAATGACGACGGGAAAGAATCCCCATTGTGCCATAAGAGAAGCTTGTAATGAATCCATTCCAGACGTTGTCTACTCAGGAGAATTATCCGGTGCTACGATCTTATATAGCGTTGCTTGCAGGTTCTCCGATTCTTCTTGCTCAACATACAAATCTTTTGAAAACACGAGCACAGCCTCAGAAGTAGAAGAGTGTTAAAGGCCGGAATCGAGAACCGGAATTGTTCGCGAGCTGGGGTAACCGGAGAAAGGGGACATTCCGTTTCCGGCTTCCGTGTGATTTGTGGCACGAAACAACACCTCCGACACCTGCCGGACACGCAACAATCCAACATCGATCCGGCAGAGTTGTCTGTGCGTGACAATGATTCGTGGATAATACTGATAAAAGTATATGCCTCTACTATGAAGCTAAGAGTGAATAAGGCGTGGGTTGAAATATTTTACTGAGATCAATACACAACAAATATTTCAGAACCTGTTTTAATGCACAAGTTTCAATACAAAGTAACGCCAGTCTGATTTTTTTTTCAATATATGTGAGTTTGATGAAATTTATAAATACAACTATATTTAAATTTTAGTAATTTTGTGCTAATTTTGTTATTAATAAAAACAGTGAATATATAACGCATTTACCGATTCCCACATAAATGTAACTTTTATTAAATACAATATTTTTACTGGAATATTCAATAGTTTATTTATAATATTTAAAACCGATAATGGTAAAAGATAATACTCAGTCTTGTATTTCGTTCGAAATATAGTACATGTGACTTCATGATAGTTTTTCAATTTTTAATAGTTCATCAGAACATAATTCGAAATGTCATACTAAATTATAATATCTAAAAGCAAACATTTTACTTAAAATATTTCATTTTTTTACTAGTTCATCAGCTCAAATTTTTCAATTCTTAATAGTTCATTAGAACGTAATTCGAAAAGTCATGCTAAATTATAATATCTAAAAGCAAACATTTTACTTAAAATATTAAAAATGTAAGTGTTGAGGTAAATAAATAAAATGTATCGCATGTTCTATAAATACATAAAACTAAAAAATGTTTTTAGCTGTTGTACGTAATGCCTTTAATAAACTAGGAATAAATTAATTTGATATCAGAATTATCCGTTTTGTTATAATATATACATTTTGTGTTTGCTACTTCTATAAATTATTTAGATTGCATGTGGCATGCGATATATTTTTGTAAAATATCTATGCTTATTTTCTGAGATCCATAAATAAATTTAATATAAAAATAATAATTTATATGTTTCGCATGTGTGAACTTAGATCTATTTTAGAATCTCAAAATTTCATGCAAAAGAATTTTGTATAGACGCATTTCTTTATCCCTTCTTCAGGAAAAAATAAAGTACATGATGCTTCACATAAAATTCAAAGTTTAGTTTAAAAAATAACTAAAATATGTGATGCCGTTAGCAAGAATATTTAAAATAAATTTAGAAAATTTACTTTAAAAATTTAAAACAAAAAATAAAATCAAGTTTCCAAAAGTTTTGTTTCCTATCTTAATTGACAAGAGAGAGTTTCAATTACTTTTTTAATTATACTGAATGAAACAAATTTACTTATTCATATTTTACTCAGAAATATAAATTTTTGCATGGGGTTATGTGCATGGAATATAAAACAGTTTTTAGAAAATATCCTTTTGAGATTTAAAAGTTTCATATTTCTTCAAACTGCAAATTTTAAGCTTGAAAAAGAAGGAATTTTACTATGCAATAATATCTTAAAATATGAACGCTATTGTATTTACTTCTAAATTATTTATCGTAAAAAAATAATTTTAATTTTTCAAGCAGAATAATAATAATAAAAGATTATTTCAAATTTTGATATAAAATCTAACCCAGTATTCTCCACTGTGTCCTATACAGATATTCATAATTACTTTGACACTATATAAGAAATTTCAAATATATAATATTGATTATTTCAGGAAAATTAAAAAAAAAATGAACAAAATGTCTTTAACGATTCATATAATGATATTCATCCAAAAATTAAAAGGCTTATCCTTGGTTTTAGCAAAATAATGAAAAAAATTCATGTTTACAAACTGTAAATCATATTGTTAAATTTAACATTAAAATTGGAATAACATCTTTTGTTAGATGTAGAATATTTAGAAATTATAAATTTTACAATAAATCGTGTAGAGTTAAAATGTTTTAATATCACTGTTTCAAATAATTTCCATTAAAATGTATTCATATCAAAACACATCACAACTTACATTATTAGTTTCTTAATTTGATCCATAAAAATTTTATCATAGCGCCAATATTCAATAGACATATTGATATATATTTGATTTTTGAAAAACATTGCTATATTTTGTTTATTTGTAAATACTCATATCTCGTTAGAATGATTTGTGAGATAAATGTTACTCTTTAAATAAACAGAAAATACTGGTTTATACTTAAAAACATATACCTTTAGATTATTGTATAAATAAACATTTTTAGAAAATTAACTATTGCTATCATTAGTTCTCCAATATTCAACTTATATACAAATGCTTTGTCTTGAGAAAAACATCTCCTCTAACTTAATTATTTGATAAGAAGTCCACTTTTCTTCATAGCCACTAAATATTTTAGCCTAAGAAATAGAACAATTTGGGCGAAGTCAAGCAGCTTAAGGCAATATATCCTGAGAGGTTGTAACGAAAAAGGAAGAAAAACATTTGCGTTGCACAAAATATTTTTTTCCTTTTTTCGTTTATACGATAGCAAGAATATATTACTTGCAAAGATTTACAGCCAGTGTGCTATTAGTTAGTATTTTTGCAACAGCCAACAAAAATACAGTCCTGATAGAAAATTCTCAGTGTTTATTCTTTCGCCTAAAAGAAATAGGAACCAGCTTTTTATCTTTGGGTCAGAGAGTCATGGACAATTAAGCTCCTATCCGTTCGTAAACCTGTGCGTGTATCACTGAAGTCCAATTCTATTTCTGGCCTTCCAACTGTTCCGTTCGTTATAGATCTCAACGGAAAAAAAAATAAAAAATTTCTTATTTCGTCTCTTTCTTTTACTTGTATTTTCTCGTCTCCTCTATTTGCTTCCCCACGTCGTCTAGGGGATTATTTGGAATCAACTAATTTATTTTCCAGTCTTACCCCATGCACTTGATAGATATGGTTAAGAAGAAGGAAGTTGTATTTCTCTTATCTACTTCCGCAATGACATAAAAAATAAATTGAATGGTTTGAAACAAGAACAACTTATTCTGATCATTATCTGAATCACTTTCTCACAAATATTAAAAAAAATAATTAGAAGTAAAATTAATGATAGATCATAAATTTAACTGTGAAATACCAATGAAAATCCAAAAAATATTTTCATAATATTACATGTATTAATAATTTTGCAACTTGAATACGTTACATAAATTTAAAATCCTTTAACTAACATGAACAAATATTAAACAATAAGCAATGCGTGATCACAGTCATTTCTTAAAAAAATATGCAATATTTACTTTATTTATACACTCAAAATTAGATTGAATAAAAATTTCTCACATACATTTTATAAAAATTCTGTTTCTAATATAGTGTAATTAAATATCTATCTCTTGTGTAATTTTCTCTTAATCCCAAAACACACAGATAAATTATAAATGATCTCGAAAAGCCCTGTTTTACTTTTATTTCTAAAGGAAATTTACGAAAAGTAAATTAAATTGCCTTTTACACTAAAATGGAGTTATTTTTTATGTATTCTAACGTAAAAAAATTATCATATTTCGTAAACATGACTTTCGAAACATTGATATAATATAATTAATTTTTTTGCGATTTTATACTTTTTAAAAGAGAATGAAATACATTCAAATTTGTGTAATGTTTACTTTATGAGATAAGTTCTAAAATGGAATATTTGATGCTTATATATAGTTACATAATATATTTATTTTATTTATGAAAAATAAAAAAATTGTGAACTATATTTAACAGTATGCATTATAACTAAAATCTTGAAATTATTAAAAAATATCTAAAATTTTCATTAAATATTTTACGAATAAATAAATTCCTGTAATATCGAAAGTTTTTGAAATTTCTCCTTAAGTTTCCAATCGTTTTAATAGCCATGGTTGTAAGATCATTTAAATATACTGCATTAGGAATATATATATATATATATATATATATATATATATATATATATATATATATATATATATATATATATATAATTTAATATAAATTTATTTCACTGAAAATAAATACCAGAAGAGTATCAATCACTCAACAATAACGTAATAGCAATTTCTTTGTAAAAATTTCATTTAACTTTTGTTAAAAAGTAATAAAAAAAAAAAGTAAAGAATAAATTATTTCTTTGAAAATTTAAAAATTTACATTTATATATCTAAATTATGTACCCAAATTTCATAAATGTACATTAAAATGTAGATCATGAATTATACAAATCTATTTATGTCTTAAACACAATTATCTTCCTTTTTTCAATAGTATAAAGCAGAGATTGACTTAAAGTGCAATATTTGTATTTAATTTTGGGTGCTGTGAAGCCTCAGTCCAGAAAGCAGAGAGTAATGTCTCCAGAAAATGTGACTTCACAAACTCCGATAGCTCTGGGAAAACTTTTCCTATATAGATCGGCCAGAATGGTAAAGGAATCTAATCAGCGTAAATCGGCCTAGAGAATCCCCGGCGGCCCTGACCTCTTTTGGTGCATCGGTTAATCGACGACTAACCATTGCTAGGGCCCAGAACATTCACCAATAATGTGCCAAGGTCCAATAAATATTGCCTGCTTCTCTCTTCTCCCCTTCCTCTGCTATTCCAAGAAGCTTTCAGTGATCTAACAGAAATATAGAAATAAATCATAACTGTGTTATGTTGAGCAAAACGAAGGATGGGCAGAGTTAACGCATGTAGCATTATTAAATTGTATTTGCTGGCAGTACGTGCGACGCTTCATTGGTGTAACGATGTTTAGGCTGATAAATGGAGCGAAATAGAAGTTAATAATTTAAATATTTCCCATAAATTAAATTATTTCTTCTCAAAATGGGAAAAGTGTTAAAGTAAATATTATTAATTGTTATCTATTGTGAATTTAAATCGAGATGAAAATATTATTTAATCAGAAAAATAATAAAATATTTGATATTATAATAATTTTGTTGAAGTATATTAATTAATTAATTGATGTTAAGGTTACTAATTTTTGAATAATAACTTATATAATTAAGAAATGTTAGAATTGAAAAATGAATGAATTTTAGACTAATGAATTAGTTTTACTTGCAAAATGAAATGTATTGTTGTTTTGTAGCTTAGGTTTGTATTCTCATTGTAAAATATTTGTCCTGCTTTTGCAAGTTTAGAATTTATGATCACACTACTTAATCAATTATAATTAAAAATTAGCTTTGATCTTGCTATATTTAGTTATTTAATAAACATTAGATTATATATTGTATTCATATACATCAAAAGTAAAAACTTGAACAATTTTAACGCACAAACAAAAGAACTTACTATAACTTAGTGATAATAGCATGCTTTTCTAAGGAAGGTAAAATGCGTGGCACAGGTTGTGTTTAATTCATGATACCAAATTCTGAGATCGGTGATTTTTTGGCGGATTTTCTTATATATATGATAACCTCGTTTATATTACGTCATATATAAGGAGAGCTATAACAATTATGGAGAAAATTCGATTTTCGTAACTCTAGTATTTACGTCATCATGCACGTCACGATACGCCTTCTTAGCAACATATCTTCATCGCCAAAAAAATTTAAGAATTTGGAATCATGGATTATACGGCACCTGTGCCAAATGCTCTTTAGCAATGACAAACTCTACCAATAATTCTAAAAATAATCAATGATTGATAAAACAACGGTGCATGGATATTGCGTTTTGCTTTTTCTATTTATCGCATAGGTGAGATCTGCTTGGAAAGTGCTTGGGAGTTTTCTGATTTTCTTCTTTTGGTGTAGAAGGGAAGCACACGTGTTCCAATTTAGATTCACAGGTGCTTTATTTTCACATTTCATTGATCAACTCTTGTTAGATTCAAATTTAGGGTCATTTATTCCAAAGGTGTTGCCATACCCCTAGGAATCTAATATACGTTTTAAATACTTTTTAGATTAAAACATATGTAAAGTATAGTATCATTAAATATAAAATTTTAAAATATTAACATTTTTAAATATCTAAGTTCAATTTTTATAAATTGAATGCTTAATCAAAAATAATATTAAATAGATGATTCTTGCATTTAAAAATGAGATTTCATTTTCTTCAAATTCTTACGTGTTTTATTTATTTTGGATGTTTAAGTCATTATGTATCTTAACTTACTTGAAGCAAACATTCAAAAGAATTGTTTTTATTCATCCTGAAATAAACATCTTACAATAAGTTTTAAGTTTTGTATAATAATTTATTCGTGAAATTCAGTTCTGAAAATCTTTAATTAGATTTTAAACTATTCCTAAGGTAATGATGTTATAAAGCATATATCTTAAGTGTGTTTATTGAATGACTTTTTAGGAAAAGTGAGATATCACAAAAAACTAGGAATAAAATAATTTATTTAAATCTTTCCTAGCAATGTATAAGATTTTGAGGAAATTTTAAAGAATCCGTTTAATTTTAAATGTCACAAAGTCTGCATAATCTATGACATATTCACATTTATTAACTAAACATTCTTTAAAATAGTGACTGACGTTAAATATTTTTTTAATAAATACTACCAAAAAAATAAAAATTCGTAATACAAACTGTTTGAATTCTCCTTAAATCACGTTAAAGTATTTTGGGATTTTTTAAGAATTTTTTTATAGATGATTATTTTTTAGAGTAAGTGATAGGCAGTTTAAAAACTCAATATCTGTTGTATGAAAGTATTTAAGCTATTATATGAAACTTTTTACGTATTGCATCAAAGATTTAGTGGAATGATGATTGAAAAGGACCCCGTTGGTATGTTGGCAACTCTTCGCGCTTCCAAGATGCAGGTCTCAGGATCAATCTTCTGTCTGGAATAAGTTGGCTCAGAATTCCATTCTTTCATTAGCTCGATGAATTGAGTATCAAGTGTGTTTAAGAATTGAACACTAGGAGTTTAGTGTTAAGTTGACAACCTAACGTATGCCCCTAGGCTACCAATATGCTATGCCCCTAGGTCTCTCGGTCAGGAAACTAGACAGCAGTTTATTAGGCCTTGGCCCACATATAAGCTGTCGTACCATTAAGTTTAGTCCTAGTAGATTAGGAATATGAATTGAAAGCAATAATAAAGTATGTTCCTATTCTTCCATATTCTTATTTGCCTAAATTTTACAGTTTCTGAGATTTTAAGGGATTTAATTTTAGTTTTGGGCATTTTGCACATGTTTGGTTTTATTGAGATGGTGAAGCTTAGCTATATTATCTGGGATTAGAAACAACACAAACATAACATAAAAAAGATTAATTGTGGAAGTTATACATGCAAAATGGTATATTCTTCTTCAGCTAAATTGTAAGGCATTTTTTTACTAATAAAATGTCCAAATGTTTTCTTTATGACTCTCTCTCTCTCTCTCTCGCTCTCATTAGTATTAGATTTTAATAACATTTTATGTTTATTATATTATAAAATTTAATAAAATTTTTCAAATAAGCTCACAATCAAATGTTTGTTTTTTTAACTAATTTGAGAAATGAAATAATATTTCCTTTTTATTAGTAGAAAGAAACACTATAACATTGTAAAATAAATTTAACAAAGGCTGTAATGGAACGAAATGTAATTCGATTCTTCAAAATGCCGCATGAAAACGAAAAAAAAAAATTCAAGCAAAGCAACTTCCTTTTCCTAAAGTAGGCGAATATTCCTAGGAAATGACCGATTCACATAGATTCCTTGCCGGAGAAAGATGGCAGTAGGATGGGTTGAGTAATAAATATTTGATGAGAATATATATCTATCCATCGCTCTATGGCTTGGAAATAGAGATTTGGCAAAAATCCAGAACGTCCTTCGTCCCAAGCGTTTCCCTACCTTTTCTTGAAATACGTCTTCTACATAAGAGCAGTGATTGTTCTTGATTTCAAACGCCGGGGCTTTCATCTCATGGACTTGGCTGTGAAGAATGCCTCCTCGCCATTGGCTGGCGCTCACTGAGAAGTGATATATTCCAATTTCAATAGATTTGTAAAATTTTGGCGCAGTTCTGGAAAAGGAAGCGAAAATGAAATGCCCCTTTCTAAGAAATGACGTGATTCAGTTGTTAGAGTGTGAAAATATTTTATCTCCTTTTCAGTTAGAGAATTTCCATTTTACTTGATTTAGTAGAAGGTTACCATGATCAGAATTTTTGTAAACTCATTAATTCAGTGTTATTGTTGCTAGCTACTGATTAAAAGTTCTGAATATTTGGAGTAATTATTAAATGTACTAGAGACATAAAATGCAGCAATTTGTAGATTATAAAGCGCTAACGAAAGATTATATAAGCTGTCATTCTCAATAATACATTACATAATACAAAGAATTTCGTTGTTTAAGTTTCATTTGTTACATCAATTTGTATATTCAATTACATTCAGCAATTTTAATTTTTTTTAAAAGAAATATATTTATGCATTTTTTTTATTTTTTAAGAATTTGTCCCCTCATTTTTGTATTGCTCCCATGATAAGTATTTAATGTGATATGAGTAGAATGTAACATAGAGAATATACTTTGCCAACACTGTTTTATTTTCATAGAAATGATTAATTGGTAATCTTTATAATGAAATTAATATCACAGTGAAGATGTATATGCAGTTATTGCCAGTAAATTTTATATTTTATGTAATTTGAGCAAGAAAATACGTATAAAAAAGAGAGAGTTAATTAATATATTTTTTTATAATATTATTTAAATATTCTGAAATAAATATTATTTGAATTACTTAGTTTAAATTGAGTGCAAATCTTACGTTGTGTTTAAAACAATATATTTTATTTTATTTGCATAGTGTATAATGATTTCTAAACGTTGCAAATTAAATTAAATTCATTTAAAAGCTTGAATTCCTGCACATTGATTTTCAATTAATCAATCAAATTTATGTTTTATTGATTGAAACGGAATTATATTTTGCAAAAATCTTGTTACGATAAAGTCCAAAAATTAAAATAATTTCCGAATTTTATTTAATTTAACATATTAACTTGTGTATGACATTTTGCCAGTAATCTTGATAATTTGGATACATTCTGATATAAACATTTTCCTTTACTTTAAATAAATATGGTAAAAAATTTCTATAAAAATGGTGTTAATATTTCAGATAATTCAAACATTTAAAAATAAATTTCTTAAAAAAATATTAATTTGTGCATTGCTTTGCTAAAATATTGATTGCCACTATATAGATAACACTTTTTCAAAATGATAATTACTATTAACATGATTGGGTATCCTTCTTGAACTTTATAAGCAAATCAGATATGCAGAAAGTAAAAATTTATGATACATAGTCAATAATTTATTTGTGTTAGTAAATTAAACATTTAAATCAAAATATGCAATTAAAAAAAATATAATTATTTCGATAAATTCCGAAATAATATATGATGGATGGATTAACTTGAGAAAAGTATATCGCAAAACAAATAAATAACAAATATAACAACAATCTCATTTTCATTAATCATTTCTTTTCATTTCACAGAATTAATTGTATCCTTAACGTTAATCAAATTTAATCCACTATTATTTTTTTTAAAGTAGAAGAATGATAAATGTAATGAAAAATAAATCTTTGCAGTTTATTCATCTGCCGGAGAATTTTAAAGAAGCGAAGAATCTCAAAATGTCTTGGATTTACCATTTTATATCCATCATTCAAAAAGACAAATGAAACATTTTTGTAAGAAAATTGCTGGTATTTAAGATCATTACTAATATAAAATATGCTTGACAATTAAGCTCTTTTTTTCTTAAAGAAAATGTTAATTTAAAATTTATGGGAATGTAAAAATTAATTTCTAGCTATAATTTAAGAGAGGAGTTTTAAAAAATAAAATTAGATTTAATAAACTGAAACGAGAAAGCGAAAATAGTTTTCTTTGCTATTTATGCCTAATGACTTTGTTTAATTACTAAATTTTTGATTAATTGAATAATAGATTTATTCATCGAAAACTTTAATGAATTCTTAATGCCAGCCTTTTAATTAAATAAAATATTTTGAGTCATTTATATTCAAATACACATGCATACATGATTAGAAGCCTGTTTTCGTATATTCTATGTATATTTTATTCTCGCTAAACTGTTGAAATAAATTTAAATTTATTTTTAAATTTACTTTATCCATTCAATTTGAGCAAAATGTAATAATGATTTGTTCTTTATGAGAATGATCTGTGATATGTATAAATTAAATGAATTCATTATTTTAATATTGTGCATCAATTTTGATTCTGTATGTAATATATTGATTTTGTAACTATAACACAGTATTTTAAGATATAAAATTATTATCTAAAATATTTAAATATTCAAATTGTTTTTAAATTTTTAACACGATTTTGATTAATATTGATTAATAAATACGAAAATATTTCGTAGTACCTGTGGTTTTAGAAGTGCATTAATTTTTTTTAGCTATTTTATTTACAATGCGGAAATAAAATTGTACATAATAAATTTAGCTTTCAAAAAGTATATTTTCATATAATTTCATTTTTCTAACGATATCATTAAATTCTAAAGTTGGTGACGGTAAAAAAATAAATTATAATATAAGAAAATGTAATTAAATAATATAAGAAAATGTAATAAAATTATATGTTAATAGGTTGATTAATATGTACTGTTTAAGGTTTATTTAAAATTTTTAAACTTACTATTGAATTCTAAGTAATTAATATCTTTTCATAGAAAATTAATCTTTTATTTTAAAATTTAAAAGCTCATATAATGAAGATTAATCGACTTTATATTTTATTTTCAAAAATAATTTACTTCTATACAAAGACAAATTAATATATAGGTATATTTTAGGTTTAATGTAATTTTTTAAAATTGAATTTTAAAGAAGGTATTAACTCTCTTGTCCATTAGTCTAAAAAAGCTACTTTTTTTCTAAGGAAGGAAAGGCCTGCTAGGTTACTTAATAGAAATTTACAAACTTCAATATAGATTTACAGTTTACATTTAATTATATGCTTTCTCTTGTGAGAAGAAATACTCGTTGGGTAATAACTTTAACTCGCAGGCGAGACAACCTCTGATCAAATTGTAAAGAAAAATCCGGGTGGTTGCCAGGACAACAAAAAACGCCAAGAGTAAATTGAAAAAGGAATGCCTTAGGTATGAGATGTCTGTTTCCATTTGTGACCCCCATGTTTCTTTCGACTGTATTTGTTTCAGAGAAGTGAGCAATGCTGCTTCATACATAGTATTTGTATCTTTCTTTTATTCTTTTCATGCAATTCACCTTTTTTTGAATTGTTAAGAATTTTAAAATACCTTCATTTTTTTCCCCTGTTTTGACACCTGATATCAAATTGAAGACATCGCAAAGAAGTAAGCAGCTGAAGAAACATCCTAGCTGTTAAACATAAGCAAGAAATTTTGTTTTTAAAATTTTTCTTAATTGATAGTTTGTATGGAAAGTTTTTTAACTGAAAATATTGCATAAAATATTATATTAATAAATTAAACCTTTGTTTTTTTAGAATACCTTGTATAAAATATTTTTGAATATAAAATGTTTTAAGTTTATTTTTAGAGTAAAATGTTTCTAAAGGGTAATAAGATTAAAGTAGGTTTAAAAAAGGGAATCGGCACTACGTCCGGAAAGATGGAGCTTGATTTCCAATGCCACCAACAGACTCACCGAGTTCATGCGATATAAGTGCTCGTTAATCTTGTGGAATCAAAAACTGTATGGTTGGTCATTGAGCTATTACCATGAGTGAATAGTCTGGAGAAAATTCCCTCCCCTTCCAGATCTAAGTCAAAATTGAGAGAGTGGATCTTCTGGTGGTGTCATCTATCGAAGTAGCCTTACATCAAAGTCGTACTTTCACCTTCTGATTAAACGAAAGACTCACTCTTCTGACTTAATTTTGTAGCCATCGGTTAAGGAGCTTGGTTTGTCAGGTGTCATTAACAACAGAAATTCCTTGTATTGTATAGGGAAGAAAATTTTCTTTAATATTTTATGTTCAATATTCCTAATAAAATTTTAATAAATTTCATTGACTATATAGTTTAAGTTCATTAAAATTATTTTAGACTTCATTTCTCATATTTTACAATAATGCTATTCTAATTCATATTTTTAATTATTGTTAAAATTAAAAAAAGAATAATTTAATAAAGGATTTGAACTTCAGAAATTAAATTGAAATGTGTTTTTTTTTTACTTTTTAATAATACAGTAATGAACATGGAAAATAATAATCCACTAATAATTTTTAGGGAAGATTATTATACTATTTAGGTTATGCAATCAAAAGTAATACCTGAAAAATTATTTCAATAATTAATAAAATAATTTATTGGGATTACTGAACCAATAGGAAATTATACTTCTCCTTAAAGTTTTGAGGGCTTCTTGAAGCACCAGGAAATACGCAAAAAGAATGCCACAGTCAATAAGAAGCTCTACATTGCCCATCTACACTGCGTGAATGAAGCTATTCGACTGAAAAGACCTGATTGACATGGTCAAATCATATTCCTTCACGACAACGCCGGCACCATGTTGCACAAGTCGTCAAAGCCGTACACCAAGGACTCGAATGGGAGGCCCTTCAACATCTACCGTATTATCCGGACCTTGCACCGATCGAATACCATCTTTTCCACTTCTTGTCAAACCATATGAAGGGCATTACCTTCGATAACGAAGAGGTCCTTAAAAACTGGTTCAACAACCTCTTTGCCACAAGATCAGGCGTCTTTTGGCGGAACCGTATCAACAAATTGGTCGAGGTGGGAAGAGGTAAACAACAACGGCGAATTTATAATTGATTAACTTATTGATATAATTATTGTTTTTGATTAAATAAAAGTCATTGGTAAATTCTCGATGAACCTATTCCCAAACCTTGCACATGCTAAAAAATTGAGATTGTGCGTTTAATTTTTATGAAGCATACAAAAAAATTATTAAACATGGTCCAATTAAAGTATTTTGTAAAAAATTAAAAAAAAGCCAGATGATTTACTGATTGTGTTCTTTATAAATTACGTTGTCTGCTTTTCGAATTTTTGGGAATAGTTAACTCTCTTTTTGCAGTTTTATTTTTTTTAATTTACTTTGTGTTTAACCTATAATTGTAATGCATTTTCCAATTTAAATAATTTGTTAAACATTGAAATTTATACATTTACTGATTGGTGTATTTATAATATATATTACTACTATATTGTTGGCTAGGATGCATTAATTTATAATGAAAAAAAAATATCTTATGCCATGTGTCCATTTTAGAATTATTTTCACAGCCGTTAGACATGTATATAGTAGACATTTATAATTATATGATGACAGGAAATATAAAAATAATTATATCCATTGTTTCTGCTAAGCATTTTATTTTCTATAAATCTAAACATTTTTCTTTGAAATTAAGATTTAATTCATTTTCATGTAAACAAATAATGAGGCAAGTATTAATACATTTTTCATTACCAACTTTCAAAATTAAATATTTCATTAATTATTCTCACCAAATACATGAAAATAATTATAGATATATAAAGGAAAATAATTCTCTTATTGCATAAAATGAGAATTAATTCATTGATGAGAAATGTATTCATTGCCTTAAGAAAAAAAAGTTAATTCGTTACCAATAATTTAGTTTCTTACAAAAGGAAAAATTTAAAACCATCGGTAATTTCTTAACAACGATTTAGAATTTATTTTTACGGTAAATAAATAAGGCTAATAATGTACTAAAAATGATAAAGTTTGTAATTTACTTTAAATAATTTATTAATCAAGAATGCTGCTCACAAGTGTTTTGATACCTATTTGGAAGGAATAACAATTTTTTAATCTGAAAAATTTACCAACATAGGCATGGAAAAACATTTTTCCAAAATTTTAGAAAATCAAATAAATAAATAGCTGATAAATAATAAAATGATGAAATGAAGAATTGAACAAAAACATTTCAGTTTTTATCTCTGATATATTTTTTTAACTAATTACTTTACTTTTACGCACTAGTATTACATATAAAACTGTTTATTGATGAATCTTAAGAATCATATAAAAGTAACTTTTTTAGGATACAATACACTGGATACTTGTGATTTACTCTTTCTAAGAATGTACCATTCATTAAAGTTTTAATATATTTCCTTTATATCTGTAACCACTTCAGATTCTTTGATCAAATCCACTCTTCGTTAAAATGTTATGATTTTTACCCCACGTGATAGCTGAAGTCCGTGATTTTTGCCGATACTATTTCAGTATGAAGAGATCCAAAATCTGGCCTATAAGAGGCAAAAAATGAAGGAAAAGTCGGGCTCAATTACCCTTTATTATTTTTTTAAAAAGAAAGTGAAGTCTATTCGGCTCATACTTCGGCAAGTTCTTTGTTCTGGAAGCCATTTATTGACGAGGTATGCGTAGGATGGAGGTGGGTTATACGCCCCTGTAAAAATAAGACAATTCCCAGGGGAATGTGAAAAAGGAAGACATTTTTCTTTGCCATAAAGATGAATTGGAAGTTAGAAAGAGGAGAATTTCGAGTGAATTTAAATTCGTTATTCAAATCACAAGAACTCGATATTGCATTTAACTTTTTTGTTCGAATTTGCTTTGAAATTTAGTGTGCCAAACGAGGTTTTCTTCTTTCTTTTTTTTTCTTACTGTCAATCTATTCTATACATTTACATATCGATTGAAGCACCATCTCTTTTGCTTGCATTCTTTGAAATATAGGTAAATTGAATATACCTTTAGAAAATTTCCGTCTCAGTTTTAAAGTTTTTTTCTTCTTCTTGTGTTTGAGAAATTGGATAACCTTTTTTGATACTTGAGTGACAAAATAGATTTACAGTTTTAACATCGAATTTAGTTGTGAAACTTGTTGTTATTACCTAAAAATTCTCATGATTTCTTAAAATTGAATTAAATGCTTGTATTTGAAATCGATGGATAAACATTTTTTTGTAAGATTTACAAGTATTTAATTTTATTAACATTTTAAATGGATCTCAGAAGAAAAGAGGTGAAAAAAGCAATATTGTAAAGAATTTCATATTCATACATATATTTATGTTATGATTTACTAGAAAATTCAGTTCTTTGATGGTTGTAAGTTCAAAGAAAACGAATAAGGAACGTGCATATCTGAATAGAGAGATATAAATGAATTTTTTTTAATTATTGGTTTTTCAAGGAAAATTTAAAAAATTATTATCTAAGAGTTTTTTTATAAAATAAATAATAATTGAATGCAATATTTTATTGAATGGTATGCTTTATTCACAACTCAAAAACTAAAGAGTTGGAGCGGCAATGATTAACTCATTTATCAATTAAAAATATTTTAAACTTTTAAAGAGTGACTAAGCAAATTTAAAGTAAGTTTATAGTTTTGTATCAATTCTTGCAGCAAAAACAATTGCTGTGTTATATCATAAATAAATCTTATTTATCATTTTCTTATTTGTCATTTGCTTTTTGCATTTACATCAATCTTATTTATCATTTAATACATTTATTTTACTTTAGCTTATAAAAACTTCTTCTGAGCCTAGACTAAATAATTTGTAGAATTAAATTTTCAATAATTTATGATTTTTACTATCTAAAAAATGCGATATAATAAACAAGAAACGTGAATATGCTATGCATATAAAATTCTATGTATTATAAAATAATTCATGAAATCTTAATACGTTTCATATGATACGTCATTACACTTTAAATAACGATAAGTCTTAAATATTTTCAATATTTATATCCATATTTTGTATTTTAACACTTTAACTGTTTATCAAATATTTCAAGAACATAAAAACGTGTACATATATAATATATATATATATATATATATATATATATATATATATATATATATATATATATATATATATATATATATATATATATATATATATATATATATATATATATATATAATGTTTGTGTGTTTGTTTGTTTTAATATTTTACTGAATTTATAATTTTATTATTAGAAATTATCTCGTCGTTGATATTATATGTTCACTATTCATTTTCATTCAATAAATATCAATCGACTGAGCAAAGTCTCCATTATAAGATAAAAACAAATTGTAGTTTTTTTTTAGATAACGTTTTATTAGATTTATTGCATTTTCAAAGAAATAAATTAAAAAATGAGAAAGAAATGAAAATGAAATGATAATGTAAATATTTTGTAATTTATTTAGCTGTTCGATTTTAATTAGTTTAAGAAATGAGTTTTATTGATTGGCAATAGGTCATTTGTTAAAATGTATGGGTTAAAATAAAAGTAATTGTGTAGTTTATTGATAAAAACTACTCATTGAAAGGAATGGTTGAAGTTATAAATTTTGAACTTATTTTACAATGATTTGCGTGGTTACTGCAATGGGCAATGTTTATTACATCAGAAAAATGTGAACTCGAACACTACTACTTTAAATTGACTATAATTTCCTAACAAAAGTTCATTAGCTTCTGCTATGTTCTAAAGAATTATCAATATTAACTTATTTACATTTGCATTGTGGTTAATTCTTACAGATCTAAATCTAATTATAATTCTTTTATAATTATATATAATTGTACATTTGTACATAAGAAACCAAAAGTTATGCTTACAAGCAAAAATTCTTAAAGTGAATAGCTTAAAAGACCTTTAATTGGCTTTTGAATCTATATTGTGTTGAAGGCTTTTTTTATTGATTGCAATCATAGAACGAGGAAAATTGCAATCATAGAACGATCATAGAACGAGGAAAATTCAAAATCACCCCTGAAGCATAAAAATAACTTTCTTACAAAAGAAGAATATCAATTAAAATTATATTGGATGTGTCAGTGTTATATTAAAACCTATCAGCGATTGTTTGTGTAGTAAATGTGTCCCAAAAGTAATTTTATTTATTTAAATTTTTTCGATATGCATTTTCTTTCTCAATAACGAGCGAAAATATATATCCTCAAATTTTTAACAAACTACATGCTGAAAATATACCATTTCAAAAATTAAGTAAATTTTAAAAAGCATTCCTCAAGCATAACATTTTTCAATACTAAGTAACATAAGTGAGTTTGTAAACAATTTTTTTCATGTAAGTATCATTACTACGCGCATACAGCAGATGCTTGTATTTTTTGATTTACACTGAAAGAAGTTCTCGTAAATATCTGTAGTACATTTAGGTATCGATTTTTGTCTCTCAAAATTCATGTCACTGGTACAAAATTTACATTTTAGGGTGTACCGGAAAACGTTGAACAAGCAAAAAATAAATGTAACTAGGAATGTTGAATATAAACAGCATTTGTGGTGAATACAAACGGATAGCAACACATTTTCAGTAAACTGGGTGTCTTTTTTCGTCTTAACAAACAAAGTTGCACAAGATGCTAGTGAACTTTGAGAAAATAAATGCAGATGTAACACAAGTTCAAGAACATTTAGCTCTCTTGAATAATCCTTTATTATTTAAATGTTGAATGGAATTTTTACCCTTATTTAATTTTATTCAATCTCCCGCTCAGGTTTTACAGAATTAATTGATCAATATAAATATGTGCTGTTATAAAAAGAAGAATTATTTAGCTATTATTTCCATAAAAAATAAATATATGTATTCAGGTGAAATAAGAAAAACGTAATTTGAAATTCCTTTTAAAATAATAAACAACTTTTCACAAAATAAAGAAATAATAGCTTTTAACAAATTTAATTACACATTATTCAAACTGTTAATGTAATTTTGGGAAGTTTAACTTATTAATGTTAATAAATATTTTCCATGTAAGATATTATGTAATACTTTTAATTTAGAAATCTGCAAAAATATTGATAAGTTTTATTTGTAAATTGAAATAATATATATTTATTTTATGAATTTCATATTTTTAGCAATCAAGTGGCATTTATATAATTGTTATTATTGAATACATTTTTTTTATCATTATTCTGTTGTAAATGTATCATGTGTAACTAAATTTTAATTGCCTAAAATTCCCCGATTGAAGAAAAGGAAACATAATATATTTTATTTGATATTTCTGCATAAGAATTTTACTTTATATTATTAATATGAAATAATTCTAATTTCAAAATTTTTAAAACAACTTTTGTATCTATATTAATACAGCATACTAATATCATCTTCATTTTAATAAAATAATTTTGTTTCTCAAATAAATTATTTTGGCTAAGCTAGGTGAATATCTTTTAGGAAATAATTTCATATATGTTTATTTCATGAATGGTTTAATTAATACTAAAATCCTTTCAAAATATTTTTAAATAATATTATGTACAGAAGTAATTTTACATTAGAATGGATGAAATAAGTATAAATTTAAAAAGTTTTGCCAGAAACTTTATCTCACAAGAAATTAAGCAAACTAAAGACGAAGTAAACCAGCAAAAGCTATATGTATTTTAATCCTAAGTCATGTTATGTAATTTTACAACAAATTCAATTACTATTTACTTTAAAATTCTAAATTCCATAACGTCATAAATATAACTTATAATCATAATTTTTTAATATATATTTGATTGTTGAAAAAACTCATCCATTAGATTTTATCAGCCAATGTTTTTAATTCCTTTATTCTTTTGAGACAGAAACGTCACTCTTCGTCACTTAACACCACTCCACCACTCTCACCCCATGAGCAGACTTCCTTATAATTAAATCAATCACTGTATTTTTTTTTTCATTGCATTCCCTCTCGAAGACTGCAAAATTATCCTATATCTTGAGCCAAAAGCAAACTGATGTTGATTAGAGAGGCAGGATTGAGAACGGAAAAATACGTCCTCTCCGTGAGTGCCTGGCCCCGTGTTTCCAGGGGTACTCAATCATGCATCGAGGGTTACTACCTATAGTGAATGTTTGCAGAGTGTGAATAAATGGATTATCCCAACCCTTTTTGCTTGTCTTTTGCAGTGTGGGTGAGACAATCCAATTGCTACAGAGGGCCGCGGAGGCCATATGGTATTCTTATCATTAGGCAGCAGAAGAACACGCTGGATTACGCCAGAGGGGTAACGAACTTTACAAGAGAAGAACAAGATTGTATTTCTGGCAGAACGAAAAATAGAACCATGCTTCTTTTACCCAGAAGAATAAGAAAAAGACCTTGATGGATTTACATAACGATATTAGGAAAATATGTGTGCAGCAGTTATTATTTGTTACGCATTTATTTTTACATGAAAGCCCTTAACATAATGACTAATAAAACTCATAAAAACTGTTTAAATTCTTAAAAGTTGTTTTATTTTCTCGTTAATTTGAATAAGATTTAAGTAGTTTAAAATTCAAATATCTGAAATTCAATCAATTAGTTAACAAGCACGATGAGACACAGGCTATATGTGTATGCACGTTTTTCAAAAATATCATTTTAAAATGACATTAAAAATATTCTGGATTTAATTATAGTCTAAGTTTCTAGAAAATCAGTAGAACTTTCTATCTTCTACCTTCTATCAAATCAATTGAATTCTTTAAATTTTTTATTATATAAATTAATAGTCAAAATATTCTTCAGTTTCATTTTTGATCTTTTCACTAAAAGTTAAATAAAAAATACAGCTTTTGCTGTATTACAAAAAAAAAAAAACATTAGTGTGTCCTCTTATCTCCGGTCAAAAATACATCTTACAATAGGTAATGTATTTCTTGAACAGAACATATTTAGCTGATAACTATTTAATCATAAAAAGAGCTTGATTTGTTTATTGTAAAAACTATTGCTCAGTGTGTAATATTATAATGATTTGCAAAGTTTCGAAGAGCTGTAAACTATTTTTCAATTATGGTCTGTGGATTATCATAATCCAAAGAAATTAAATGCTCCTAATGCTAAACTCATCTTTATTAAGCAGAACAAGATATATTTATGAAAAATATTTCTAAATGAATACTCGGAATTGAATGGGTGAACTCATTTCACTGGTATTATTATGGATACCTACGCTTAATATTTCATGTACTTTGTTAAATGATCTTTTGTATAAATTCTGTAGAAAATTCGATGAATCATCATTGAGTATTTGGCTCCATAAATTTCTTAGTAGAAACATTTATCTTCACGTAAAGAAATATTCATATCTTTTAGGACTAAAACGTTAGTAGGCTGCATATTGCTTATTAAAAGCTAAAGATTGTTCAATAATTAATAAATACAGAGGCACATTAGAATACATACGTTTATACATGCATGCATATTTATGCGGAGAGACCCAGGACTATACCTTATGGTTAACGGATACCGTTGTAGAAGTTTACTATTGTTAAGTAGAAACTTTTGATATAAAAATGTGAAAGGTGACTAATAATTTGTTTAGTTTTTAATATCATCATTAAATACTGAAAAGTTATTTTTAACAAAATTTAAATTAAACCAAATTAAAATTTTTCAGAGCAGATTTTCAACTTTTAAATTAGTAATAAATAATAATTAAAGCTTCAAAATTTTTCTACAAATATTCAAAAAGAAATAAGTAGTTTTAAATGAGTAATGCGCATTGTTAAATTACTGGGGAATATTTGAATTAACATAAACATCAAGCTATTAGATAAATAAAAGGTTTTGTAAGGATCCATGTACATAATAAAAGTGATGAGGACGAATAAATCGTGCTACGTATATATCACTAATTCTGATGTATGTATATTTGAAAAAATTAAGAAAATTTTATGAAAAACGAGAACATTTTATATGTATTTTGTAATATTTTTTGCATTTTTATAATACGCAGTATTTATTATATAAATGCTTGAAAATACCTTTGTAACTTATATTTACATATATAATTATTAAAAGGAAAAACTATTCGAAAATTTATTCTGATTTGAAAATATCCATGTAAATTTTTCACAGTAGTATAAAGTATATAAATTCGTCTTAATTCATTTTGTTTTCAATAATGTTCTTACAGTTTCTCATTTATATATATATATTAACTTCTCAAATCTATAGAAACATAAGAAAGAAAAGTAACAGTTTTGAGTGTATACCGCAAATAATCCTAGCGGTAAAGACTTCTGTTTTTGTTTGTATATTAACAACATTTAACAAAATAAAGTTTAAAACATGTAAAACTGTCTTGTAAAAACAATTTTTATATCTTCCATAATCTGAATTTTTATTTTCAAGGAATAAAAAAAAATTATTTGATACATTGTTAAAAAATTGTGTATACGCAAATCTTATATTCTTATGCAGCTAAAATTATAAAAAAAACTAAATGGAGGTATAAAAAGAATTAACTAATTATTAGCATTCAATATTATAAATGCATATAATATTTTTCTTTCATATATTATGCAATTTTTTAACTTCATACGAATTGAATTTCTCTATCACTATGAGCTTAGATTAATCTATAGAAACAGTACGAGATAATATGTGTTTTTAGTGAAAAGAAGTTAAAATGGAATCTCGAATTATTATTAAACATATTTTCAACTTGAATGCATATTATTTTGACAAATCATTGGAATAATTAAGGTATACATTAAATTTTTTGATTCAAAAAGTATAATTATTTTAAATCATAATCATGAAATACTTCACGAGACAAATATTTCTAAACATGATAATTTTAAATTTAAGCTGGTATTTTTTCCAAAAAATTGAGAAAACCATTTCTTGCTAACTTTAAAAAATGAGCAGAGATAGAAAGCCAATTCTGAACCGCTTAAATATTTTCCCACTGAAGTAAGACATCACCAAAGTAACCTAACTAATATTTATTGTAAAAGACAAAATTTTTTCCATACAGAAACTAGATGAAATTAAGCATTACGGGATCACTGGCATACCTGATAATAATACATTATAATTATAAAATTATAATAATTAAAATAATAATAAAAATAATTAATGCATAATAAAATCACCATAAAAAGGAAATACGATTTATGAAGTAATGAAGTAATCCTACTAGTATAATAATTTAATATCATTAAATTCTAGATTAATTTATTACCAATGTTTTCATTACTTCTATTTGCTTATTAAAACATACCCAAATAAATTCTGTAATGTAATTCGCAGAAAATTTTCAATAATACTTTTTTGGGCAATGAGTTTGTTAGGAAAAGTTTTGCATGAACAAATACTGATAGTATCTTCAGGAAGTCTTACTATCTTAAATATATTAATAAAGTCCTATTAATTTATCAGCTTTACAACTTCAGGAATAGACAGATGTAACTTTGTGAAGAAACCAAAGGAATTGATTCGGTAGGATTGGTTAGAAGGTTCATGAGCCTTAAAATGTGACAGTTATATCTAAATTGATCTACCTGGGTTAACTTCATAGACAAAACATACATTTGAGTACCATTATTAGTTGTCTCTAGCAAACTGTGTCCTCAGAAATTAGGAATAAGTATTCATCTCCAATCGTTCTTTGTTTTGCATAGTGCTAATTATGAAGCAAAAATTCATATTTCAACAATTAGTATTATTCATTTGTGATTGAAATTTAATCAATTATATACCTGAAGTAAAGTTCCTATCATGGATCAAGCATAGATAAATCGTAGTCATGCAATAGATCATGCAATAGATAAATCGTAAAGTTGTCTGAACCCAATACTATGTTTCTTATCGGTTCTAAAGCTGCAATTTTATCACTTACAAATTCAAATTATAATGAAAATGCACTAGTTCAATCCAGTAGAATAAAGTTAAATAAAATTGAAAATTCTAGGTAAAGTATTACTTTCTAATGTATACCAATTCACTGTGCGGGTTTTAGAAGTGAGTAGACTAATCTGCTTGCTGAAGCAAAATTTTGTACGGCACAACATGACCTTTTTCTGCTTCTGTGTAACATCAAAAGAATCAATTTACTATAAATAGTAAATTCAAATAAATAATAGGACCTTCTGGCATAATAATGCAGCTACATATCAGCGATAAAGTGTCTTATTCAATAAAAATAGTAGAATTTTCAATTCCCTGATTCTATCTGTTGGAATTGCTTACTTTTGTTTGCTTACTGGACTATTGGAAAAATTATTTATAACTTATTGCATTCAAAGATTCGGTTTGTTACCTTTTGTGCCACATGGTGGTATGAATAGTGAACATTTCAAAGATTACCCTATTACTTTAAAGATTTTTAAGACAGTTCTTAAGACACCACTTAATAGGCTTCATCATCACTTTATTGATTTACTCGTCAACTAGTGGCAGAGATGCAGGAGACGGAAATATGATAATAAAAAAATACAGCAAAGGAAATTTCATGCACATTTTGGAAACTGACTTGTAATCAGTAGGTTGTTAGTTCAAGTCCGACAAAATTAATAATGAGTAAATTTATTTTGATGATGATTACTTATCCACATATATTTTTATTAAATTGGAAAAAATACATTTTGCATGCAGATATGATTTTCTGTCTTCCAATTAAACATTTATAAAAATTAATTAATATTTATTAACTATAATATTAATGATACATTTTACAATAAATAGGCATCGCTTATTAGCAAGCAATTTAAATCTATTCATTTACTTTTTAGTTAATTTTCTTTTCCTGAAAGTATGCTTCTTGCATTTAATTATTAATCTAAGTTAAATACGTGTTTTAAAAATTCTAGTATTAAGCGAATTAAAAAAATATTAGGATAGTCAAGAATAATGACGTGACACTTTCTGATCATAATTTACAAATTTTAAAAATAAAAAGAAAACTTTAAGATCTCCTGTAAAAGGTAAATAATATTAAATTAATAAATATTTCAACAAAAGAAAGCGTTGGAAAAATTTTACTAGATTCTTGAACACTCTTTTAATATCCTTAACATACGTATTATAAAATCATTAAATTATTCAAATTATTTCAAAAATAAAATATGTAAATACATTTAAAACTGCGTTAGCTCTTTTAAATTTAAACCAAATAAATTTTTCGTATCAGAATTTAATGCAGTAAGATAATAACAATGAACAATAAATATAAAAAAGTACTTTTATGTACACGCAAAATGTGCTCAAAATATATTACTTAAATTTTGGAATTAACTTAGCTTGAATAATTCATAGAATGATTAATGTAAATATATATATATATATATATATATATATATATATATATATATATATATATATATATATATATATATATATATATATATATATATATATATATATACAGAATTATTTTCAGGAAGAAATGGATAATTTTCTCCTTCATTATTATATTCATTGAAAAGCACTTTTTATTTTAATAGACATAAGTGATCTTTTTTATTATTTAAATTATATTTAAATTTAAAAATTATTTTTTTTAATATTTCATTTTAATATTTCAAGTAAGAGTTTTCAAAAAAGAAATAAACTTTGAAACCAAATACTTCAAAGAAGAAACTCTATCATCTGTGTAAACTAAGACTTTTCATTGACTGAAGAAGTAAAGGATAATCTCTGGAAACAAACATTTACCTTTTTATCTTAGAAATCATCATCAAAATTTCTTTATAGGATTTTTTTGCAATTACAGTTCTCTACAGACCAATCTTCTCCTCCTATAATAAAAAAGGCCTCAAAATAAAAATAAACACTTTTTTGTAACCATTTTGCTTCTGCCTTCTTTTATCCCGAGAGTATCGAATCTTTTTGAAACTACTGTATAAATTTTCCAATTTTAGTTTCTTTTATTTGAGTTTTGATTCCTTCTCCCCCATACTAATGTCACCAAACAAATAAATACTTTCTGTGTACTGTTTTACATTTGAAAATACAATTTTCGTAACCTTTAAAAAGTTGTGTCAAATTTATATTTCTGTTAAAAAATTTTAAATATTACATTTACAGAGTTAATGGTTCATTCATTAATTTAAAAAAAATATAAACCAAATGATGTTTTTAATAAATAAAAATTTTATAGATATATTTTACTTTTTTTCTCAAATATTATTACTCTCCCATTTTAAGTGACATTTTCAGTATATTATGACTTCATTGATAATTATAACATAATTCTAACTAATATATAGTACAATGTATTCCTTAAAAATATGTTTGATATTGTGATATAAATATAATACTATATCACAAAAAATAATGCTTATTAAAAATAACTATCAATATACAAAATTAAAATAAGTTTAATTTTGGAATAACAATGTGTCTTGAAAGAATTTAAGATAAGCAGTTTTCTTTTATATAAATTATTGTTCTATCATATTTGGAAACTTGTAATGTAATTATAATTAAATTATTCCCTGAATGTAATAGTTTTATACATTACATGATGATGACATTAATTACGAGCACGATTTTTTTCTTTAAACTAAGAAAAAATATGTATTTTAATTTAATAATCAGGCAGACATATTGTGAATTGTGTGTTCCAGTGAATTGTTTTTTCACCTAGATTCCATATCAATGAAAGCAAATTAACTCAGCAAAAATTGATTAAATAATTAAAAGAAATAATTAAGTAATGAAATTATTTAACTTTTAAGAAGCTTATGATAGACTATAAGAATTAATATATAATTCATTGATTGTCAACAAAAAGTTGTCTTCTTTTATTTTTAAATACATTATTTAATACTTCCATTCTTATTTTTAATTTTATTGGAGGCTTTCTTTTAATAATTACAGACTAGTTATTTTTAAAAATAATGAAAGATATATGTAGAATTAAGTAACTTCAACTATCAAACTCTGAACGCAAACGCTGTCTTCCAATAACTGAAGAAATCATTTCATTTTCATTATTTTAAAACTTATGAAATTATGTCGAAATTATTCTTTATGTTTCAATAAAAAATGCTAAAATTTACTTTGCATATATTTCCTTTGCAAATTAATGAGACAATTATTCGATACATTGTATAAATAAATAATGTTATTGAAAAGTTGTATTTATAAAGAATTTATAAAAAAGTTATATAAAGTTGCAAAAAGAAAAATGAAAAATATTATTCATTATAATGTGAAACGCTTGAAATTTTAAAATAATTTTTAACAGAATAAACTTGATTTTTTTAACATAAATCTGAGAATGTAATTCATGAAAATATAATTTCAGCAAACGAGGTTTATTATTTGAGAGTTCTACAAACCTTCCAACAAACAAGTCTGCAATCAATAAAACTAAAGCCAAGAATTATAAATGTGATCCAATATTTTTAAGCATTCAAATAAATTAATATGAGGAGATTAGAAGTTTACACTAATTCTAATTTAAATTTATATAAGCACTCAAGGATTTTAGAAGAAGCATACAAAACATCATCGCAATATTTGATTAACTCTGTTCCTAGAGTAACTATTCATTGAATTTAATTAAATCTTTGGTGTCATTGTTCTAGACAACTGATAAAATGCTCAAACACAAATGAAATTTCGGCACTGGTGCCGTGAAATCCATGCTTTCAAATTCTGAATTTTTTTGGCGATGAAGAAATGTTACCAAGATGACGAATCGTGACGTTTGCGATGACATAAATACTGGGGTTACCAAAATAGAATTTTCTGCATAATTCTTATAGGTTGCCATGTGTATGACGTAACAAAAACAAGGTTGCCATACACATAAGAAAATCCGCCAAAAAACCGTCAATCTCAGAATTTGGCGCATGGATTATACGGCACCTATGCCGAAATTTCAATAAAATTATATTTTTCTATACAGTGCTTTGATTTTTCTAAAAAATAAATTTTATGAATGAAAATGCAATCTAGATGTATACGTTTTATCTTAACAACCAGATAAAATTTTTTTGCAAAATATCTAACTTTCCGATAAAAAAGTTTTATTATCGGTAGATAAGTAGCGTAAGATATGTCCATAACCATGTACTAAGATTTCATTAATTTAATACACTTTTCTAGTGAACAGAGACAAAGTTCTCATCGACATAACTTTTGATAATACCATCATTACTTTGGTGTTGAAAGAATCGGAAACATACTTTTTCCCACGATTCTTCATTTTATCTTTCGAATCAATGTCAATTAAACAGTTGTTCTTCAGCTGTGTACTTCAGACTATTTCGGTTGAGGGTAAAAAGAAAATAATCGAATGAAGGAGAAAGAAAAAAAAGGAATAAAGAAAGAAAGAAAGTTCTTTCTGTGGTTAAATTTCCGATAGTGGTTTCTGACTCTTGATCAGAAAGCTTCGGGTATTGCTTCTGACGCTCTGTTAGTCCATTCTTTCCAAACAATAGTGATTGATAACTTTGACTGTAACTTGACTTTGACTTGATAACCATGGAATGAAATAAAAAAAACCCAGTTATTCTTCGATTCTTCTAATTAATATGGTAACGATTTTTCTATAACATTTCGTTTCTTTCCTTTTCCAATTCCTCCAAGTAAATTGTGATCCTAAATTAAGCATGGAAGGAAAAATAAAATAAATATTTTTTTTTCTACATTTAGATCAAAAAGATATTTTAGCAATTTTTTTTTTACATTCATATAAATCTTACTTCAATTTACATCGTTACTATAATTCTAAAATTGTATTTATTAAAAAATTAATTTACATTTTTAATATTTTAATATGTTTTTTATTGAAAATTTAATAATTTCATGAAATATCGTTATAATAAAATTATTGATATTACAAACATATTTATGATCTGCAGTGAATAAATTACATATAGATGGTAACGATAACCAAAGTGTTTAATTAAAATATTTCATTACAATGTTATCAATTCGTAGCTGTTATTTTTCAAATAAAGTTGTTAAACTTCAAATCACCATAGCTTACATATGTTTATAATATATTTTGCCAATACTAATTAGTTCTTATAATTAAAATTTCTTTATAAAAAGAATTTTACGTCTGAAATATGTGAATAAACCAGCCCTGAATACAATGTATGACCTATGCTTGATGTTATTGTGGCACCAGCATGCTTCCCTATAGCTAACTACTCTGAGTTGGGTTTTACCAGTTTAATAGAAGCATTTTCATAATGTAGAAATAAGGGCAATCCTTTATCTACCATACCAGAGGTATCATTTCACTTGTAAAACATTGTGACTATGTCCCATTTAACGTGCTTCAGTTACCTTTAGCGGACATAATATTCGGTTTAGCAGGAATTCGAATTCACAACTTTCAGTATTGAACGTTTTCGGATATTGTCCTGAGTTAACAAGCCATCTCAGCTTTAAGCTATGCATGTGGTGTATTGAAAAATTGTCTAAGAATGCTTAGCTTAAAATTATTCTTTGGATAAAATTTCATGGAAACAAACCAGCCTAATATAACACATGAAGCCCTTAATCGCTTATCCACAGATATTTTGGTATAAGTAATTTTGCGCGTAATAAAAAATCAATTTAGCAACCAAAATTACTTCTTTTCTGTCAATTTATAGTTATACCAGCTAATCTGATTTATTTGGAAGAATAAAATTGGATCCTTAAACCATTTTCATGCTGAAATTCTACGTATGGTTGTATTATTGATAATAACTTTTTAAGCAGGTCACTAGAGACTTATTATTGATTGTGTATAACAGAAATACGGAGGGAAAATTTGATTTATATGGCAATAGTTATATATATATTTTGAAAAGAAATATTTATGATTTTTCAACTTTTTTTAGTGTTATTTTCATTTTTTTAGCTTTATTTATATTTTAAAATTGGAAACAATTGCTCTATTGTTTATCTTATCCCATCTAATGAAAGACTTCAGTAATTTTTAAATGATCTATTCAACTTATTATTTAAAATAATATAAACATTAAAGTTTCACTTAATTATTTTCCGAAATTCCTTTATTCATCTTTTACAGTTATGTTTCTTTGCTTTTATATTAAACCTTTTAACCAGCGTAAATGTGCCCTTTCAAATTATATTTCTTTCAGAACTAATTTGAGTTAATTAAAAAGATCGTACAGCTGTACATTTTGTAAACATATTCCAAAAGTTTCCTTTACATTTCCTTAAGCATATTCCAAAAGTTTCCTTTACATTTTCTTAAACATATTCCAAAAGTTTCCTTTACATTTTCTTAAACATATTCCAAAAGTTTCCCTTACATTTTCTTAAACATATTCCAAAAGTTTCATTTACTTATTCTTAAACATATTCCAAAAGTTTCCTTTACATTTTCTTAAACATATTCCAAAATTATTATGTGAAAATTTTTAATTTGATGTTTTAAGATGCTTGTGATGAATGTTTTACAGTTATCAGTTTTTCAGAATAAATGCTGTTTTATAAAAGAAACATTTTCTGTTAAAGTTTGTTCTGTTCTTACTCAACCATAGTGAATAGTTATCATCACTCAATCTCATGTATTTGGAAAGCAGGCAAAGAATTTAACATTCGATATAAATATCTGCTTATAAAGAGATTCAATGATAAAAACTGGTGCATTTTAAAAGACTAATTCTTATTTTCTTCTAGAAATTACTTTAATAATTTGTCTTTAAAAGAATTGAGTATTAATAACTTACATATAATTACAGCATCTTTTTCTAATTTAATTGAAATTGATTAAAAGTATTATCTTCAAACTATTAAGCCTCTGACAATAAATTTAAGATATTGCGGCGTAATACGTAACCACTAGAAAAATATTTTCCATGAAGAAATGTTATCATAAATTCTAACTGCCAATAGAAAATAAAGTTTGAAAGATGTATGGTATTTTTACTATGTGTTTGCCCTTTCAGTTTAGTCTATATTTGATAATCTTGAAGCTTGCTGTTTTACCAAGCAATCCAGCTCATGCCTGTTTTCAGTATATTTCACTAACATATAACTCTACAACAGTGTATAGAAAAAATGGATTACCTATGGGTGACATATCTGATTTCAACTATCTGATTTGTGGTGCAGATCTTGTTTCGTAAAGTGTCAAATTTATAAATAAAACATTTTTTATGCTTATTTTCTATAAAAAGTGTCACTTGTATAACAACACTTACATTATTGGGTCGAGAATTACTAATTCTCTATGCAATGATGCAAATGGTTAATTTTCCGAGATTGTGCAACAACACTAATGTGATGAATGGATAAACTTTTCTAAATTGAACTTGTATGTTTTTGGTAATTTCTCAACCATGCCAAAAAAACTAAAATTTCATTAGTAAATATTTGAGCTTAGAAAATAAATTCAATGAATCAAATTAAAAGTATTTTCTTTATATTTATAAAATTTAATCAGTTCATGATGGCCAGAAGTTTGGCAATAAATATTAAAAATAATCGCATAGCAGACGGAAGCCTCTACAAAACATGCATTTTTAAACATCATACTCAAATGTTTTTTCAGTAAGCCATTTCTTATTGGACGTATACAAAGTTTAAGAATTTTTTATTTTCAAGTGACAAATTTATTTTCTGCTGTACATTTACTGCTCACAGAATTTGCTCTAAATTATGCAAAATACATATGCTTATTAGATCATTAATATCTTGTGTATTTGTGATTTTAATTAAAAATGCTACCAGTAAGTTATAAATCTAAGCATTAAATTTTATTGAATAAGTTTTATTGCAGTCTGTTTACGAAATTGTATATCCAATCCCTTTTAGATAAAGCAGATTTTAATGATGAAATTTAAATGTTTATTTGTGTACCTAATAATATATGGAATTTTTCATTATTTTTTTTACTTTTCTGTAATTAATATCCAGTAAATATACAATATTTAGTATTCAATATAATCAATAAAAACTTATCAATAAACAAAAACATTAACCATAATATTCTAAAAATAATCGTAAATCCTATATCCTGTTTCCGATAAGAGAAACAGTTGCACATTTTATAACAACAAAAGATGTTTAATATACGAAATGTAGTATAAATTTTCCCTAATCCTCAATTTTACTCTCTATTTTTGGAAAGAAGTGTATCAGAAATTGTTTACTTTATTACTTTGGTCACTTTTCAAATACACTTTTCAAAACTGACAAAGTAGAGAATCCTAGTCTGCCTGCGTGAAAATTCAAAGTAATCCGAAAAGTTCTAAAGTTGTTTGCGTTACTTAGAAAGTAAAGATTGCAGTCAAATTTAATAGACACGCATGCTTAAATAAACTTCCTACACATGAAATTTTGGTCCATGCGTCAAGGATAGCTTTGGCATTACTAAGTTATTTTCTAACAATCTTGAGGTGGAACTCCAACAAAATACTCATTTACCAAAAATAGCCTCTTTTGAATCCAAATGTTGACAAATAAAAATTAAAGTAAATCATGTAAATATTCTTTGTTTATTACAATATATAAAAAGCTTAACAATTAAAATTTTTGAAAATATATTATCAGTTTTATAATTATAACTTATTTGTTAAATTATTTAAATGTAAGCATATTTTGGAGTTTTTATTCCTTTAAGCTTCACGTGTTATTTTCTGATGGATACTGTCTCGTGAAAATTTACTTCAAGCTTTCTTTAATTCTTATGCATAATGCTTTTTTTAAAAATATATTGATAAATACTTATTTTTATAAAATTATTTGAATCAATACTTTATATAGCTCATTATTTAATAGGAATGGAAATTCTTAGTAGTTGTATTTTGCAAAAGAAACATACATAAAAGTAAACAGTATTTAACAAACATTTTGTGATAATTTTATGGATTATATTCAAGAAAATGAATATAACTACTATCAATAAATGCTACTGGGAAATTCTTATTACTTTCTACAACATTGCTATTATTCTAAATGAATTAGAAAAACTATTTGTTTTTCCCAACAAAATTGTTTTACTGAAAAACTGAAATATGTTTTCGGAAAACATTGTTTATTGCAAGAAAAGCACTAAAACAATTAAATTACTATTTTTCAGGTTCTTTAGACAACATTTTTAGTTGTCTAAATTAGTTATTTGACATTTTTTAATTATTTATATTTAATTTTTTTATTTATATTCCTGTGTTAGGGGTATATTACTGTGTGTGGTATAAATTAACAGAAACTTCACATCACTATTTATAGAAACATTGTAATATCTATAACTAACATTATAAAGTGAAAAAGAAGATCTGGATAGCATACTAAGTGATTGATTACCTGATATAATGTTTCAGATAGTAAAAAGAAACAATAAGGGAAAATCTATAAAATCTAGAATATTAATAAAAAATAAAATAAACAGTGGTTAAAAGGTTTTGGAACACACTATTTTAGTTGAACATTTTGGAGTTTGGGTTTATTTGGTCAAATTTGATATAATTACTATATATGATATTTTTTAATAATAAATAGTAATTATATCAATATAATAACGTTTAGCCATATCTAATATTGAAACTAATAATAATATGTTTTCCGTAAATTTGTTTTATTGTCTTAAATATAAAATTACAATTTAAAAACAAAAGTAAGTTTTCAATACTTTAGTGAAAAATCATGTGAGAAATAAGAAAATACAAAACACTGATCTAATAAATGTTTGTACTGGGAGAACGAAATAAAAACAATAAATATAAATACATAAGTATGGGGTACTTTATTATTTAAGGACATTAATAGGTGCTATTTAAATGTTATTGATTTAAATAAAACATGTTTAAAGTTTAATTAAATATAAGTGTACTTTAGCAAATATTGTTGATGCATTCGTTAATTATTACAATTCTTTATTTGTAATTTAATTTAGTGAAAATTATCTGCACAAACGTATTCATCTTCAAATAAATGGTTAAACTCTTTTAAAATGCTATAATGAATAAAAATAATCAAAACTGTTAATTAATAGGCAAAAATAATAAAAAATATAATTAAATGAGTAAAAGCAAAGAAATAAAGTCCTTTTTATTAATTATTTTATAATGAAATATTTCATTTCATGGAAATGCTTACATGATTTATGTATAACATTTAAAATTAAATTGTTTAATTTCTCTTACAATGAATTTACTTAATTAGTAACACCGGACTATTGAAAACTTTTAAAGTTATAATGTATTTTTCTTTTTTTATCCATCGCTTATGTTTAAGTATTTATTATTATTCACTCTTGAACATTTTTTAGCACTTATAGATTTTGAAAAAAATCCCGTATTGAATTATTAAAAGTGGTTGATTTAGGCTCTTATTATGGATATTTATTTGACAATATATTGTTTATTAATTGCCTCTAAAAGTATTTCCAAGTTTTTTTAAAGAACTTTCTTTCGATCGTCACTACAAATCCATCACTAGGTAACGAAAATTCGCAAACTAAAGGTAATATTAAATCAGTAATTATAAATGTCTTCAAAGAAAACATTATATTCCTTGTAATTGTTGCATAGACTGAAATAATCATATCAAAATCCAACTGAATATTTTATACAAATATCTTTCCCTTGAAGTGAATTTCAAAGATAATTTGTGTTATTTTTTGTACTTTCCTCTGTTTTAAGTAAATCTTTAATCATTATTCATAAATACAATATTCATAAATATTTATATAACATATAATACACATTTAAAGAAGAAAGTTATACGCCATTCTAGGATGCATGCATTTAATATCATTTCCCCATAAAATGACTTGTTTGCAACTAGAACTATTCCGGATTGTCTTCGCCTTCAACGTCCAATTGTAATCAAATGCTTGTGATATAGACATGTATCATATGAGAAATCACCCTATCGTAGCCTTTGGGATGGAAAATGCCCGATAGAAGGCGCTTCACTTACTCCTCACTTTTGCCCCTTTGTAAATTATCATCTCTCAAGGAACTTTACCGCCACGCTTCCCCCTCCTCCAATTTCAATCCGAATTAAAGGGGCAATATTTGGGAGGAAGTGGGGTCTCCTCTGATCCCGTTTGCCCACTCGGAAGTATCCGGCTCTTCGAAATGAAATTACTCAGAGTCCTGGGGATTCCTGGTATCTCGCCTGCACTTCGTGCCGTTTTGCCCCCCTCCCCTCTTACCGATTTCTGGACCTCAGCTGATTAAACTATCGGAGTAATTCGGAATACGTCATACGTGGGATCAGGGTATGGGTCAAACTACACCCCCCTTACTATAACCACCCCCTCATTTCTGATATCAGGAGCAGCTGTAATCTCCATCGGCACTTTAATTGCATATCAGGCATTCGTCTATCTGGGGTCTTCCCCGAATAACCACCACACGCATATAACAAAGGGCACAATAAGAGGGTCCGGGACACCGACTTGATTGAACAGATTTCGTTTCGCTTACAAATCTGTGCTGTGTTTCGTCTTCATCAACCATTGAATTTTTTACAAAATCTTCTGAGTGATATGGTTATTTTTAATTTGTCAATTTTTTGGTTGAATAAATGTATATAAAATAGGAATATATTTCTGTCGCATTTATACCGAATTAAATTATTTACAAAGTGTCTGTTAATATTTTTCATTTTTTACATAACAAGACACGAAACTGCACTTTGATAAATAACAGAACTTGAATATTGAACATAAATAAATCTAAATATGTTTAAAGTGAATAAATCTGACATATCTCTGGAACACACTTTTCGCTAATAGGATATGAAGTTTAAAAATGAAAATCGACTTAAGTTTTAATTCCTTGGATTGTTCTACCTATTAAATTTAAAATTAAATTTTTTTAATGTCAATTTGTTTTTGTTACATAATTTATACGCATTCATGGAACAAAGGAAACATATTTTATATACTTTATCTATCTACCTATATATATATATGTGTGTGTGTGTGTTCATTCGATCTCCCATGATATTCTAATGTAAAAATAATGTTTTATATATGTTTTTCATAAAATAAAAAATAATAATAAAAGTGTAATAATAATAAAGCAATATAATAATAACTAAAAACGGTATTTTTTTTCCGAGGTTACTAAATTACTACGCACAGCCAAATCATTTTCGGTGTCATTTATAAATAAATGCATTCGAAAGTTTAAGTCACATAGTTTATCATCACAAATCAGTTTTCTGATAAGGAAATACAACTTTAAAATAGTGTAACATTGTTTTAATTTAATTCCACTATACCTAAATAAATACACATTGTCATCTTTAATCATTTTTGCTTATTTCAGTTCTCTGGAATAATTTATATAATAATTAAATCTATCAAGTAAATAATAAGACAATATGTAAATACATTCAAAAGTTTAAGTCTTATAGTTTATCATCACAAATCAGTTTTCTGATAAAAGAATACAACTTTAAAATATTTGTAATTTTTTTTAATGTAACTCCACTATACCTAAATAAATACATTGTCATCTTTAATAATATTTGTTTATTTCTGTTCTCTAGAATAATTTATACAGTAATTAAAACTCTCAAGTAAATAATAAGAAAATATGTAAACATTTCAAGATAAATCATAATATGCTGCATGCAAGATAGAGTATCATAAAGATGCATTTTTGTCAATCTTTTATTGTTCAAGATTTAATAAAATACTTATTATTTTAAGGAAGAAAATTACTCATATATTCTCAATAGTTTTGAATATACTTGCACAAAGGTAATTCCAATTATATAAAAAATTTTATTATACATTGTATACACTTTATAAGCACATGCGCTCAAGTGAATTATATAATATGCTATCAATTTTAAGAGGATAAATTATTAATTCATATAAAAGATGTTATTAGAAGAAGAAAAAATGTTTCACATAACACCGAATATTTTATATATTTCACTACATTTTAGGCTGTTACGAAATCTCACTATGAATATTTTTCAGCAGAAATCATTAAGATAAGCCAAGGTAATTTAGGGAAATTTCACCTTGACTTTATCTGAATTTCTCGCATTTCACAGTATAGATACATTCGGAAACGAAATTCAACCTCCTGAAGACTTTCAATTTACCTTCTTTCTTGAAAAATTGAAAGAAGAAAGGAAATTCTTAGCCTGGAGAGCTAGTATTCCGTTTCTCAGTCTACACGGTGAGGAAAATATATACATGTATTCCAAACATTTCTGTTTGACTGTGTAGCTTACGTCAATATGTGATGAGAAATGTTTCCTCTTGCATTTTAAAATAGAGCAAGTTACTTCTCCATAAAACCGTCTCTCTATTCTACATACCAATGCTTTATTCATACATGTATGTATCATGCAGCCAATGGGGACCACGAGTTATACTTTTGTAGAGAAACTGGATGTGTTCCAATTTTGTTTGCGAAAAAAACTCGGAAAGGTTTCATATATTCGTTTGAATTCACCACAGGTATTTGTTTTTGGTACTTGCATTCGAATTAATGCAAGAGAAGCCTTGTAAATATCATTCAATTTACATAAATTTATACAATATCTGCATGTAATAAATTATTTATTCAACCAAGTGTGAACAAGCATATTTATATTTTTTAAAATGCATATTAAATTCAAATAATTACCATGTAGTTTAATGAATGTACACTACTGGCCATTGAAATTGCTACTCCAAGAAGGAGACATGCTACCGACGTAAAATTTATATGAAAAAGAGAAGGTGCTGTGATATGCAAATGACTAGATTTTCAATGCATTCAGACAAAGCAGGCACCAGTAGCGACACCTACATTGTGTTTAAATGAGGAAATTGTTCATCCGGTTCCTCATACACAAATTGCATTTGAACGTTGTTGCCTGGTGAAAAGTTGTTGTGATGCCTCGAGTAAGAAGAAGAAATGCGTACCAGCACGATGTTTCTGACTTTGATAAAGGTCGAATTGTAGCGTACCGGGATTGTGGTTTATCTTATCGCAGTATTGATGCTCGCGTCGGTCGCGATCCAATGACTGTTAGCAGAATATGGAATCGATGAGTTCTGGACGGTAATACGGAACGGTATGCGGGATCTCAACGGCCACCTATCACTAGCAGCCGAGAAGACAGGCATATTATCCGCATGGCCGTAATGCAACCACGTCACGAGCCGTGAGTCAAGAAACGGGGTTGTTTGGAAGACAACAAGTGTCTGCACGAACAGTTCGACGAAGTTTGCAGCAGCATGGACTCTCAGCTCGGAGACCATGGCTGCGGCTTCCCTTGACGCTGCGTCATAGACAAGAACGCCTTCAATGGTGTGATCAATGACGAACCTGGGCGCACGAATGGCGAGACGTCATCTTTTCAGATGAATCCAGGTTGTGTGTACAGCATAATTATGGTCGCATAGGTTTTTGGCGGTATCGTGGTGAACGCACACTGGCAGCGTGCGTCATCGTCAAACTGGCCCATCACCTGGCGTGATGGTATGAGGTGCCATTAGATACACGTCTTGGTCACTTTTTGTTCGCATTGACGGTGCCTTGGACAGTGCACGTTACATTTCTGGTGTGTTACGACCCGTGGCTCTACCCTTTATTCGAGCCCTGCGAAACCCTACGTTTCAGCAGGATAATGTCCGACCGCATGTTGCCGGTATTGTATGGACCTTCCTTGATACGGAACATGTTCGGATATTGCCCTGGCCAGCACGTTCTCCAGATCTTTCACCAATGAAAAACGTCTGGTTAATGGTTGCCAAGCGACTGGCTCGTCACCAAACGCCAGTCACTACGGTTGATGAACTGCGGCATCGTGTTGAAGCTGCATGGACATCTGTACCTGTACATGCAATTCAATCTCTGTTTGACTCAATGCCCAGTCGTATAACTGCTGTTATTACTGCCAGTGGTGGTTGTTCTGGGAACTGGTTTCTCAGGATCTATCCAGCCAAATGTTTTGAAAATTTAATCACTTGTTATTTCTAGTATAACATATTTGTCCAATAAATATCATTTTGTTATCTGCATTTCTTCCATGTGTAGCAATTTTAATGGCCAGTAGTGTAGTTAATTGAGTTTATTACTTTATGAAAAAGTAAAGCTCTAATTAAAGTTTTAAAGTTAACATTTCTTATGGTATCCATACTCAGAATAAAACATTTAAAATGGAAAATCTCAGCATAAACTTTAAAACAGGTGCTAAAATTTTTCAATTAATTATACATATCATTTTTAAATAGATCAATTCACAGTGGAAATTTTCTAATAAACTGAAATGTATTCTATTAATGAAAAAGAGCACCATTCCTTTATATCTATATGTCAAAATAAATTCATTTTTATATGAATAAGAAAACAGAAAATTGATTTAAATGAAGATAATAATTAATTAAGTTGAAAATATTATGATATTTAAAAATTTATCGAAACATATTTTCAATTTTGTTGAGAAACATTAGATTAAAAAATTTTTTAAAAACTCAAATCTTAAATAGAGATTTAAATACAATCTTATGATCGAATTATTTCTTAAATAGTTGCACAATTACTGTGTCATACAACTTGTAGCATTAATGTTTGTTGAGACTAGTTGAGAAAGGAATTAAATTGATAAAATTATTACTAAACACAAATTTTCAAAATTATCCTATATAATATTTAAAGTTCAGAATGAAAATTAATCTAAACCAACAATATTGGTTTTAAATATATATTAATTACTGTATAATTGCTTTGATATCAGAATAATGAAATAATTTAAGAATTTTTGCGTAATTCATAATGTTTATATATTTGATAATGACTTACGTTTCTAAATTACTAATTTTAGTATAACGAACACTACAAATCATTATAAAAATCCTAGTTTTGGATTTATATTGATTTAAATTAACGTAAATATCAAAATCATTTAGATATAAAAAGAATTGAATTAAATTTATCTGGATATTTTCCTTTCACTAATGCTGGCATTACATACAAATTATATTATAAAAAGCACTGAGTATTAGAAACTTGATTGTTTCCTTTCATTATTTTAAATAAAAATCATCAATCAGACACATTTTAAAAATCTTATTAAATAATTAATCACTTCTATCTTCTTTCTCCCCATGTGACTTGACTATCACTGGCGCATGAAATCAAATTCCATACAACTCTCGTCTCTTTCGCTTCTCCAGTTGAAAACGATACTATATAACTCTTCACGTAAAATGTATGACTTTAGGTGACATTTAAAGAAAAAGGTTATTCGTGCAAGAGACTTATTTGCTTCCCGCCCACTCCAGGGCGCTGGTGTTTCGCAATGTTTGTTTCATAAGCATGACTTGACGTCCGCGACACCTTCCGAGAAATTTATGATAGTTACGAACCTAAATAACGCATCTCGCCGAAACTTAATTGCGCCCAAGCACTCTCACTTAGTTGCTGCTATCTCAGCTTTAATAACCAGCCAGGTGACGAGGTTTCTCCATTCTCCGTGCCTATGGGGACAGGACACACAAAGGCCGCCTAGTTTTCTCTCAAATTTACTGTCGTTTCCTGGCTGAGTTACTCTCCATTATGGTCCAGAAAGATGGAAATGAGTGTAAGACCTCTGGAGTACATTTTAGTGCACTTGAAAAGTTGAAAAGATACATTTAGTTGGACTGGAAGCTTAGGCATGAATATTTAAGAAAAATAATCTGCTCATACGAATATTACCAAGTTAAAGCAGTTTATGTTTAGCTGTAATGGATTGGGGACACATACATATTCATCATGGTTATTTAATGAGAAAATTCAATAAACTGTATAGGATTCTAGCTTTTAAATATTTCTTTTGTTTTAAAATAGCATTAAGGTAGAAGTGCTTAAATGGTTTCAGAATAATTTAACTTAATTGTGCAATGGGAATGTTAAAAGCGTTTATTTTTTAAAATGAATCGTTTTTTTAAATTCTCAAAATAACTATTAGGTAAATAATTTTGAATATAAATGTTGAGCTTTAAAATAATAAATGAAAATTTATTCCTTTTTTAGAAACGTTTATGCTATTAAAAATTAAATTAATTGATTAAAAATAAAAAATATATATACTTAGATTAAGAAAAATGATCACTATTACAGTTCTAATTTCAATGAAATGCAGTTGTAATTAAATTACTTTGCTTTTCAAAAAATTCGTCAAAGTTATTACTTATATTCTATTTATTTTGAAAACTATGAGCCTTTTTTTGTAATATATATATATATATATATATATATATATATATATATATATATATATATATATATATATATATATATATATATATATATATATATATATATTAGCAAAATAATATATCATAAGCTATAAAAGTATCAAAAATATTATAATAGCAATCCACCTACTGTATATTAAATTTGAAAAAAAAAATTAAATATTATAAATTTATGATTATTAATTGTTAGATAATACTGTTTAAGAATTTACAACATTAGTTTAGTTTTAACTAATAGAAAAATACAATTTAAAAATAATAAATATTGTTTGTAACTTAAATAGATAAAACAATCAGTTCACTATACTATCAAACCACTTTTATTGTTTTCTTAGTTAAATCACTTTGATCTGCTTAGAGTCTTAGGATTGTTCAATAGAAAGTAATTAATGAAATTTTGTAATTCTTAACTATCGATAAATATTAGAAAAAATGTTCTATGAGTTTATGTTCAATTTAACTGGATGAAAAGACAGATAAGTAGGACTCCTTGCTGTAGGATTTTGTTTCGAACATCTGTTTTAAGAATAATGATGTAAAATTTTCCCCTAAAACATTTTAAATAATTACACTTTTTGGGTAATGTTGCTAGTTACTCTATGCTGGACATGTTCCATGAACATTTAATCTTCTTGTTTGATGTGACTAGTAGTGTAATTTTTGAGATAATATGTGAAGCTGTGTTTTAGGTATAAGATTAACTTCACGGAGAGAAATGAGTGTTTGCTCTTCATCTTGGGTCGAATATAGAACCCTCTACTTTTAGGTAAGAATAATGATACGTTTCCCTCCAAAATAACATTTTTTAGAAAATAAGACGTAATAATTTTGTTTAAAAAACAATTTTATAAATTTTGCCTTTTTAAAGATATCTTAAAACATTCGAAAAAAGCTTCTAATTTTTTATTTTAATTAAACTTATTAGACATAAAAATAGACTGAAAAATTTCTTAACGGATCAGTTTTTAAAAGCTTTAAAGCAATAATAATTTAAAAGGTTATTTTAATAACAGAAGGAAAAATTATTCATCGCTTAAATAATTACTTATTGCGTCTTTATTTCTCAGAACGAATAAGGAATTTAAATAATCTATAGAAAAATCCTTGATATTGAAAAATACAAAACTTTATTTTCTCAAAATTTCAAAGCGAAATTAAAATTTAATTTAAAACCATTGGCTTTATTTGTAATTAGGTTACAATTACTAAAGAGTTAAGATTATATTGAATGATTATTGCTTATAAAATAACTCAATTTAATTAATAATTAATTTGATTAATACATTGTCATATTTTTGAGAATCAAAATGATAATTTTATTGTTCATTATGGAAATTTACATGAAAAATATTTATTTTATACTCCATGATGTTATTACTAATATGTCCAAATGTACAGAAATAAATATTGAAAAATATTTTCTAAAAATAACGTTACTTCATTTAATACTAGTTTGCTAAATTCGAACATATAAATTCAATCTTAATGAAAAATATTAAGAAAGTATTTGTATCATCTGAATATATATGCACATATATGTCTCAAATTATCTGAATATATATGTCTCAAAAATGAATTATTGTATTTAAATGAAGAAAAAGTATCATTAAATATGTTTTTCCATTAACTGCAGAATTACCCATTACCCCAGAAACTGCAGAATAACCCATTACCCATTTTCCATAACCCCAGAAATATAAAGAGCATTTTGAGAAACTGAAAAAATGTACTCATAAAATATTTGTAAGTCAATAGTTACTTTCATATTGTTCTCTGTTTTACCTGACTATTTTCTTTTTTTTTATGTAATTACATTTAAACTTCAACAGGTGTTCTGAATTACAAAAAATTAAGCTTATAAAAATAGTGTTTGTTATCACATACAAATTTATTAGTAATTGAAATTTTTCATGCTTATTGATCTTTCCCTCAATTTATTAATTAATAAATATTCATATAAGAAAACTACAATTATACATATTCCTAATCAACAAACACACACATTTTTTTTCTTAAAAATATAAATAAATGAAAGAAAAACTACATGATAATGTAATAAACATGCTCAACGAAACGGAGATAGAATTCTCATAATCAATAAACAAAAACGGAGACATGTAAATGGAGATACAATTTCTGAAATTCATTTTATAAAAATTATTGCACTCTTAAACTGTAAATTTGCAAAAACGCAACAATTAGGAATAAGAGTTTTAGCATATAATCATGTAATGTGTTTAAAAATGTAACAATGCAAATAAAATAAAATCAATCCAAATTTCATTAATTTAAAAAATAATGTATATTGCGGATAAATACAAAAAATAAAGTTAAAAAACATGATTTATAATTATTACGAAACAAACATGTTACATATCTATAAGCATTAATTTCTATTGTCCCCTTTTAACTGTTTAAATAGAATCTTTAAAATGTGTTATGAAATATGAGTAAACAAATAACATTATAAAAATTTAAGAAATTATGTAAAAGTTACTTTAAAAACATTATATATTCCAACAATTTCGTATTATTACTTATTTTTATTTTTACCTATTTGGTAATTTTAAAATCATGAATTTCTTTAACATATGTTAATTTCACATTTACTTTTTCAAAAAAAGTTAGAAAAATGCACCAAAATTTACAATCAAGCATCCTAATGTATTTATTTTATTGATATAATTACTAAAAATATGTTTGGAATTTTCTTTATGGAATTATTAATAATATTATTTACTTCCATTATTTAAAGTATTAAAATTTATTAAACTTGCATTTGAATAAGCATTTTTATAATTATTTTTATTGTTCTATCACTACTTTTTGTAACAAATATTTAGCAACAAGTGGTTAATTAAATGATATAATTTTTACAAGACAAACTAAATATTTAATGGTCTATTAACAGTAACATATAAATAAGTCTATGAAAGCAAAACTATAAAAGAAAATTATTCTTAATCAATCATTTATTAATTTAAGCATGATTTTCTTCAATAAAAAAATCAACAAATATAATTCTGATAATTCCATGAATTAATGAGAAAAAATATATGATATAAAAATAACACGATATCAAGTTTAAGGCATATCTTTTTATATAGCTCATATCATATTACCTGTTGGAAAAGGATTCTGGCTTTATAAGATTCTGAATATATGTTTTGTTCCCAAGTAATTTACGTAGTTGTCAAAAAAATTTAAAACACAAGTAGAATACTTTTTAAATATATTACCTGCCACTTCTTTCATTTTTTTCTTAATTTTTTTAAATGTTAAAATTGAAAATGTGAATAGTTTTGAGCTTTCTCATTTTAAAAGGTATTGTACTCTTAAAATATCTAAGTACAAAAACTGTTGGAATTGAAAAAAAATAATATGTGTCAAATCGTTATTAAATTGTTTTTATAGGTTTGTATATATATATAGTATGGTTACTTACACTTACTAAAACTTAAGCAAATAAATTATTATTTTCATGCCAGATTAATCATCATATTCATATTTCTAAATTTATTCAGTTTATGACTAGTACATTTTTTAAAATTGTGATATATTATATTTTAACAATCATTATTTTTATGGTAATTTAATAGTTTCTAAAACTATAATTATCTGAATAAATATTAATTTAGTAATTTCAAACAAATATAAAATATTCATTTAACAAAAATAAATTAAAGATTCATTTTTAAGAATATGCGTAGCAATTCTCAGTGAAGTTAAAATTAATTTATTTTCAGTGCTTTGAATCCTATTAAGCAATTAGTCAATTCATTTCCTAATGGAAAGTTTACAACATACTTTTTTCTTAGAAAGTTCAAAATTAAAACTCATGTTGCCAATCATGAATATATCTTTGTGAAAATAATTATAATAAAGTTAAATTAATATCTGATAATTTTTTAATTATGATTTTAAGATATCAATTTTAATGAACTCTCCACAGGTACGCTCATATTTAATACAAAAGTTTGAAAAATACAAAATATTTCACTGTTTACTCTAAAATTTCATTGGAAAAATATTCCATCCCTCTTATTGAATCGTTAAATGGTTCGTTTTAAATAAGAGGCATGTTTATTGTGTGTGCGATTTAATGAAAGTTTTAAAGATGATTATTTTTTTTATACATTTATGAATAATTTTTATTATTATAAATATATAAATTAATATTTTATGTATCGTGATTTTTACTTTAAAAATTAACAAAGAATACTTACTTATCTTTTGTAGCAATCCTTCAAGAAAAATGTTCCGAAATACTTTTAAGTTTTAAAAATTAATCATATAATATTAATGTAGAAGGAAGCTCAAAATGAAATGTTATTTTAGCATTTTTTACTAATATTAATTTTACTATTTTGACTGTTCAAAGTATTTATTTGGGTCTTAAATATCTCGAAATTATCATTTGATGCTTTATAATTAGTCAGTAGTTATTTTTGATGGAATATATTTGCAATAGATACATACTTTGATTACGCTTTGAGAAATTGTTATAAACTTGAACAGCTCTTTTAAAATTTATGGAACAATCTTTAACGAGCAAGCAAAAGGACACTTCAGCACATCGGCTAACTTGCAGATAGCACATGCAGAAATTTAATACCCTTCGTTTATTTACAGTTTCAAAGAAACCGCTTCTACAAGACGGGTAACGAATCTGAATTAGTCCTTCCCTCGGCAATGACTCCTTGGATCCAGAAAAGCGGTTTCAGTAGTTGAGACAAAATTAATTAAGAGTTCCTCTGCCATTTTCGATGCTGAGGCATCTACTCTCGGAAACCTTATTTATTTTGAAATCTCAGCTCAGCTGAAAATTCTCATTAATTAAACAAACTCTTGAAGATATAAGACTTTGCAACAGCAAAATATTTTCCAAGTAAATGCCCTTGTAGGTAATGTGGCATTTCCTGCACTAATACCACCAGAATTTGAAATATTTCTATCATTAATAGTGATATGAATTATGCAACTGTGATACGAAATGGAAATTAAAATTGAATTTAATATTTGCAGAAGCATTTCTTGATACTTCAAAATATTATCTGTAAGTAACAGTTATTAATATCAAAAAAATGACAATTATATTAATCGAAATCGCTATCATTTTTTTATATATAAAAATGAAATTTGATGTTAGAATTTTGTTTCTCTACCTTTAACTAAATTTTTCATGATTAGACTTGAATACATTATTTTAATTAATGGAATCGTTTTATTAAAATTTAGGTTGAAAATTCTTTTTACAAAATTATGTTCACATTAGATGCAATAACATTATTTAAAAAAAAAGGAATTTTTCTTATTTTTTATGGAGAGGTAATTTATAATTAATTACTTTGATTAATTTATTCAAAAAATTCCAAAAAATTAATTGTTAAAGTTAAAAAAAAATCTTAAAATGCATCCTAATCTTTTGAAAATAACTATTTATATTTTATTTGTTTTTCTGTTTGTCAATATCTAATTGAATGTATAAAGTGTAAAATATTATTTTTTATTCTAAAATAGAGGTGAGTTTAAAACATGATCTTTAAAAAAATATATATATATATGTGTGTGTGCGTGTATGTGTGTGTGTTTAGCATATAATAAATAATATATATTATATTTGAAATTTGTAACACAGAGGAGATGATACTCCATAAATATTTGTTTGTTTAAATATGCACCTTTATATTTTTATGGTGAAAAATTTAGAAAAATTAAATTTTCGAAATTTGTCTGTTCTTTTAAGTGATTAAAAATAAAATAAGTATTCTAAATACCTTACAAATTTATATTATTGTAAAGATTACTTATAGTTTTCCAATTGTTTATGCTCTAAGACTTAAGATTGAACTTTCACAAAAATTGCCTCAGTTTCCATTAATTTTTTTCTTTCAACTATGAAATTAATTTTTCTGTACTCAAGAAATATAATTTCTGAATTTTTCATTTTGACCCATTTCTCAGCACATACTTTCGATTGGACGTATCACTTTCTACAGCTCGGAAAGGAAATGATGAGAAGAAAAGCTTTACTTCCACAACCGCTATACACAGAAAGCATCTTTTGCAATATTACTTTGGCTTCCGGGAAAGACAATAAACACGTGTTCCTGACGCACTACAGCTGTGGCATTGGGTTGGTTTAATTGTTCCTTCCCTTTATCAGTGAGTAATGGTTTGTTCATCGACGTGTGATGTCAGTGCTCCTAGAACAATCCCCCTTCTGCAAATGGCTTCTTTAATGGCTTGCCATGAATTAGGACTACAAAGCCTATTGTTCTTATTCTATAGAAGATGTTGTCGCGCAGTTAATTAATTGGAATCAGAAGCCTTTTCAATATTACCACTCAAATTAAATCAGAATATTTTTAATCAAAATCATTATTTCATTAGAGTTTATTTAAAAGTTTTAGTATATTTGCTTTATAGTTTGTATTCATTACCAAAATTTGGTCGTTCAGATAATTCAGTTCAAATAAAGAACGATAATATTCTAGCTTGAAATCACATATTTTATTTTTTTCACTATAAAAAAAGATAGACTATCAATTAAAGATATAATTATGTAAAATAAAGACAATTATTTGCGTAAAATATGATTATTTTACTAGAATGCAATTAAAAGTAAATGCTTTTTAAAATTTTTGCTTTCTGAAAAATTCCAAATGAATAGAATTACAAGATGTTTTAGGCATTTGGATATGTATTTAATTTCGCAGTCACATATTTTTATCATAATACTTAAAAAATGAATAATTAAATTTGTAAAGTATTATATGTAATTATATGAACGGTTTTCTTAGTGGACCTGAATCATGAGACCACTAAACTTTGAGTAACATCCCTTCACCGATATATTTCCAACACACCACTTCTAGAAAAACCTGATCACATTTGAGAAACTCACTGTTTCATTCATTGCACTCTATCATTATCTTGCTGAATGATAAACACTATAGAAATAAAACAACCTGTTCAAACACAAGAATCCAAGTTTTGTGACACCATCAGCAAGGTTTAGTTTCGATCAAAGTTTATTTTAAACTTTTTTAAGTTGATTGTGTCGAGGAAAGTTAATAGTTAAACTTTTCCGATGACACATCTTACGCTGCAAATGGGGATTATGGAAAAATTTCTTTTAAAATACCTCCAATATTACATCTTCCATTATTCATTATTCAAATTAAGTATAATTGCCGTTTGTATTCCACTTACTCACAGTGGTAGATTTGCAAACTAGATAGAATGATTGAAATTAGCGAAGTTCTCACAGTTGAAATAATATTCCCTTTTCTTATGAAATTTTAATTATATATTGTCAACAAGGACAAGTATGGTTTTTGTGAAGAATTGCATAATATTTAAGAGCATTTATTTCAATATTGCATTGAAAATTTTATTAATCCACATTCAGCTTTTAAATTCATGATATCTACTGATACTTTTTAGATAAGATGACATTTATATAAACTAATAATTGAATAAAAGACTTTATTTTCATTGTACGAATAAAATAGATTTCCTCTTTACCACTTAACAAAAATAAGTTTGTTGCAAACACCATCAAATATATGTATACTTCAATGGTTTATTAATTTTCTACTATATATATTCTTTAATCTAAATATATTTTGATATTTTGCATTATCTATTTTAAGCAACTTGAAATTTTAATATGAAACTGTAAAACTAAAAATTCCTGCTTTTCTCTATCATACATTATTTTATTATTGAAGAAATAAAACTTTTCTAAGAAATTTAAAATCTGTCAAAAATATGACTTTCAGGGATATTTGAGATGCTTTTTGGATTAATTAAATAACAGGTAGTTTAATATAATTATAGGATGCTTATCTGAGAAAAATTATTTAAATATTTCATTATTTTATATTTTTATATTAAATTTTATATTTAATATTTCATTATTAAATTTATTTAAATATTTGAAATTTTGTACGCTAATAACCTTATTCTCAAAAATTTTAATTTAGGTGTACTTTTTTTCATTGGCTATTTTGACATTTAGGGATTTTTTTTCAAATTATATTTGTAGATATTTAATTCACATTTTTTATATAACTCTGTGTGGTTATTTGTTATCGTTGAATTTTATAAATATACACAACTATTCATTAAGTTAAATAATATATGCAGTTTATATTTTTATTTATAAAATAACCATATTCTCTGGTTTCCTTCCAAGGTATCTAACTTAAATTTTTGACAGTTTCTAATTTTTTCATACTTCAACATAATTAGAATTTCTTTATACAAACAATGTCCTTTGAGAAAACATTGTGCAAAATTATTTTATTTTATATTATTTTAATGTATTTATTTACTTAGTAAACAATATTATAATTGCTGGTGTAGTAGAAGAAATGTTATTTATTTATTTTTTTAACTAGATTTGAGAGAAACACGATGCGTTTTGTACTCTAATACTCAATTTATTTATTACCTTCTTAACGATTTTAAATTCTACTAGGATAATGACCCCAGGCACACTACTTTGAACATTAGGTTCTGGTTGCTGTATAACTGTTCTGAAATAATAAAAACACCACCACAATCTTCAGACTTAAATCCTATTGAAAATATTTGCAAGGAATTGGAATCAAAAATTTGCAAACACACATTTTCTTCAAATCAACAAATAAAATCGGTGCTTCAAGAGTAATGGGATAAAACACTATACACTTCAATCAAATCACAAAAAAATTCGCCAAATCCATCCCAAGAAGGTTAAACTATGTTTAAAGAGTAAAAAAGAAATCCAACAAAATATTAAAGCATTTTAAAAAGTAAAATTTTTGGATACATATTTGTTGGAAAAGTAAGTGTCCCATCACTTATATGAGCTTTTTTTTTTGCTCCGTTCTAAACAATTGTATTTTTATTTAATTAATATTTTAACAAAATGTATGTTATATAATAATTGTTACTAACTTTAAATATGAAACACACCAACAAAAATTTTTTACATGTATTTTTAATTTATTTTATTTCAGTTTCCTTTTGTAAAGCACAAGTGTCCCATCACTTTTGTGAGACACTGTATTTAAGCGAGATTTAAGAATAGATGATAAGCAATATAAATTGTCATTTAATTCTTTAACACAAGATATTAATGAAGTTTACACATATTATATAATGATTCTGATTTTAGCAAAAAGCAAAAAGAAAATTGTGGCTCCTTCAAACATAACTCATATTTTAACATATCTCTCAATAAAACATCAATAAGTCAAAATTGAAAATATATATATGAAATAAATCAAAATATATTCTGCAATCAAACGTATAAAGAAAATCTAATCCTGAAGATAATGTTACCAATCTTTTAATAATAAAAATTGTTAATCAGAAGAATTGTAAAAGCCTCGATCTTAAATTTTTACTGCAAAAATTTAAAGTGAGTGCCATAATTAGTGTAAAATTAAAAAACAATGATTTAATATTAGTTTAATTCTTCTGAAATAAATATCCTACAGAAGTTGTTGTTTTTCCTACCGTTTTAAGTATTGAATCTTTTGCTTCATAACAAATTAAAATTAATCTGTAATTTTAATATTTTTAAATAATAAAGTGTCAAATATACTTAATAAAACTTTAATTTTTAGTAAAAGCTCTAATTTTAAAGTTTAAAAAAGAAGTATTTACTATATTGTCATATGCTTAGAATAATCATCAATAAAATAAATCTAGATTATTAAACAAAATATTCATCAAAATATGTAGATGTTGATTTTTTGTCACATACATAACTAAACTTTTAAGCAAACAGCAGTTTTGTCATTTTTTTATAGAAGAAGTATTTTGTTTAAAATGTAGACAAAGTGTCATAAAGGATATTAAATACTAAAATGTTACTATTGTCTTTGAGACCAGAAAAATGAAAGCAAATTTTGAAAAAAGCTAAAACCACTTTTTCTCATTATCAAAATTCCTTTAATTCAAAACTTTAAAAATTTTTCAAAATTTAAAAAAAAAAAAAAAAAAAAAAAAACCTCCAAATTTAGGAATATTTTTAATTAAAGTAATTCGGAAATTCTCTTTGACAACCATATATATTTTGCTAAAATAAGAAAAGGAAATATATTAAACTTTTCTATCATTTATCATTATCTATAATAAGTGGATAACCAGTAGATTATTCGGTTTTAGACTTCGTAAAAAGAAGTTCATTTTAGGAACATATCAAGGACGTTGAGTTAGTTGTAATCAAATATGATAGAAAATATAACATAATGTAGCTTCCCTTTAGTGGAAACTCCAAATGTCTCCTATCAAAATATTAGTCATATCAAAGTTTGAAGATATTAGCATGTTCGAAAGAAATTTAGCTCACTTGCCAGCGTATAAGATAAACCCTTTTTGTGCTAATTTTTAAGCATCAAGTTTTATTATTCATATTAAAACTGAATATTTATCATTTTAAAATAAAAAGTAATGCAAAACAAAATAATACTTTTTCTATCTGGGAAAATGCACAGTACATCTGTAAAAATGCTACGTCAATTTCTTTTGTCAAAACTCTGACACTCATCTTCAGAGCTAAATAAGAAGTTACTTGAAACTACATCTGAGTCCTCAAGCAACACATTATCCTCTATATCAGTCAGAGTATCACTAATGGTACGTTTCTTAAATGACAAAATGCTGAAATTTTTTATTTGCATGATTTCTTTTGTGACAATTTTTTTCATGGTTCATATATATGAATAAATAGTTTCTTTGCATAAATTTTGATATCTATAATCTATTAAAAGCTTTTCATCAACTACTACCGCTTTTGCTTAATGAATAAATATTTTGGTAATCACAGAAAATACCACTATTCTGCAATCTGAAATCCGAGAATTTATCTCTTTCAAGTTTAGACTATTCTGCTGGTCCCCTTCCTAGTTTAATGTTATTTTGAATTTCTTTTTTAGATCGTCTTCTTGTATCCTCCAAGTTCTTACCATTTTCTCAGTTAAAAGTGTCTCGAAATGCTCTTTTTCCATGTTCTTTAGCATTCACAAATTTACGCAGCTTATATGCTATGTCATAGCAATACCAACATTGTTTTTGAGCAATAACCTATCAAAACATTTATGAATATTAAACAGTAGACACATTTTACACTTTTAAGGACATTGTCAAAAATTGGTTAACAAAGTTGAACCGAAATGTGATCGTGTATGAAAACGCATGTGCATTCACAGAGCCTTCCTTACTTAATTATAATATTTTCGCACTCAGCAGAAAAACAATATAAAGATAGCCTAACTCTGAACAAAAGAAATTTCCAGTAATAAAAGTAATCAAAAATTGAGTATCGATTTACAAGAAGCAGTACTTACGTATATAATGCACCTATTTTTCATACCTATTTTGAAATAACAATGAATTTTTATAAAATTGCAAATACGTTAATTTCATCTGCAAACTTTTACTGTAGTATCAAATTTTTCGAAGTAATGTGTTAGTTCTACATATATGATAAGGTAAAAGGTAATGAGTAGAAATGTTTTGGTTGATATATTTATACCACAAACATCATAAAAACCTTTATTTAAAATTACGTTTTTTTAAAAACAAATATAAATAATTTATATTATCTGATTTATTACGGTTTGTTTTAATTAATTGTTTTCTTAAAGATGATTTCCTTAAAAAAAATTCATTCTGATCTTTTTTCTCATGTTAACAATTTAAAAACTATTATAAATATTGGTTAGTAAACTGCAAGATTTAAAATTAATAAAATTAACAATAATAAGCGATAAGTCAAATAAATAATGAAACAGCCTTCATATTTTAAATTATTATTTTTTTCTTACTAATTTAGAAATATTATTCTTTTATATTTCCCTAAATTTTACATTATTTTACCTATGATTAAAATTAGGCCCTATAGTGGAGAAATATAAAACAAAACCTTTTTAAGCCTATTTGACTTGCAAATTCAAATTTTAATCTCATTTCCTTTTAGTTAGAATGTTTGGTATACTGTAGCTGTAATATTATGCCTTGTACATTTTTTTTTACTCTGCGATATTCAAATCTGAGTTCTTATTTTGCAAAAATGTGCTTACAGTTTTCTATAAAATGCAAGCCATTTCTTTTTAGACAATTGAATATTTTAGCTTTTTATCTTCGAAGGAGATTTGACTTTATTCACTTTAAAAATACTCCGTCTTTGAGTATGTATTTATTCAAAGATTTATCTTGAAATAATGGTACCAAGATTTAAGTGCGTTGGATGTGGTGAAAAATGTATTGTTAAACATATATGTGGTGACTGTAGATGTGGTTTCACATTTTCTGTTATATTTATGAATAAAAATTTATATTGTGGAATTATTTATACATTTTTTCTACGTATCTGAGCATCGCATGCAGAATGTAAATTTCTTGGCTATATTTTATGGTAGAATATTTACAAACATCTGATTTTTTAAATATGATTTGTCATGCTACGAGTTGATTTTGAAACTTAATACTAACTCTCCCTCGTTGGACATGAATATTACAAAATGCTGAATCGTTGGTTAATGATAACGGATAAATTCAAAAAAATTGTTCCAAACTCTATAACAAATATATATTTTGGATTATGGTTTTATTTCACAAAATTTTAAATATATCTGTATAGCAACAAAATAAATTAAAAATAAATATACTGATAAAAACATTAATGCTAGTTATATTATTTTACTAAAACTTTATTTTTTAAGTTATTGAATATATTATTGTGTGCTGTCTGATGGGTGACTGGGTAGATCTCCTGACTCCTGAGCTGTGGGTCCCGGGTTCAAATTCCGGTTCGGCCATGGATGTTACCTTCGTTCTCTGTTCTCTCTGTGTTTCGCTGTCCCTTCTTCTGTGATGATGTAAGAATATGGTTCATGCTATAATTGGGTTTGTGGTGGTATGGCACGGATACCGCTTCTCGCCTCCGTGACTTGGTTCACAGGTGCACGCTAAGTAACGACAAATGAGTAGCAGCTGCTTACCTTGTTGTGGCATAGGGTTTGTCAAACAAGTGCCCCTCTCCCCTCCGTTTAAGAAATATATATATTATTGAGCTCACATTTGTAGTAATTGTACTATTTACTCATGATATTCATTGTATTTTAAAAATGAATATTATATTTTCCAAATTTACTTATTAAGTCAAATTTTAATTTACTTAAAACATTTCATAATATTTCAATTATTAATCGAAGATAACTCATTATAGCTATCATTATATTTCCAAACCTTTTTACTTATTTCTTTGTTTAAATTGTCAATAAGCATTTAGGGTGAATAAATAGATTATATATTATTAAGAAATAACACGTGTATGACAATATTCAATTATTTCTTCATGCGATGCATTTAAGGCATTAATCCATAAAATTTACTTATTAACGTAAATGTGTATTCTCTTACGTGTACCGTTATGCATAAATTTCTCAGATTAAAATAAATATTTAAGGGATATTAAAACTCATCCATAACATTATCCATTAAGTGGTAGTTTTCCTTCAAATTTAAAATGATAAAAATTATCTGATCTACTCCCTTCATACATGAAAACGTGATGAGGACTTATTGTTTTATTAAGTAGAAAGCCATAGAATTATATTTTATGGTAAATCCTGAAGGAAAATCTTCTTATATGTGCTATATCATTTCCTAAAATAAAAAAACAGGTTTTTTTTTAAATTCAAACACTGTCTCCAAATGTATCCTTAACAAATTATCATTAACTTTTGTAGCAAAAAGGTATTATAATTTTAAGTGTTATTTGTAAAATACTATGCATAAGTTATGAAACAACAGATTTTTAAAATAAAAATGTCTTTAAAATTTTCATAATCAAAATACCTAATTAATTTTCTTAAATAAAAGAATTACAAAACATGAAACATAATTAGTAAAATAATATGCATAAATTATGAAATAAAATATTGTCCTAGATATTCCAATCCTTTATGTTTCCAATCAATTTTCCACAAAACATTTTTTTTTAAATATTCATTATGATTAACAAATTGTTATGCATAAATTTAAAATAATATATATTTATCAAATAAAAATATTACTTTTAAATTACTGACAGGTAATGTGTAACAGTTTCGCAACAAAAATTTGTGAAGTTATGATGCCTAAACTTTACATAATCAATTTAATAGCAAAGAAAATCCGTATTGGGGCATGTTTTGTAATTTATTCACTAACTGATGTACTGAAACCACGTTAAAAATGTTTTAAAAGAAATAAAAAATAATTTTTCAAATCATGAAAATAAATAAAAATATTTATGAAAAATGTAATTTCCTACAGAAAAATACTAATATTTTCAAAAATATTTAGGAAATTAATTTGAAAGTGTACTAATAGGATATATAATAAGAAAAGGAAAATTATTTCAGAAAATGTAGGACAATATTTTTATTTCAAAATGTGTTTTTAATATGATGCTTTACCATAACGGTCTATAAAGAAGTATATATTTTAAAATATAATATTTCTTGATGTCCAATATATATTTTAAATCCATTATCATGCATGTATACATATAATTGCCTCTATTATTGAAAATTTCTGTAAAGAAAATTTTTATATTAGGAACAGTTATACAAATGTCCCTTAAAATTATTAAATAACAATTCTTAAATATTTTGTTAATAAAAAATATTACATGCATTAAAAGAGAAATATATAATCTTTATTGCACGTGAATGTTGTTGGAAATGATCCAATAAATCATGTTTTTTATGATTACTAAGCGTTTTATGGTTTATTTCTAAAATTTTAAAATTGGAAATGCATTATAAAGTATATTAATTTAAATACATTGGATTTAATTTTACATTTAATAAAAAGCTAGAATTCTTTCATAAACGATTCAATAAAATTTCTTTTAAAATTTCAATAAATTATAATTCTAATAAACACATGTAGATTATTTGAGCGAAGTACTATTTTTATCTGTAGACAAATATATACTTAGGGAAAAATGAATATTCAAATATATATATATATGTATATATATGGATATATATATACATATATATATATATATATATATATATATATATATATATATATATATATATATATATATATATATATATATATATATATATATATATCTATATCCATATATATATATATATATATATATATATATATATATATATATATATATATATATATATATATATATAAAGTATTTAAATATTCAACGAAATTAAGGTCGTGCAAAGAGTGATGACATGTTTTAATAATAAATGCAGAACTTGTTTTCACCCAACTTTCTCCTTCCTTCTCTTTATTTAGATGCACGGAAGTGTCGAAAATTTGATGGATGACATTTATCAATATTTTCACATGCAACTTTATTATGTCTTTCTTATAAATCTTAATAGCAGATTAGGAAATAAAAAGATTTTTAATTCTTGGATAATTTATAACCAAAAGCTTATTTTTTAAATAAGAAACAAATATACATAACTAATTTTCAAGTATTCTATTATAGTATAAATTTTAAGAAATACAGAGCACGCACACAGAGTTGCTTTAAATGGAAACCATGATAAAATATTAAAATATATAATGATTTTGCTATTAAAAGTATGCATATTACCTACTAAGTATATTTCTGTATCAGAAATGTAATTAGAAGCATATGAAAAACAATTCTATTTCTAACTTAAAATAATATTTTATTCTTACATAATAGGTCAAGCTTTCAATTATAAAGTCCCATGTTCACATAAGCGCTCAGATTATATTAATAACTTTTTTAGCTTTCACAGTACCATGTTTCCTTCAAGAAACAATTTATTATAAATTTTACAATATTTACCAAAAATTTAGTATGGATTATTGATCAATTATATTTATAAAAATTTACTATTTTAACACAATTTTTAAATCCTTGAAGATATTTTTACTTCAAAATTAAAAAAAGATTTTTATGTGTTAACAATTTAAATGCTTCAAGTAGAAAAAAAAAATCGTTGCTTCAAAGAAACATGCACAGAAATATTACCTAACCAACAATGTAACAAATATTGTTTTGGACATAAATTATTCTTTGTCATATCTAGGTTAAAGGCTTCTATTATTTTTAATATTTAATATTTATTATTCAAATTCATTTTTCATTATAAAAAGTCTTTAAACAGGAAATTTAAACAGTTTTAAATTGCTAAAAATAATTTTCATTTTTCATATATTTTTACCAATACAGAAATTAGGAATTATTTAGTAGTAATATGTTTTGTTAAACGCAATTAAAAAAAAAGTATTTAAAATTGTACGACATTTAGTTTTGTTAGACTTGAGATATTTCAAAAAAACTTCAAAAATTTCGTTATATTTATATTTAAGATTAAAAATCATTCTTCACACATAACTTGATTTACTTTGATTTGCAATTTTTGAGCTGTATTTTACTCACCAAACGTTTAGGAATATGCTGTAATTTTGATATTTGCATATTTTCTGATAAATTTTATTTACTGGTTGTTTAATGTTATTAATGATTATTGACAGTTTTTCAATAATTTTTAAAACGATTAAAATGATTATATGTTAGATTCGCAAATGCATTCCTTTTTAAGTATTTTATATTGAATTTAAAAACCAGGCAATTATCTACTTAATGTAATAAAATTTGTCTTACAAAAATTATATTATTATAAATATATAATAAAAATACATATACCTGAATTTAACTCATTAAAACAATTCTTGTAATTTTTAGGATTGAATAAATTTTTGCGTATAAAATAAATTATATATATTTAAATTATTAACCATATTAAATGAAAAATTAAGACACCCCGAAATTGAAAAATGCTTTTATGTTCGTAATCTTGTAGAAATATATTATACTTTTGATGTAAGCATTATACCTTTGATATTGAAACATTATTACAAAATTTACACACACATTTAAAAATAATATACACAAACTAAAAATCAAGAAACTTTTTAAAATTTAAATATCAAAAATGAACATTTATTCTTATTAACACAATAACATTTTTCAAAAAAATTGGCGATTCACTTGGTCAATGGCGTTTGGAGACAATTTTCCGATATCCCTGAGTCCTTAAAAGGGACACGTTGTTCCCATATCTATGCAGCTGTTGCCAACTGATGGCATAAAATTTGAGCCTGTCTCTCATAAAATGAGATATCTCTCTAAGCCCTGAATCTGTGAGCCCCTCGTAACTTTTAACTTGATCACCAAACCCTTTATACCACAGGGGGTGGGCTTTAGAAATGATAGGGAATGGTGCACTTTGTCTGGAACATGATCAGAATTCAACGTGGCCGGTGTTACTAAGCACAGTTTCGTTTCTTTGCACCCACACTTTGGTGAGTTCTAGAAGATTTATTCATTTTAATAATATGGGAAAGCTTAATAAAACTTTACAAACTTAACGTTAATATTCATATTGTGTTTTTAAAGTTACAACTGGGATTTATTTTCTGAGGATTAATTAATATAAAAAATTATTAACATCTGTGATCTTAAATTTAAAATTTTAAACCATTAAGATTCCTGTAAAATGAGAAAAAATTCAATGTGTCATAAAATTTCTATAGAGGTCATTGATATGCTTAAAATATAATGAAGAAAAGCTACCTAAAATATTTATGAATAATAGGAAAAATTACTTACCAAATTTAAAAACTATACAGAATTTACAATTAAAATATACTATAACTTAGCGAAATGACTGATTGGTAATTTATTTTATATATTATTCACTAGTTTTAATTTGTTATTTATACAAGGTATGCAGCAGGGATGATTAAGATTTGAAACATATCTGCATGGGCCAAACAATACTTCTAATTCTTAAACTGCTTAATTTTAATTAGTAATAAATAAAATGAAGTAGTTTGCATAAAAATAAAAAGTCAGATGTCAGATGTAAAATATTTAAATATTTTCATACACATTTAAAAGAACATAAAAAGACGAAATATCTTTGTTGTAAATCGCATTTGAAAGTTTTCATAAGATTCTTTTAATTAAAATTAAAGGTAACATATTTATAATACTTAACTTATTGAAATCTTTCAATGTTTTGATATTGCATAAGCTTAATTCTAAAAGTTTAACTTTAATTTATCTTATTTTTACAAACATAGGCAAATAGAATAAAAAATAGAAGAATTCGCATATTATTTTAAGCAACTGTTTTTCTTCAAAACATAAATTTCAAATAAAGAATCATTTAAAAAAATACGATAGTCAATTTTGAATATATTAAAAACGATAATATTACATTAAAAATTTAATATTGGTCATAATTAAGAATACTAAACTTTATTTGAAAATTAAATTTCCATATTGTTTTAATTTTGCATCGATGAGTCATGACAGATAAAAAGAAATCCTATGCATATTTGTTTTAAATAATATAATTTTAAAGTAAACTTTTCAAACTGAAATATTGATCACTTGGACGAATCTCAACATGCTATTCATTTATACATTTAGAATTCGCAGAATTAGATTTTTTATAACGTAAGAAAACAAAATAAGATTTTTAACAACGTTGAGTCTTAGGGAATAATCATTTCTGATAACATAAAAATTTTGTCTGTCGATAAAAAAAAATGATTGAAATTATTACTAAGCAAAATGATCTTATTAGAAATATTTCCTTCATTCTAAAATTTATGAATTAAGTGATATGTTTTAAAAATAAATTTGAATGAGAGAGTTTTGAATATTTTGATATATTAACTATATAAACAAAGGTATATGAACCCTTATGGTATGAACTCAGGAGTTATAAGAAGAATTGATCCATTCAATAAAACTAAATGTTTGGTGTTAAATCGCAGAATATTGTTCTTCCTTTTTCTTAGGTTAAAGAAGAATAGTAAATAAAAAACCTTATAAACACTTTTGGCGAGACAACTGCTTTACTAAAACAATAATATTCTTTGACTTTCTTTGGAATTTAATATAATATTTTTGTCGATTATACTATTTTATAAGGTTATAAGGATTCTTGAGAGTATGATAAGTGTCTGAACATTGTGTCTAAGCTTAAAATAATTAAACTTCGGTTTTCTTGCTAAAGTTCATTGCTATCAATTACAAAAAATTCTTCATAGTGAAAATAACATCTTATATCTTTGTGAGATTTCAAGTGTCAGTATGTATTTGCATATGTCAACATATTTTTAAAGCACTTAGATATATATTTTACAATGCACAAATACTTCAACCATGTTGAACTTCTGTTTATTATTTATCCTTATAATAAAATAATTACTTATTTTCGCAAATTGCATAAGACAAGTCTTCATTTTCTTCGTTTTTTTAAATATTTTTAAATGTGCATATTTATTCCCTGTTTTATCTTTGTTTTTTGAAAATATCAGCATAATAGATACATTGTTCGTTTCCAACAGTTTTTGAATTACGATTTAAAGAATTGTGTTTTGTATGCATCTCTTTTAGGGTAAATTTTTGGAAGTGTGCGGATAACATATTTTGCGACATATAACTATGGCATTTTAGCTATAAAATTGCTATTCCGGGAGATAATTTGCGTCGACAATATTACAATATTTTGCAATTAACTGATGACACTAAGCTGACACTGTATAGTATGAAATTAATCTAATAATTGTAAAACTTCAGATTATTTCTGTACCTATAATAAAGATAAACATTTTATCTTACAATATTACAATTTATAAAGATACTCAAAGTGCTTAGAATAAGAAAAATACCCATATCTAGTGAGCACTATAAGAACCAAATAAATTTTTAATATTTAATTTTGAGCTTGATGTAACAAAAAATATAGTTTCCATTATTTATAAACTTAAATACACTGGCCTCCAAAAGTTTCGGACCAACTGCTTTTTGGCTCCTAATTTGCAAATGGATAGATTTGGAAATATACATAGATATAAAAAAAAAAGTTTAGATAAGAAAAATGCATAAATGATAGCCAAAAGAAAAAAAAGCAATCTCACTGGAAAAGTCTATTTTTGAAAGAAAAAAAAAAAGAATAATCATAGCTTTTATATGGTAAAATGCCACAGAAACATAACAAAAACAAGATTTAATAAGGCATGTATCCACCTTTAGCTTGAATGCATTGATGACGGATTTTTCATACTGTCAATTAAGTTGTCAGTTACGAAAATGAGAAGCGGAAATCAGGAACGGGGTATGCTGTTTTTCAGCTGTAATACATACCATAGAGAAGGACTTCAAGCTGCAATCTGTCAACGAAGATGACCCAATAGATGCTTTTCGGGGTTCCGGTTTGAAGATCGAACTAATTATTCTACACTCGCTCCAAACCATACCCCTTAAGATATACATCAACAACTACAGCTCTACGAGATCACGCATTATCATTCATAAGAATGAAATCTTTGCCAATTGCACAGGGATACGAGTGGACATAAGGATCAAAGATCTAATCACGATATCTCATCCAGTTCCAGTTCCTATCTGGAACACATGTAAGTGTAGTCACCAAGTAAGATTACTGAAAAACTATTATTCTTCCACGAAGGTAACTGCGTCCTGCCACAAAATTGGATTGATAGTATCCGGTGCTTTGTTTCTTCCAGATAAGCAATTGTCGTGATAAGTGCTCCCGAGTGAATCTGAATTCCTCAATAAAAAGCACAGAAAGTAATCGCTGTCTGGTCCAGGAAACTTGATTTCCCGTGTGACTTTTCTGTGTCATCTGGTGAGGTAAAGGTATACATTTTGTCACCTTGTATAGATACCTGCATGTTGAAGACTCCTTTTTTCCATATTAGTGGATCTTCTCCCAGATACTACAGAGTAGTCTGCAACAAGTTGCTGCACAGAAATGTTTCTTCTTTTACAGGGCGAAAGATATATAAAACTGTTTTTTACAGGTGTTACAGCTCGAGGTCGACGGGAAGCATGTCTTCTGGATACAGGCTCTTCGGTTTGATATTAATTTCCAGAGACAGTGGACCGCGTTGTAAGACAATTTAAGGAGCTTCGCCACATCAGTTTATTATGTCCCCATTATACTATAGATAAACTATAGATTTTATAGTTAATGTTATTTTTTATGTTGAGTTTCGAAAGAAAACGTTGTCCCTTAACTTTTAAAAAACAGTGTAGACTAAATACTGTCACTTTTAAGGAATAATGGTTAATACTGCCAGCTTATTAATAATTATTTTGATTAAAATAATTTTAATGTATAAATAAGTTAAAATGGTTTTTGGATTCAGAAGATTAGTTTTGTAAATCTTTATAAAATCTAACATTTTAATTATTTGATGCTAAATTGCTTAGTAGCCATGTATTATATCTACTTTGAAACGCATTACAACTACTCGATAAAAGGTTACGAAATATGGGATTATAACTTATATTTAAGCAGAATATTTCTTTTGCTATTGATTTTGAATTTCCATTGAACGAAAATATAAGATAATTTGCAGATCCTTAATCTTATACTTGTGTGTGTTTCGTTGCATTTATTATTAAATTACATTAATCGAAATATTAATTGAAAGAATTGTAATTCATTTATTAAGAGGTATAACATTACTTTTAAATATAACATTACACTTCCTTAGTTTGTCTTATCATCAATTTTAGGAACTTGTTAGTAATTGTTAAATTTGGCATTAGATAAACTTATATATATATATATATATATATATATATATATATATATATATATATATATATATATATATATATATATATATATATATATATATATATATATATATATATATAATATACATAAGAATTTTATTTCAGCTAAAAAATCTATCGTACAGACTTGAAGCAAATTACTTTTATTACCGAAAACTAAATATAACTAATATCATAATATTTATTTCTATAAAGGGTTCTTATGAGTCACAATATTCTTCTACATTTATATCTAAAAAGGAAAATAAAAAGAAATTTTGAATATTTTATATAAATGTCAATTATTTTAACAAAATGTATAATAGTATATCCACAAAGAGTTTATTATTATTTTTTTTGAAGACTTTAAAATCTTCATACTATCTATATGCACCCTTCTGCGTGACGAGCAGCTATTTGTTCAAAATATTTTTCCTTTTTTTTTTCCAGAACTTTTGGAAAAAATACCCAGAATCGACTTTCCGAGATCGTTATATTTAGTTATAACGGCCTCACGCAATGCTTTATGAAATGGGATCAAGTGGTCGTGATTATTGACTGATCATAAAAAGGAGAAAGAAAATTTGGAAGGAAGAAAAAAAAAAGTGACGCGCACCTTTGCCATAAAGCTAAGAGAGATTCTAGGCCCTTCCTCCATAAACTACACCTTCTTCTACGCTTTGCCTTACGCGACATTTATTATTTTAGCACTCAATCCAGGAGCTCTGGAAGTGAGACTTTTTGGGTCTGAGGGGCAGTCGTAAAAGCACTTTTTCGGAGCTTTCCAGTAAACCTCACAGAGAGTCATAAAAAAGTGCCGTAAATTTTGGGATTTCTCAAGCCCTCTCACCTGATCCTGTCCTCGACGTGTATATGAACTTTTTCTCCCAGCTTTATTTACGGACCTGGTGTATTAATCCCTTTCCACTAGCTCAGACCACGCATGAACCCGAGATAGTTATGGCGTGGCAGTCAATGACATTCTGAAGTAAATGTAAAGGGATTTTAATTTAATGAAAATGTGAATATTGTTTGGCAGTAAAATGCACTTTGGTGTTTTATTTTTATTTTCATATCTTAAATAAGAGAAAATTCAGAGATTTATAATTTATATATTTTAAATAACTTAATTTTTAGATTTTATCATATCAATGGTACTTTAAATAATTGAAAAGAATTTAGTTTAAAAAGTCGTAAAATATGTAATAATAGATTTTCATGCATTTCCATTGATGTAAAATTCGGTGTATAATAATTTATGTATTATTACATATTACAATATAGTACGAAAGATATCATATTTCCTATTAGTATTTCTCTTCTATTACATAATTCCTATTCCTATTGTCTCGGATGACTTTGATTAAGTATATTAGTGAAAGATTCAGGACATTGCAACTAAAATGATTACACTTATCTAAAAACTCAATTCTATAGAAAATATCAAATGTATTATAAAGATATTATTATAAAATAGAATTTCCATTTCTATGCTAAACAGTTTATAGTTATAATGAAAATCCGAATACAAAGTCTGTTGTAACGTTTATTTTGCTCTTTTATTTATACTAAAAAAAGTTCCAACAAATCTTTGTGCACTTATATTCATTTTAATAATCCCTTAAATAATTAAGTACTGAGGGAATATAAGTAAAACTAAAGATTTAGAAATTTTTCAACAAATAAATGAAAAAATAGTTTAAAAAAAAAGTAAAAGAAATTTAGATGTTACCAAATCTTGTTACGCATTAAATAAAATTAAGTTTAAATCTTAAACAAATACTGAAATACAAATTATTATGCCTTAATCACTTAAAATATTTGTCATAAGTAGAAACATAATATTTACAAAGTATAGAAAAATAATTAAAAGTAATATATATACATATATCTATAGAAAAAGGGTTTATTTAATTTAAACTTCAATCTGATAATTTTTCAGTCCATGCTCATTATTCATAAAACCTAAATGATTTTGTAACTGAAATTGTAACTTTTCCATGATTTCGAAGTCATTAAACTTAATGAAAATTTCCAGAAAGACCAAATAATTTTTGAAGTCTATGATTGATATATTTATTTATTATATATAATGTAAAACCGTTTTTGGAATTGATTGATTCCTTGTAGAATACACACCAACAAAAATATTTAATTCTAATTAACGTTAAAAAATATATTAAATACTTACTCAGTCAAAAACTTTACTTTTTACTTAATATTTATTAATTAGTACTGTTTCATAAAACAAATAAGAAAACATTCACTTTATTGAGACAGAGGTTATATATATATATATATATATATATATATATATATATATATATATATATTTGAAAAGCTTCTTCGAGGAAAAAAAGTTTTATTCCTTTATTTTCTTAATAAATATTATTCCTTCCTTGCTTCAGATATTAGATATTTTGCGGTAAAGATTATTATTATTATTATTAGCTTTTAAATAAGAATTAATTTTTATAATATCTCAATTACAATATATTCGGGTTTTTTTTTTTAAATAATATTGTCATGTAAAAATATATTACTTCCTGTTCAGTAATAAACTGTTAAAGAATACTTTTAAAAATACAAAATATTATTATTATGAAACTAAAAATTATGTATTAGTATATGTAACTTTGTGGAAAATATATATATATACTTGCTTATAAATTAAAAAAATATATATATCCAAATATATATAACATGCAAGGAAAACATCATGTCTATATCTCACTTTGAAAAGTATCTCAAAATTTACGTTTTTCTAATTTTATCTCGATATCAATTATCTCTATTAAATTTATTATTTAATATTTTATTTATTAATAACTTTTTATATAAAAGATTGATTATTATTATTAATTTAACAATAATTTTTAACTGACTCTAATAGCGGAAGAGTATTGACAAATATCTTTAAATTTGCTTTCTATCTCTTTATTCACCATATGAATTTATCACACATTTTAATGGGTCTCCAAAGATCTTTATATCATTATATGTGTAATCAGTCGATTTAAAATCTCATTAAAATAGTTTTTAAAAATGACGTTGAGATATTAACTTTAAACAAAGTAATTAAGTAACTGCAGGAAAGATGAGAAATATGTTCTCTTGCAGAAAGGTTCACAACGGCATTAATAAAAGGTAAGCTTGTTGTCACATACCCCATTCAGACACATTTAAAACAAACACTTCATCTTTGTCACCTTGTTTGTTATAAGGGATTTGGTTTTGAATAAATTTCAGTATTAAATGTATGGTTGGTTTACTCTTGGATACAATAAAATGTTTAAGTCTAATGGATACTATAGAGTGTTATGATTAATTATTTTCACGCAATAATTAAAATTAATGATGTAGAGTAAAATTTATAATTTCCTACATAAAAAAGTAAAAAAAAATCAAATTGTCTAAAATAATTCAAATTGTATTTCCTAAATACATTATGAAAATATGTTTATTTTCTTCTTTTTAATGTCCAAGAATAATTCCAAATAATATCAATACGGTCTTTTCATTGAGGCATAGTTTACATTTTTCTAATATATATTTCAGGTGCTTGAAAATTTTTATAATTCTTATATAGATTACAGAATAGAAATTTAAATTAAAATGAGACAACAATAGCAATTTTGTGTTGTAGTATAGTTATTTAAATAGCAATTTCATATAAAAGATTTTTTAATAATATCATTTAGCATCAAAGCTATAATGATATCAATTCAGTGTTTTCATAATCAAACAAATACATTTTTTAGGTACATTTTATTTCTTATTTTTAATACAAGTCATCTCTCTTTCTCTTCTTGATAAATTCAAAATTGCTAATAGTAAGTCAGTATTTTATTATATCATACATCTTTTACTCAAATGAAGAAATCTAAAACTATTTTTTAAAATGAGCAGTTGTCTGATAATGTTGAATGCTGTAAGTTCACTATCAATAAATGATGTCAAAAATATTCAATATTTCGTTTGTATTCAACATTTCCAAGCACTTTTTTACAATTTTATAATGAACTAAAGAGCTTTGCAGTTAAGCTGCGCTAATTTTACCCAAAATTATAAAAAATATTTTTAGATTATTAAGGTATATTTGTGTGATTAATATATACTTAAATTGCAAAATACAGTTTGAATTATCACTTAGTACACAGTAAAAGAAAGAAACATATTTTGCAAGAATGGAAATAGACAAACTGTCAAAAAAGAAGAAAAATAGTCCACCCAACAGGAAATTAAATTTTTCATTTTTTTATATTTCAATTACTTTATTTAATAAATATTTGATTTCTATTTTTTTCCAATGGCAGATTGTAGATAGTTACAACTGCAACAGAGTCTATTAATCTATTATTCCCTGATACCCAAGGAACCAGCCAGAAAAAGCGATACCTTAGCCACCGAGGCGTTGCCCCGGGTGCACCACAGGGGATGGGCCACCATAGCACGCTCACACATGCCATTTATATGGTAGGCCCGTTTATATGGTAGGCCTCATTCATACTTCATTCACACACATAAGGAAAGGGCAAAGATAGGATAGAGAGAGAGTACATCCATTCCTGAACTGGGATCGAACCCAGGACCTTCCTATCCGTAGTCAGGCGCGCTGACCACTAGACAAGTTAGCTGACATATTTGATATTTATTAAAGTAGGAAAATCATGGTGACCTATTATCACATAAATATTTTAATTTAAATATAATTTTATACATACCTACAAAAACATCAAATAGAGTTTCAATATAACAAATTATTTCAATTTAAATAAGAAATAAAACAACTATGCTAACTATTTTAATTAAAATACTAACCAAATCAGAAATTGTTAACAATAAAAATTTAGCTAGAGTAAGAAATCACTGGCCAATAAAATATATTTGAATATTAAAGTGCAGAAAATATATGGAAAAGTATCGATGGACACTTTCATTGAAAAGATGATTGAATAAATACAAAAAACATAATATAATAAGAGAATTTTCATATTATATAAAAGTATAAGAGGATATTCATTGAAATATTATAATCATTTTTACTAATAAATCTTATAAAAGTTTTGATTCGACACTAACCAAAAATCATAGTACCCCTATTTTGAAATTCATGAAAGATTGTTATTAAATATGCAAAAGTTTAATCAAGGGTCGCTTTTCAGGATGAAAGGGAAAGAGAGTTCTGTCAGGCATTATGACAACCTTTTACGAAATCCTACTCCTCGATTGAGAAAGATTATTTCAAACCTTCTTACCCACCCTTCCTCATCTCGAATGAAATGTGAGCCCGGAAGCTAATCGTTCCAACGATATAACAGCGTTTAGGCTGTATATCATATCGCCCGATAACGTTCTTTTGCGAAAAGCAGCATTTCGATGCAATTTCCGATACACAGATATTACTCAGAGAGAATACAAATGTATACGCCGAGGTTGCCTTCTGGGAGTAAATCTTTGGGAATCTTTTTGAATTTCTCTCTGACATGCATATGTTTATCTGTTGTGGTAAGAGAAATGCTTTGAAATAAATGAGAGTTACAAAATGCTGTATCGATAGATGAAATGATATTAAGTTTCTTGTCGAAGAGTTAATATTGTAAAAGGTATGTTAATCTATAAATAGCCAGCTAATGTTGGGATATAACATTTAAAATATCTTAATACAATAACATGAAGCAGATGAAGAGATGAACTGAAAAGAATGTTTCAAGAGTAGCTTAATGATACGTAATATTATATCATATTCACAAACAGTGAAATTTTTGATTAAATTCACTATTTACAAATTTCTTGGAACATTTTTGCGGATAAATTTAAAGTGTTTCATAGAAAATGCTACGCAATAGTATAGCTTGCAATATAAATTTAATTGTTTTGACAGTCAATTGAAAATCCAATTTATTAATAATCAAATGTGCTTTGCATTTAATTTATTGAAATTATTCTCATTTTTCAATAATTATAATTAATAAATTAAATTCAATCCATAATTTTAAGATAAGTTCATTATTTTTTCTTAGACCATCGCTTTAATATTATTGAATATATTTTTTGCTCCATTTAAGCAATAATTATTAAAATTTATGAAAATAACATATATTATTTGTTAATAAAATTAAAAAATAATTTCGTTTAAACAATAAATAATAATTGTTGGATATGAAATGATATATTTCGTAAAGGTAAATCTGTAATAAAAGAATCAATAATTGAATTAAAAAAATAGAATTATAATTAAAGTAATGACGTTCATAATATTATTTTCCAAAAGTAATCTTTATTATTAAAATTTTTGCATTTAAGCTTTAATGGAAAAAAAATAAGCAAAAGCTTTTTCAAAACCAACTTCTTAAATTATAAGCTTCCTATTTCCTTTTTTAAAATCTGATTTTTTTCGATATAGCTGGAATATAATATATATTAATGGTAATAAAAATAATTTTAATTACTATTAAGAAACTTATTAAAATTTATTTAAAAACAGCGCATTTCAATATCAGATATTATCAATATATTAAAAATATTGATCAGTGTATTTTGTTAAATTTAATTAAAGAATGTTTGGAAGAATAAATATTATTTCAAATGTTCAATAATCATAATTTTTTTAGTTAAACTAGAATTATCTATTGAACTTTTACATACATTTTAATATTATGTGAATTATTAAAAAGTGTAAATAAAATCTATAACTGATGATAATTTGTTATCATAAATAATGTTATTTATTTAATATATTATAGTTATTCTGATATTTTAAGTTATTAATTAATTAATTTATATTTTATGTTGTTATATTTGTTAAATTACAGTTTCAAATTTATAGTATTTAAATTGCAATAAAAGCGAATTTATGAAATCCCTCATTTTCTTATTTTAATGCAATTTTTATATGTAATATTAAATAGCTTAGCTCATGAATGTATTTTTTCTATGAGTAAACAATTATCAATAAATTATTACGTAAAATTGAATTCCATTAGAAGATTGCTAATGCCGGAAGAAAATACTGCATTATATTATAATGCAAGGCAGCGTTTGATTTTAATCCTTGCTTTATATTGTGTAACATGTAATGAAAAAAATATATTCATTTAATGATATTCTTATGGATAAAAACTTTAGTTACAAACAGCTGTTTTAAAATTATTAAATACTCTTAAAAAAACTGCAGTTAAAAATAATTTAAAATGTATAAACTACGTCGTCTTTTCAGAGTATCTTCTTAAATCACAGTAAATTTTCTTTATGCAAATAGCAAACTCTAAATATCTTTAAAGTGATAAACATATTTGCATTTAAAATGTGCGGACTCTTACATTTCCCATCATGAATACTTTTGAAACAAATCCTTGTACAGAATTAACCGCTAAGTCAAACTTTTGCAAAATGTGCGATCGTCATATTATTGAACTATTCATTTAAAAAGTTATTTTAAAGTTTTGGTTACACTGTATTTTTAAACGAATATATTAATAAAAAGATGCTTAAAATGTTAATATTAGTTTCAAGACAAATTATTGATAGTTAAATAGCATTTATCTCAGGAGAATAACAGATATTTAAAGAAAATCAGTATTTTAATATCACAATGACATCTTGAAACTAAAAATTTATAAGTAATTTATAAGTAATTTAGGCAGTCATCATATAAATAATAAATTTGGATTCACTTAACTGAATTGCTTATTTAATTAAAATAGGACAGTATATAGTTGATTAATTAAATTAAAACTGCACCACACAATCAGGCATCAGGCATAACTATGTGTGTGTGTGTGTGTGTGCGTGCGTGCGTGTGTGCGTGTGCGTGTGTGTGTGTGTGCGTGTGTGTGTGTGTGCGTGTGTGTGTGTGTGTGTGCGTGCGTGCGTGTGTGTGTGTGCGTGTGTGTGTGTGCGTGTGTGTGTGTGCATGCGTGTGTGTGTGTGCATGCGTGTGTGTGTGTGCATGCGTGTGTGTGTGCATGCGTGTGTGTGTGTGCATGCGTGTGTTTTTTTTTCTAAATTGTAGATTTATTTTAAAATGTGCATTACACTTGCCACGAAAAATATCTTCATCCAAACAAGAAGGGCTACTCCCCTGCGGAATTAAATTTATTTTCTTTACTTCTACAGTTGATACTCAACTTTTCAATAATATGTAAGCTGTAAATTTGATAATTTATGAAAAAAAATATCTTTCATAAAATGAATTGAGACAAGGAATCTGGGATCCTTATTTTTCAGAGATTCAAATTTTAAAATATTTATCCTTAATCATATGAAAGCTAACCGATAGCCTTATGTATAAAATAATTTTTTCTCATTCTTTCACGTAAATTTATATCACAAAATATTTTATGCCTTTACGGTATGCAATTTTCTATTATTTAAGAATATTTAAATTCAATTGCTTTTATAGGAGAAGCGTTTTAATCAATTATCCGCTTGTAAAAGTAATTTGTCGCTTAATATTATTGGATCTAATAATTTTATAGTGTAATATCCGGTCCTAAGTAAAAGTACTCATGTAAAGAAAATTTTAAGTATATCTTTTAATGTGTGCTTTAAAATTTTTTAAATTATAATAATAAAACTACGAGAGATAAATTTATTATTAGAAATAATAATTAAAATAAGAGATTAATACATAAATATAATTTAAAAATATAAATTTAAGTAAAGCCATGATAAACATAAATTCTATATATTTTAACTGAAATACTTAAATTGAAATTACTAATTACATTTTTGGGGATCTTCAAGTTAAAGAAAATTTTTGTACAAGCTCTATATTTAATTTTTTTTTTTAGATTTACTAATTTTCCTTCGTGTTTAAATACAGAAATTCTGTTTTCTGAAGATTAGATTTACATAAAAATGTAAATAGTTTTCGTATGTTCTTTGAATTTTTGAATATTAATCATTTTATTAATTCATTAATCATTTGAATATTTATTCTAAAATATTTTTCACTTCTGATAAAGTAATTGAGAAATGGTATATTTTGAGACTTTTTATATTACTATTTAGAAATATGTTTTTAATTTCAAGCTTTATACTAATATGATTCTAATTTAATTTACTTTTATGTTAATTTATCTTTTTCTAAGTTACTTTTCTGATAATGAGGAGAACTTTTAAATTTGTTTAAATTATACGACTGATGTATGAAAATATGTAAATTTTTAACAATCCTTTTTAAACCTCTACTGTTTAAGTGTTATAAGTTTTAGGGGGGGGGGTATTTTTGGCATAAAATAATATGTATAAAACTGTTACCACCTCGAAATGTTTTCAGAAAATTTCTTTAGTCAAAAGATTTTTAATCTCATTGTGATGTAGATTTTATTTCCAATTACATCCATCATACTAGATTTTCTTTTATTGATTTTCAACTAATTAATTATTTACTTAATCCGCATGTTTAATTTTTAATTTCACATATATTTGGAGTTATTCTTATATTTTGTTATATTTAACTATTTAAAGACTTTACTTCATTTCAAGGTGATTGAATTATAATATTGAGTTAATTTAAAAAAATACATACAATTATTTTTTTGAGTTTAATATAGAATATGAATAAAAAATAACATTTCTGCCATGCAATATAAGATGGCTAGAAAAATTGAATCGGAAAAGAGTGGAACGCACTATGTTTTTCTTTTGTTTCTTTAAGGCTTATAATTTTATTTCCTCTCGGGATGGTGCATCATATTTCTTAACACGTCAACATTTTTACGGCATTTGTTTAAAACTTCATATTTTATTCATCCTTCGTTCAATCTTTGATTTTCGTTTGCAGTCCCTAGTGAGAAAGTCATAAAAACTTTGGAGGGAGACCATATTTTTAGCAGAGCTATTGAAACCGAAGAGACAAGAAGGTTGAAAAAACAAAAAAGGAAAGAAAAAAAAAAAAAAAAAAAAAAACGAAATGTCAAAACTGATCCAGAGATGGCGGTGGTAGGGGTTTTTACTGGAGACGATCAAGTTTTTCTGCTTAAATTTGTTGGCTTTTCTTTATCCCATTGATATGAAATTCGGAAAGGAAAGTTTTTTTTCCTAATAGAAAGTTTTTTTTTATATAATTTGTTGAAAAAAAGATTTTACTTTAACTTATTGTGAAGTATTTTAACTGCAACAGCAATTTTATATTTTATAAAAATATCTCTCCGATTTATGGTGCAATATGTTCTGCGAAAATTACTTTTTATCCTTAATCCCGAAGCTTTGTCATCGATTGCATGCAAGTAAAACTATTTTCCCTACCAAATTTTAAAATTGGATTTCAAGTATTTAGATTGTTTTAGATATTTTACTCTTATCATTGATAAAATCATAACAAATGTTTAATAATCACTTCATACATTAGAAACATTTTTTTTTTGCCTAAAAGCATTTAAGAACATGTGTTTTTAAATGATAATTTCTCAAATTTTTATTCCATATCTATAGGAAATTTAGAAAGAGAAAAGTAATTTCAACATCCGTTTTACTTTAAGCTCAAAAAAAAACTTTGATTATTTATACATAATTTTATATCACTTATTTTATGCCATATTTATAACGAGTACTAAAATCAGTTTTTTTAATTAATATTATGAATAACACTTTAATATTATAAGCATATATTCTATGAACTTCATGTGAGAAATTTTATTTTACTTACTATTTTTGATTAATTTACTTTTAAATTCATGAGATATAGCATACATTTTATTTATATAATAGTGATATGCTTAAAAATATGTATTGATCAAAATAATATTTTATAAATGTGTTACTATGTAAACTTTGCTTTAAGATAATGTTTGCTGTGAGTTTAAATAAATGCATAAGTTAATTCAAATACATTAATTTAACCAAAAATGATGAAGTTATTAGGCCCATATTTTCGATAATTTACAGTTCTCTTTCTTAGCTTTAGAATTTAATAGATTTAATTGAAAATAAATAAATATTCCTATTCTCTTCAAACATTAGTGAAATTATTTAGTTAATAAAAGATGATTCTCAAAATATTTGGTGATTTTCCTTTTGCAATTAAGTCCAAACTTTTATTTTATATTAACATTTAATAATATTTAAATTTTGAATCATCTGTACATTTATACTTATTTTCTACAGTTGTTTTGTTGTGATTATTATAATCAGTGAGGTATTTGGCCTTCACTTCGTTCATATCATTAATCATCTATGCTCTCGAAATATTTCGCATGACTTGCATCGCAAATTACATCAAAATTAATAATAAAATTTTTGTTGTTTTTCACTCAAAATATGCTTATTAATTACTTTGAAAAATCAAGCTTCATTATATATCTATATCTATCTATCTATCTATCTATCTATCTATCTACCTATCTATATATATATATATATATATATATATATATATATATATATATATATATATATATATATATATATATATATATATATATAGTTTGCTGTATTTTTGAAAATGTCGATTTGTAAGAGATCATGAACTATATTATGAAAATATGCTTTTGCTGTCAATAAAGCAATATGATTTATTTTCTTAGAACTGTGCCTAAAATGAATGGGATAACTGTTTTAGATACACTAGCTTCAAATAAATTTGTTATTAGAATTTATTTTGTTTGGATAAGTTGTGATTTTATTTATTACTTATACTGCAGATTAAAAACGTGGATATTGACTCTTTTGGGTCTATAAAAATCTAGCATTTATAAAAATATCCTTATTGTAATTGAGAAACGGAATCATCAGTCTAATATGAAAATGCAGTACGATACAATTCTGATAAATATGAATGGCGATAAATATGATAGACAAAATTAAATCGATCAGGGAATTAATAGGTAAGGTACATTTAGTGCTTGGTAAAAGCTTAGATTAGTGATATAAATAACAAAAAAATATCTTTACATTTATTGTTTTAGCAATATTAAAGTTATACTAACAATTCAAAGCATTTAATGCAATACTTAAATTTTAACAAAATATTTACTTTGAAATGAGTAAATGTTACAAAGGATATAAATGACTTAGTGATTGTTGCTTTTAATTCAAGAGCTGAGAAATTCAGTAATTTGGAGCATTTTATACAAATTAATTTTAATATGTGCTTTTTTAATCAAATAGTAGTCGAAACGCATGGCTTGATATGAAATATTTAGAAGGAAAAATGCATTTTTTCACATTATATGATTCAAGTTTGAATATGTTCATCAAAAATGCAATTTAGAATAATATAATTCCAGAAATATGGTTCTTAATTTTCTCATTTTATCATGAAATATTCTATTTTTACATCTAAATATTGGCATGTGCTATTTCAGATGTAAATACCATATTCATTCATGCTACGAATAACATGGTATAAATTTTCCTGAAATAACATCATCTAGATCGATGAAAGCTTGAAACATGGTCAGTAGGTGGAAAGTGAAAGAAAAAAACAGCTTTTATTCAGTGGGGGAAAAAAATTTATTAGTAAGGTTTTTGATGTCTAAAATCTAGGTAAATGGGAGATAAAAAATAGAACTCCGAAAAAAATCGAAGCATAAAAAAATACATCGATCTGCTTCTACCCCACGTCGATTCTCACAGATATTTTCTTTTACGTATTAGAAAGAAAGCACGTGATTTCCGCTGCTGCCACTGATTGGAACGCCGGTGGGAATGGCAAACAATGGGATGCACGTGCTTTCCCCACAGCACACTGTATAGAAAGATTAGACGAAACTTGGACACTCCCTGTTTTTTCCACCTGCTTCCATCATTTTCGCTTACATCCCCAGTTCTTGTTGAGGGTGGCCATTCAATTAGAAAACCTGAAAAGGAAAACTTTTCTATTTCAGATTTACAGGAACTCCCATTGATGAAATAATCTCAAAAAGACAATGAAGTTTATTCTGTACTACACAAATGAGGCTTCATATTCAATTTTCCTTCTAATATTAATGACTTCTAACTTCTAACTATGTTAGGTTTAATTCACTAATAATTCAAGTTGCAGAAATTTTGAGTTAGAAATATGAAATGGATAAGGAATAATGAACAAGAATTACAGATTACTACAATTTGAGAAATCTGAATAATAGTTGTTTTTTGCCCTTACATTAGTTTTCCTTTTTATTTCATCTCAATCTAGAATTGTATATCATATGTTTCTCTAAGCATTTGTTGGATTATTCGCCATTATAAATTTTATGTTAATTAATTAACATAGGGAATACATTTTTACATAAAAGATGAAAGTAAAAGATAATATACACTCTAGACTAAAAGATAATATGTAATTAAATATTTATGTTTATTTGATATCACGCATATTTTCATTTGCCTGATATAATTTTTCAATTGCATAATTAGAGGTAATCATTTCTTGTAAATTGATAAAATATACATTATTATTATTAAAAATATAATAAAGTTCTTAAGAAAGTTAAGTAAAGAATTTAAAAGTCTAGTAATTTTGTAAGCTAATCTACAATGTAATTTGATATTATCAAATTTATGTAATTAAATAAGCTGTAAAAATATAACAATTATTTCCAAATGAATAAATTTCTTTCTTGAATGTCAAACAAAATTGAAGTTTAATGATATAAAAAATTGGTTATGTATACTTTTTAACCTCATTTTAAATTAATTAATCTAAAATGCGTAGTTAAAAATCTGAACAATCTTTTATATTAAAATTAAATTAGTTGATTTGTTAAATTTTACTGTCGATAAAAATGATATTTCATGACTTGTCAATAAAATGATACTCCAAGATTTCATTTACATTATCTAATAAGAAAATTGTGTTAAATCTATTAATAATAAGGATTAAAATTCATTTTATTTGAGTAGAAATATCGTGCTATATACATTTTCCCTGAGTATATACAATATAAAACTTTTATTATTCGATCATCATGCGAAACTTCAAATGAAGTATTATATCGCTAAAACTATAGTTCAGTATAGTGATATATATACATACATTCATATATATATATAAATATATATAAGTATAGAAAAAAACATGTTTCATACTTATGCTTAAATTACTAACTTGAAAATTGGTGAACCTACTTTACAGTTTCTTGAAATCAAACTGTATTTATAATAGTGTATACTGAAAGCATGGCAAGTCTTAATGTCTACATCAGAGAAGCATCCATTTCATGAGCTTACGCAAGGAGTTTATTTAAAGAGCCGGTAAAGCGGCTTTATTGTCCCTTTGGGAAAGTACCGGTTATTTCTTTATCTGTTCCCAACAAGGGAAGATTAATCACTGTGATATTAATGAAGCCCTTGACTCTAACAAAGAGAAAGCTAGTAGATCTTTTGTGGGGGTACAAAATAATCCAGTGTTCTTATTTTCTTAGGAAAGAAAATAATTTATCCTACCTCCCTTTTCCTTCATACGGAAAGCTGAATGAGGATAAGCATTTTTAGCGATCTCTCTCTCTCTACTAAGTTTATATAACTTACAACAGAGGACTGCAATTTCACTTACGGATCCAAGAAGTTTTTTTTTCATTGATTAATGAATCAAATTACAATATATAATCTATCTTTGTGATTAGTTTTGGGGGTCTTAAATTCATGTCATTTCAATACACGATTGATACCTCTTTGCCAGGATTAATACACTACTTAATTTTAACGGAAAAATATTTTACTTAATTACTTAATTATTGGTTATTGTTTAATTAATTTGTTGTTTTATTCTCCTGATTTAATTTAGCTGTCACAAAACTTACAATTTAAAAAGGTGTTCCTCTGGATACGAATCAAATTCTGCATATTTGCTACTGTGAATCAAAAATAGAGTTCATATAATCCTAATCAATTATGACTGAGCTTAATTCTGCAGATTTTATCAAAAGTGTGTAAATAATTATGCCGGGAGTTTTCCTGTAAATTTTAGTCTGTAATTTAGTTTAGTTTTAAAATTTATACTTCACGCAAATTAAGGTATTAAGAATTTCAAATTAAAATGCTATAGATCATTTTAATTTTTATACGTGATTTATAAATGTGAAACATCTGAGTATTTTTTGCAAATATCTGTATCAATTTAATATTAGATAAGTTAGAAAGGACTTAAATATATAAATAACAACTATGTATCAGCGATAGTTTTCTGCCCTGAAGAATAATTAGCATATAAATTGATGCAAGTTAAATGAATTATTAACTAACGCAATAATATACGCAATAAATTTTTTGAATTGAAAAGTAATTTGAAAACATTACGATTTCAATTCAAAAAAGTTAAGAAGTCATGCAAAATTGTATTTAAAGAATTATAATCTTCGAGATAGTAATAAGAATATTAATCTGTGGGATTTGCTTGAATATATTTATACATACGTCCTCTGTTCATGTCATGAAAAAGTGTTCGATATGCATAGCTAACCATCTCCCTCCTGATGAAGACGAGTTTTTTTTTCTTATTCTTTGCATTTTATATTATGGGATACTTATCAGTGTTGTTTAAATTTTGTCTAATTTGTTTCATTGTCTAGCATGTTGTATCTTATAAATTTCTTCCTTAAAATGAAAATAAAAATTTAAAACACCTTTCAAAAGCACCTAAATTCTAAAACACATATTTAAATCAACATTTTCGTGAAAATTCCAAACGTTATTTCACGATAAGATTTAAAAGAGTTTGCAGAATACCGTACTTATCTGTTTATAATTTTTTTAAATAATATTCATCTGCGTAACACCAAGATTTCGAGAATTTATATTCATTACCTTTATAATCCAGCTTTAGTTTTTTTAATTATTTTGCCAATGTTTTAGTTTTTACTAGTGTTCTATTATATATGAAATCTTCATTATATAACATACTAAAAGATGTATTATAATTAATTATAATATTTTCCTAAAATATGATTTTATTTTAGATTATATATTTTTAAAAGTTTTATTTACTTAAATATGTGTTGTTGACTTTGATAAATATTCTAATAAAAGTTTAAAATTTTTAATACAAGTTCCTCGTTATCAATATTTAAGGACTTCGGTAGGCTGAAATAAGCAAATGAATATGCATAAAAATTACATTATCTAATCTAAACCAATATATTTATACATGCACAATCTATTTATAATTACAATTTCCCTAATACTGGGCAATAAATCGAATCTATTTGATTAAGTAACAAACAGTTTTGAATGAGATTATGTAAATAAAACTTTATACTTTCTTATAGAGCTTTTCACATTAATTATATCAAATGAGTTAAGTATTGGTTTTCACTAGTTTACATATCTGCTCTAGAGTATCAACCTCTGTCACGAATTTAGGAACCATCTTATAGCTCCTCATCTAGCTTCGTGACTGGATAATAGCTTATGCAAGCAAAATGAAAGCCCAATGATAATCGAGATCCTGTAGGAATATTTGATCAGTTTCCTAAACAAGGTTGATAGCGTTGCGATTAGCTTGATTCCAGTAGAGTGTGGAAGCAAGCCAGAGTTTGAGTTGATTCCACAGACACTCGCGTGACACGTGTCCTTCAAAGCAAATACCAGGTTCAGCAACATTGTTTACCATTCCGTCGAATTAACCTTGTTTTCTCTGTATGAAACTCTAGTTCCTTAATTCAATTTAAAAAATATTTTTTAATAGAATGATTAACTAATAATTCATACAATGAAACAATATACAATTCATAAAATGATGTCAACAATAATTCATGTTTTTGTGTGGTTCTAGCAACACCAACATTGGGATATCAATTTCATACATAAAAACTATATTTTTATGAACATAAAATTTAACCTTTGATAAATCTTTTTCATTATAACTTCTCAAATTTCATTTTTTTAAAATTATGATATCAAAACTTACAGTAAAGTACAACTGTTAACCGAAAAGATTGAAAGTTAGGAATGTATGATAATACTTGAAATTGGATTTAGGAAAGAGAATAATTGAAAAATAATAAATGCATTTTTTTTAGTATTTTTCAAATACAAGGTAAACTGAAATCAAATGAGGAAAAGCAAGATGATAACGTTTTTAAGACCTTTAGCAAATTTTATAATTCTGGATAAAATTTCTTAAATCAATCATGAGTTTTGTTACAAAAATTTAAGAGTGACTATAGCATGTTTTGTTTTCCATTAGGAATTAATAATACTTTACAATAGTATTAATTACAATTTCTGTTTTTCAAAAGAAAATGTTAAAATGTTTCCCTTCCCGCGTGAAAATCATTTTAATTAATAATACATTTCCCATTTTTTATAAAATGAAATCATTTTTTAAATTATTGTAACATACATTATGTATAGATAATCTCTTCACAGAAAAAATACAGTAACTTAAATATTGTGCATTTAAAAGTTATAACAAATATAAAATTCATATCTTTACAATACAGTTATATGTATAAGCAAATTTCTTTTTTTCAGTATTACACAGCGTTAAATTAACAAAATAAAGTTGATATTTGATTTAAAATAAAATTAGTTTAAATGCAGAAATTTTCTATTTCCAGGTCTTCATGCATTTTTCAATATTTACAAATTACTCAGAATATACATTGTTGTTCAAGTTAATAGCAAAATATTTATGAAATCTTTAAATTTTTTATGCTTACCTTACGTGATGGATTATATTAGACTATTTTGTAAAGCAATAAATAATTTTATCAAAAAATTCTTCTTTAAAATTTGTAACGCATACACAAAGAATATTAAATATAAAATTCATTATATATGCAAATATTATGCGAAACGCATCAGCAGTGATTCTATTTTTATTTTATATGTTTCATATAAAATACCTTTCCATTTTTATAACTGTATAAATATTGACACAAATAGAAATTATTTTCATTTAAAAGTTATATTAAAATAAACTACTGAGCATATTTTCTTCTTCACAGAATAAATCTTATTGATTCTAATGGAATATAAATACTTCAATAATTAGTATTCAGATTAATAAACATAAGTTATATTTTTCCTCGTTGTGTAAATGATAAATTGCATGAATAATTTGACTTATAAATCACAATCCAGACATAAAACTCTATTTAGTGACAAAAGTTACCAATTATTTACTTTATTGTGTGTAGGCAAATGTAGAAAAAATGAAAATGCAAATTTGAAAATTTAATATTTGGATGATATGTGAAACAAATTTGCTTTATAAGTACTACTTTTATAAAATGTACATTAAATGATAAGAAATCAATCTTAAGCTCAATTAAATTTTAATGCTAGCTCTTAAAATTTTAATGGTGATAAAACTCAACTTAAGCTTGTTGACGATGCAATTGTGGAGCTGAATTTTTACTTGTTAACCTAATCTTTATTAAAATGGACGTATAGTAAGACCACGCTTAACGTGGGATATATGTTTCATCAAATTAGAGCGTAATATGAAGCAGTGTTAAACAAGGTGATATCGTATCATGTAAATAATGGGATTAGGAGAAGATAAATAGAAAATAGGTCAGGTATTTTAAAATTTAATGTATTAATTATATTGTTTATAACAATAAAAATATTTCTTACAAACATAAAATATAATTAATGGATATGCATATAAAAATATTCCGATTGAGTATATTTACATTTCAGATCATTCAGTCTGTTCCGCATTTCGGATTTTCTGCTTTTTTATTAAGAAGATAACTAATGTAATTTGCGTTTTCCTTTTGCGTTCTAAAAGAAGTTGTTTGTAAGTGGATAAGGCATCTATAACACCTATTCTTTCCTTTGAACTCCTGTCAAAATTTAGGTCATTTTCAATAAATTGGTTCATAATTTCTGTTATATTGGTGAAATTGGTTTTCAGAAAAGCTATTGTGAAAAAGCTCTTTTTACTTTTCATCAGAATCACTACTTTCTATATTTTTGTGCTCTTCCTGGTCTGCTAATTCTTTGAGATAATCATTAAAAATATTTGCTGCTGCTTTTTGCACTATTTCTTCGACATCTTCCCCATTTACATCATCTATACTGTATTGTTTCAATAATTACACTATTTCATTCTTATCAACAGTGTACAATGTTATCAGTTTTACTTGAATCTGGCCAAATAGTCTTCCACCCCCCTTTGAAACATTTTTCTGTTACCTCATTCCAAGAAGAGCTTATGTTTTTTACAGCGTTTACGACATCGCAGTTTTTCCAGAACTCTCTTATTTATTGTTGTTTCTCTTCTACGTCTGTTTTATCAAACATTTACCTAAATATTCGTCACAGAAAATAAGCCTTAAAATTTGATATAGTGCCTTGATCCATTTGTTCGTTTATGACAGTTGTGCTAACCGGCAAGGAAACGACTTCAACTGGAATGCATTTTATTAACTCAAATAATTCGTTTGGTGGCTTGGAGCATTATCAATTAAAAGCAGTGCACTTGATTCAAGTTTTTCTTTTGTTTTTATTTTACAATAGTTTTTAATAGACTGTCAAAAATATTCAATGAAATATGTCTGGAAATTTTTCAAAGTTATCCATGCATTTTTATTAGACTCCCAACTTACATGTAAAGTTAAATTAGATATTCCTTTAATAACTGTTGAGTTTTTTGAATGGCAAACACAAGTAGTAGTTTCAATTTTAATCTCCGCTTGCATTACCACTCAATAGAAGCGTTAAGAAATCTTTTGCAGCATTATATTCTGGTGCACATTTTTCTTCACAGGATAAAAATTTTCGTTTTGGCATTCTTTTCCAAAATAAGACTGTTCCGTCAACATTAAAATCCAATCTTGGAAGATATTTTCCTTGTTCAATTGTTGTTTTCAAATTCACTGGGAATTCATCTGCCGCTTCCGTATCACCTCTTGCTGCCTCGCTCGTGATTGGTCAATTATGAATACAATTTCGATGTTTATATCTATTATAACATTCTTCTATTAAAAGATCCATCAACAAAAGTTTCACTTGTATCACTTACCTCACAAGTTTGGTTTTGTTTTTTAAATGTAACTGAAAATTATTATTGGTTTTCCCATTATAATAGATTGGCTTACTGGTTTTTTGCGTTCAATTTCGTCTTCAATCCATACAGAAAGTCGTTTTTCCATTTCCCATGTTGTATCTTCTTCAACGTTTAATTCCTGTTGCAGAGCTTGTTGTACTTGCTGTTGCACGTGACAGTATTCTTTCTTAATTCTTAAGAATTGTCCTTATTATTGAAGTTGCCAAATTCAACCCAGCACAATTTTGAGATTGACGTTCACTAGTATCTAATCTTCTAATCTCTTGTACTTTAGTTTCTAGTTAAACGCTTTTTCTTGTTGCTTTATTTTCACGTTTTTTCCAACCACCCATAATGAAAACAAAAACTCATAGTATTTGTCACTATATGTAACGATATGTTTTATAAATTTATACTTAAAATAACGTCAACAAATGTTTGCAATGATACCCGTTCGTATTACACAGAAAAAAAAAGAAGAAACTCAGATGAATATAGAATATCGGGAAGCCTAATGCTACGTGGAATTTCAGGGAAATGCAAAATTCAAATAAAAGAGCGTCAAACCAAAACAGTGTTAAATCGAAGCAGTGCTAAGTGAAACACTGTTATGCTGGGTCTTACTGTATTTCTCACGTGACAAAGAGTATCACTGACAGAATCACTGATAATTTTAAGAATCTATGGTAACCTTTTTATGACTGTTGCTTGTGTGTATCTTATATTTAGCAAAATGTTGGCTTCTACACTTATTACTTTAACTTATGCTCATTTGTTGTTTATTTTTTGGAAAACTTAGTATAAATTAATTCTCATATATTTTAATAATATTCATTATAAATTAGATTTTTTTTTAAATTTTGTTTTATTAATTTAATAATTAAAAATATATTCTTATTCAAATAAAATTAACTGATTTTATTTAAATATGATTGACCAATGATAATATTCATAAAGTTTTAAAATTACAATTTCGAAATTTAATGCATCCCGTCTGTTTTTCACAATAAAACAGGTTACATTTCTTTCTAATATGCTTAAAATAAAATAAATGATATGTGTATTTCAAGTTAGTAATGGAAAATCTTTTTGTATTTTTAAAAACTTCAAATATTTATAATATGGCACTTATATTCTACATAATATTTTTACAAATGAATAAAAGTTATTACACAGTCAATAGCTGTAAAAGAAAATTTAAATATTTTCTCTATTTTCTCTAAATATCCAGTATTTGCACACACAACAAATATATATTATATATATATATATATATATATATATATATATATATATATATATATATATATATACATATATTATATATATATATATACATATATATATATATCTATATATATATATATATATACACACACACACATATGTGTGTGTGTGCGTGCGCAAGTGCAAGAAAACTATTCATTCCAATCTTAAAATATTTATTACAGTGTTCAAAAGTGAATACTTTAATTTATGAATTTATTATAATCATAAATTTGCTATACTAATTTTTTTTCTTTCAAAATACTTAAAAAATATTTGCAGCAGTCTTTCTTATAAAAAAAACAATAAAAGTATCCTAATACTGAAACAAATGTCTTTTCCAACAAATACAACT